>JBBBDQ010000894.1:5890000-6102500 GCA_037127315.1 Ascarosepion bandense | reverse complement strand
GCTATGTTGAATTATGACCCCAGGTCAGTATTTTTGGCAAGTATTATTGATGCAGCACGTGAATGCTGCTGGAATAAACATTTCAAACGAAAAAGATTTTCTATTGATTATTCAAGCAGGCCTCCCAAAATATGATAAGTTGTGTAAATCAATGATGGGGACCGAATGTTCATTTTGGCGCGGAAAAATACAAATTCACTTCACCATGGCAGCCTTTCAAAAGATCATTTTTCCATTTATTTTAAGATAAAGTCCTATTAGCAGTGTGTGATGGTCTTTACCCAGATATTATTTGGCGAACACACAACTATACATTTAAAATTGTGTATCATTGAGGTTAACAGTTAGCAATCAATAACATGATACCCTGATTTAATCGCACAAAAATATAACAAAAGAATTTCTAAATATCAGTTGTTTCTATGTTATTTAAAATAATACGAAAATATGTTAAATCCTGCTAAAAGTTGTTAAATAATAGGAACAGATGCTAAATAATAGTTCAAATTAATATAACCGACATTTAAAGAAACGATATTAAGTACAATCAACACAATATTTATTGATGTAGAATTAATCGAAAGATTTGATTTAGTTATTTGAATTTTTAATTGCCAACAAGTTGTAGGAAAACAAATCTTGCATAATTTTTTTTACATTAATACATATTTGGTTTATATCTATTAATTTGATATTTATTCGCGTTCATATATTTTTTTTTATCAATTTACACTTAGTTTTCTGTAAGAAAACAAATGTTGATTCCTTTTTTACATACATGCATTTTTATTCACACACACATACACACTTTTTTCTCTAACTATGACCCCTGCGCACCAGTGGCGGTCCTGTCTTGCTTGGGGTGAAATGATATATATATATATATATAATAATTTCACCCCCACGCAATATATGTATATCCAAGTTTTGCATTCACGCGCACGATAAGAACGAATGTTCGTTTGAAGATCGCTTGAGCATGAAACTCGGATTACTACTATAGCCATCCTATCATAGAATTTAACATTGTCAAACATTTTTTAATGAGTTTAGACAATCTAGCGTTTGAGCACCTCACTGAGTAAATACGTTTGCCTCAAGCCTCTTTTCTCTTTTTTCAAGATTGTTGTTTTTATTCGAGGCTTGCTCTGGATAAGAGTTTCAGGTTTTGGCAAGTAGTCTGTTGGTTCTATCAGCAGTTTTTCTTTTTATTTAATGTAAAGAATTATTGAAGAGTTGTGTCTGCAAAACAGAAACAAAAAAAAAAGAAAGAAAAAAAATATATAAATAAAAATATATGAAGGTACATTTTCATCTAGCATTACAAAACTGACTGAAAATTATTAGTTTGATGGTGTCGTAAGCTACTGGTTTGGCGCACTAGGTTAATGACCATGATGTTCTATCTTCGAAATCATATCTGATCCGAGCATCATCAGTTGATGAAGGCGTTATTAGTGACACAGCTGTTGTTTTCGCAGCTACGAACTGTATTGAACTCTATTGTATTCATATCTATCTATCTATCTATCTATCTATCTATCTATCTATCTATCTATCTATCTATCTATCTATCTATCTATCTATAGTCTGCGTACTTTGTAAACAAATAATTTGCTACCTCATTCTTGTCTTGAATGATTTTATCAAATATCCAATAATAATAACAAAATTAACCCATTACTACATAAAGTTTCCTTTAACTTTACCTCTTTTGTTTTGTCTAATCTACTGTGCTGGCTGGCCGTAATATTAGGACAAGCGGATTTTAAGTTTTAGGAGTCCCTACTCTTAAAAAAAAAAAAAAAATGAACGTCATACACTAACGTATTAAATATTTCCAGAATTCTAGTTTGGTAAGAGTTAAATAAACCAAGGATGTTATGAAACTTACTAATTATTAAATCAATGAATGACCGAAGCATATAGCCTACAGTGTATATATATTCGAGTTTCGATCCCGGCCAGAAGCAAGTGGATGTGTCTAGCCACACTGATGAGCTGTGATACAGCGAAACAGGCTTGTATGTGGATGACTAATATATATATATATATATATATATATATATATATATATATATATATATATATACTAGCATTATAGCCCGGCGTTGCTCGGGTGTAATGAAAACTTTAAAACTAATCCATGGTCCTGGAGCTCAGACTCTTTAGACGTTGGCACGAAAGACTAAAAAGTAATAGTTGTTTGCAGTTAAAGCGAAACCGTAGACTGAAAGAAAAATGAATGGATGTAAGTCAAATTTTGATTTCCTGGTATCGATATCAAATAAGATTTTTTGTCGTAAACTGAATTTTGAAGGCTAAATAAGTCCTCTGAGTAAATGGTATCATGGCTGAGACTAAGAACTATAATTATACCTACTTAGAGCCAAACCCGAAGCAAAAACTAAAATAAAAGGGCTGAAAAAAATACAGACATACAGGCAGATAAACAGACACACAAACATCTTGCTTTTATAAATATATTAACGATTTTTTGCACTATTGTAAGAAATGCAACCTTGAAACTTCTGAATATCGTTTTTTATGTCTTTGTCTATGCGTGTATCAAATTTGATTAAAATCGGACCACTCCTTCTATAACCCGATTTTTTCGATTATCGATTTTCGATATTTATTGGGGGTACCTCGACACAAAACCTAGCTAAGAACACTCGCAGACGCTTATAGTACAACTGTGTAAATTTTCAAGAAAATCGGTTCAGCCGTTTTGGAGTCTGTAGGTAACGAACACACACACAGACCCACACACACACATACACACACAGACAAAGTTCCATTTATAAATAAGTTTACATATATATATATATATATATATATATGTGTGTGTGTGTGTGTGTGTGTTTAAATAAAAAAGTACGAAAAACTACACAAATTTTACCCGTTTCGATTTTAGCTTCAGTTTCTTTCACTCTAAGTGCCTTTAAGAAAGTTTTACATCTTTGCACTAATCCATCTTCATAAAAGTGTATCGTCACTGGTACACGATAATAGATGAGAAAGTGGAGGAATGAACATTTGGGAAAACCACTCTGCCGTAATTAATTTACCGTTGAAATGGTTATAAAAACAGTTGTTTCAATTATTGTTAACTATGACAGCCCCCCCCCAAAAAAAAACAAAAAACAAAAACAAAAAAAAAAAACAACAAAAAACTGAATAAATCAATGAATAAAAGATACAGGGATTCAGTATTGTGGAAGTAAATATAAATGTGGTTACTAATAATGTCACTCTTAATGATAATGTCCACTAAAATATAGATTTGCTGAAGAAAATACAAGCTGACTGTTGTACATTTATGTGCATAATAACATTAAGTTTTAGATTTGCTAATTTTAAATCATCTCTTGTTTCTATAATTTATTTCCAGTGTTTTCCCAGCGCCAAGTATTATATCTCAAACTTTTGACAGTCCCTAAAATTGCCAGGTATATGAAAAGCTACCTGTTATACTATCTATGAATGGCAATTGCCTGACATTTTTTCCTTATTTTTTTAATGCTTAAATATATCTTCTTACTTTAATAAGTTGATACAAAATATGAGCATTATGTCGATTCGTAACATTATACAGGCTATCATCGTCATCATTTACCGATAAAAAAGCCAAATTAAAAGAAAACCTGTAAAAATATCACCAAACATTCTAATACTTTTTAACTGATGAGATAAGAATATGTCTTTCTATCTGTGCCTCTCGATAGAAAACCATACTCTTATTTTTTTCAGATATAGATACAGATTAGCTGTGGACATATATATATATATATATATATATATATATATATATATATATATATATATATATATGTGTGTGTGTGTGTGTGTGTGTGTGTGTTTTGCTATCAATTCAAATTTATGGAGAAAACAAACCGAGCCTTACAGGGATTTATGCTCACATTCAAGTACATAGAAATGTATAAAGCTTAGCAATTTTATGAACATTTTTCTTTACGCACATAATTTATTGTCTTCGTAAGTCTTTTTTGTACAAACGCGTACAATAATTGCTAACATTTATACACCAGCTGCTTTCTATATATACAGTTATACATAATAAACACAGAGAAATATATACAAATTTAACCGTTCTCATATATTGCTCATATACATGCTTTTTACGGAACATTAAAGTGAATTCATGGACATATATATGGGTTTGCACTGGAAATGGTAATAGAAAGCGAAACAATCATACATGTATGAGATGATATCGAACAATTTCAGAAGTAATTTTAAAATGTCATTATTCCAGTAAACAATATATTTTATACGCTATTTAGATTTGATCACTATCTTTTCGAAATAATTCATGTACCCAGCAATGCTAGTACCTCTTCCCTGTCGAAAAAAAAAAAAACAACAAAAAAAGCAAACAAACAAACAAAACAAAAACAAAAAACAAAACAAAAAATAAAAAACAAGGTTGATTTTTTTCCCGAAAGCTGTTCAACATCGCTCGTGATTCAGTTTGAATTTTATCTACGGTGGCAAAGTAGCACTTATTCAGCTTCAATTTCATTTTGGGGAACAGGGGCATAGGATGACATGAGATTTTGTGGGGGCGGGCGGATAAATTTAACGACAACGCGATATATGTCCCAATATTTTCGCGAAGATTCCCTCACAGATTCAATAAGTGAGGCAAGAGGAATAATAAATTGTTATGCGACAGTGTACATAGTGTACGTGTTTCTGAAAATTACCTACTTATTCTAGCGTTTTGCCGATGACTGGTTGCCATGAACGCTCATCATCCTGACTCGATTCTCGACCAGCCTTGAAATACGAACTACTCAAAATGGACAAAATGAGTAAACTGGGTTTGATGACTGATAGTCTTTCAATAAAACATTACAAAATCCTCGCGTTATAATTGAGAACGAGAAGAAAGCATGAAGCTTATTGGCAAACTGACTCAGTAATTGCGCGTAAATTTCTATTCAGCTGTACAATTGTAACACGTATTGTCCGGAAACTTCGACGCAATAACCCAAGCTGAATCAATAAATGTATAACCTAATACAACATTATTAGCTAAAATTTGATCCTAAATTATCGTTGTATTATCTTGGAGCTATATAAATAATATTTACCATTAAAAAAATAAAAATAAGCATTTGTCATGTAAAACAAGTGACTATTCTATCAATAGGCTACAAACATATTGATTGACTTATGCTTAGTCGAATGTGTATATATGTGTGGTGTGTGTTTTATGGATATGTATGAATCAGGAATGTTTAGGCAACATTTACAAATTTATTCACAACAACGGTAAATACAGGCATTTGCCTGTATCTATATCACTCGGCATTACGAATATAATGAAGATTTATTTTATTACTAGTCTTCACCTTGGAATTCATGAGTCAAAATGAGTTTAAGCATTTGGATTAAAAAAGAAATACATGTAAAAGATGACAATACTTATTTTATTCGCCTATTTAATTGTATTTAATTGTATATTGACAACAAAACTAGTAATAATGATCACTATGTACCTCTATCCATTAAATTTTGTTGATATTTTGTTCACAATCAAGTATTAACAAGATCGTTCCTTAACTTTTGTTCAGTAGCTTATTTCCTTTGTTCCATTTAATCTTTATTTTAAAAAAAAACTATTATGTAATGTTTTGTAACTTTGTATAATATTTATGCATGACACCCTAATCTTTATTCGGTAAAAAATTCATCGCTAATCATGCATTACATTTTAAGTAATATACATATTTATGTCTTTGTTGTTTCCGCTATTATACTCTATAGGTACAAAGAGACAAACTCTTTGTAGCTATCAACACCCTATCTACACCACGATATCGAGAACTTTACGATAAAAACCTGCTTGCCAAAATACATTTTATCAGCAATAACCACTGAAAAACAACAACAACCTTGGTGATAAACATTATCACAATTTAACTAAATATTAAATATAGAATAAGCATAATATATACTTTATAACAAATTTTCTGTTATCAGTTATAGAATTACATTAATTTTGTAGTTTTGGTTTTATGATAAAAATATCTAAAAGAAAACAAAGTTCAAAGTTTTATTTTCTGTGCAAATGTCTTTAGTAACACCAGACATGAATATGCCAGAAATATAAGCTAAAACATTCTAAAAACTGGCTTCCTAAGTATTATGACAACAATTTTTCAGTGGTTAAGAAAGCCTTTGGTACTAACTATTTGTGATGTCCTAGGAGTGTTAATTAAAAACTTTCTATTAGGTGTGCATTTTTATATCAGAGGTAAATTTCTGAATATTATTTTATAAAATAAGCTGTCATTCCCAAAGTTATGTTTACACAATGAAAACAGTCAGACCAATAAGAAATATAATTTGATAGAATTTTGTATGATTAAATTTATGTAAATACACGTCTGTATAGGTTTCATGCATATGTATGAAATAAACATATACATACATATCGATCGTTAAGTCTAATGATTACTTTTGTCGAGTATAAGAATGCTTTAGAAAGGATGATGTTCAAACATGGCTTGCAGTATTTTATGAGCATTGAGCACCATTTTGCAAAGACGATTCTATTGCACTGTGCTTAAATTATTAAATATCTGCTTGTCCGCACAAAATGTTATCAAGTTGGTTGGTTTCTGCCAATTTGATTTGCATATAAGTTAGCAAGAAAAGGGTGGAGATATTTCGTAAGTCTTGGTTGTTATATGTTTATTTATTTTTTCAATTAATTGATTAATTTATTTTATTATACTACTACTACTAAAACACATCGGCAATGAATGAAAATATATACCCCAAAATGCTAAAATACATTTTTATTCTATTCTAAAAGTCATCATTAGCACTTATATATATATATATATATATATATATATATATATATATATATATATCTGTTTTATTCTGTTGTTACATATTTGTATAAATGTAAAGAAACCCTCAGCAGACATCATTCCAATATTGAGATCGAACGACAAGGTTAGATATTTATTTGTTATTTTGCATATACATTGTCGCACATCCGTATACAATTGAAACTGTTCAAGATTAAGGTTTTTGTTCGAGTACTTTCGATTATGACAAATCAGTATAAAAATGTTAATGTTATCAGTTAAAGAAAAAAATAATATTTGTATTAACATCGGCCTACCATTTTTTTGAAACCCTAGTTATATGCTAAATGTACGTGTATCAAATACAAATGCCGTTACGTTTACAATGATTTGTAATCATATATAAGTAAAATATAATTAATTAAAAGTTTTTGTCTGTTAAAAAGTGTTAAACGTTTAAGAACGAAGATATTTTTAAAAATAGCACAATTTTAAAAGTTTTTAACAAATTTTTTTAACGTGGGTATGCTACTTTTGTATAAGAATAGCTTCAAGTAATTCTGAGTTTTTCTCTTGCTTTGTTAGTTTAGCGGCATATCAACCTCTATGGATTATTTAGTGCTGAAATCTAAATATCAGTGGATTAATACATTTTCCAAGTGTATTTACGCGTAGGGGAATATAACGAAACAAACGGAAATTGAAACTCGGATTTCCAATTAACAATTCAAAGCCATTATCCATTACATCACCCGAACATCCACGCTTACAACAACAAGCCCATCTGAGCTTAAAGCACTTGGTATTCCCGTCATCAGTGCTAGTTACTAACCAGGTTCAACATTGCTTAACTTCGATGATCGTACCTCTTGCGAGGGGTATTGCAACTAAAAATAATACTGATTAAAAATATACGAATTCTTATATTGGTCATACAACAATCTCATACTTTTATAACTTAACTTGCCACCAACCTAAACTGTAATTCGTACGCATACTGATCAAGGCATCAAAGGAAATAGAATATGGCTATTAACATGACAAAATACTCTGTAAAAAACACAGTGCATATAAGTAGGCGGATTTATGTATATACACCATTGTGCAAATTAAAAGGAACAAAATGAATAATGTTCTCTTAGGATTTTTCACACTTTCCCTGATCCCTTATACGTCGTCTATTGACATTGTTTTCCCCTTTACTTTTGGACACATGGACACAGTTTGTTTCTTCGCTATTATGACACAATTGACAGTTGAAAGACTGACACTAACAATATCATTGATCTCTGTAAAGCTTGCAGGAGCGTTCGTGCAGCGTTACAATTTTTGCATGCTTTTCTGGAGTAACGAACGTTGCAGACAATGGCCGTAGGACAATAGTGTCTGGACGTGATAAAAATCTGATATAATCACAGTTGTCGCAATATTTTTTAAAGGCCAAACAAATTTCATCATTCACCCCAAAAATAGATTCATATTACTGCACAACAGTGCAAATTAACTAATCTGAGGAAAAAACAGAAATTGATTGCACCCTATCACTCCAGTGGATCTTAAAAGAAAGGAAACTAAAGCAGTTGTTTCAGTTAATTTGCACATGGGTGTAAGTTACTTGGTGATTTTATTTTTAAAGCATTGTCGCATTTCCTAAAATACTTGAATAGATTGCAGTTACCAAAGGCGCCGTTTGAAGCCTGTTCTTTCAATAGACTGCGAAGTCATCAGTGCAGGCGTACTTGCAATCCATCTCACTATTTCAACGATCTGTTATCCAAAACACCGACTTACTATCGATAAGTTCCGATTCTCAGAGTTTCTTGAGAACCCTATATACATGATTTATATACATAAATACACTCGCATTCACATTTATATAGGCACAAAGTTTCTTTGAAATCTCTATTCTTGATCCTGCTTTGTATTATTTTGATCTTCTTTAATTGACTCCTTTTCCCGATCTTTTCGTTATTTTCACATATTGCTGTTTTCATCGACTGGCCAAGAGCCCAAAATACTTGCCAATTTTAACAATATAACAATTAAACAGGAAAGTATTCTTATATTTGCTAATTGTCAATCTCCTGCAAGATTGTCCCATTTTGTCATATTATAGTTTTTTCTGAAGGTATTAAACTGAGAATTTGACTAAAACCAGATTCTGCTTAACACTCTTTATATTTAATAACAATCGGATTAACATTTATAGCTCGAACCTATTTTTGTGTCCCTCGTACCCGCAGCAATAATTATTAAATGAATGCTGGTTAAATTCTATTTTTTTTCAAAACAAATTTGGTGTATCACAATTCTATTTTTTTCAAAACAAATTTGGTGTATCACAATCTTTTCCTTAAACTTATTTCACATTGCAACAGACTAAGCAGAATAGTAATTGTAGCAGTGTAAATATTGTATATTTTGCAGATAAAATTATTGCTTTCAATACATATGCCATGCATATCTTATTCAAGGTTTAGATTTTATCGAGCATATTAGAAGCATAACCATGTATGTTTATGCCAAGCGGTGTGGTAAAAGAATTAAAGTCATTATACTAGTCTTCATGTATTATCTATGATATCCACTAGAATAGGGTTATTCCTTTCCTATCAGAAATGTCTGTAAATTTATCGATTTAGATTCACTCAACTTGACACTCTAAATTTTACAATGTAACATTTATTCAATCTCTGGTTGTCTGCTTGCTGCAAAGTAATCAAACAAGTACAGACTAGTACTGTAGGCCGTTATTATTGATATCTCCTCATTGAAGTTTTTCAAAATGGTAGCGCTGTGTTAAGCTAAATATAACTTTAGTAAATTTCGTATTATAAAAGCTAATTTCAGTATATTATTTAAGATCGCAAACACTTGAAATTAAATCGTTTTCCTCTTTAGCTGAATGATGTTACGTTTGATTAAATGTTCTATCTTGAAGTTTTTGCTGTAAAATTTTACGAATGCATGACTTAAATAGAATTAATATACGAGAAAATAATGCGTAATAATGATTTTACAAACTAATCTTAATTTTTGAAGCACTGTTATACGTGGTCGAATAATTTGAGCAACAAAAAGATGTCTTTAAAACGAATATTATCTTGTTTACAATAGTTTAAGGTATTTTGACACTAAACCAACATCAGCTTTTAAACAGAATTTTATTGACATATTTAATTTTTCAATACTTTTTCTATTAATATTTTGTGTATATTAAGGCTTGAAATAAACCTGTATCTTCTATTGGCGTGAGAGGCTGAAGTTTGAATCGAAGCCTAGGATTTAAAATGTTCATTTTAAAGCGAGTTTGTCATATTTATAAAAGAAACCAATAAAACTCCCACAAATGGAAATGGAAAAAACTAAGATATGTAAGTCTTTAAACGACCCATGCCTCTTATGTCTCCATGAACAGCGATATTTTATTAAATTTCTTAAAAATAAAAATCTATTAAATAAACGTAATAAAATTAATGTCATATGTAAAGATTGCAAAATGTTCAACTTAGAATATGGTTAATAATTCTTCATAAAAGTATATCGATTAACTTACATATATCCGGTACTTTGTTTTGTATTAATTTAATAGATATTGAAATTTATGCAAGTTAAGTGTATATAAAAATTGATGAAAAAAAAGTACTCTGAACTGAAATTAAAAATAGTTTAATCATAACAAAAGTCACTTTAAATCAGATCAAAAATTAAAAAAAAAAAACATTCACCATAAGGGAGTATTTCTTAAAAATAAAAACGTGCAAATAAAATAAAAATATGCCGGAAATCTTTTTTGTGTTCTTCTGCTCAATGTTTAAATCAACATAAAATAATAAATCATAACTGGTGTAAATGGGACATATTACAGCTTTTACAATACAACCAAAAGTAATCTTTTTGAATGAAGTTAAATTTTTGGATTAAAGCAAAATGAGTGCACAAAACATATACACACATAGAATAGTAGGAATTATATATATATATATATATATATATATATACTTACTCTGAAGATAGTTTATGTGAGCCGAAAGCATAGAACTAACGTAATAAAAAATATCCAAATGTTGGACAATTTCTGTCTTTATTTTCAACATAAATCATAGCCAAAGTTTTATGTTATATATATATATGAGCAAATTATAGTTTAAAATTTAATTTATCATAATTCCGTTCACTTTGTGTTGTTTATTCTCTAAATCTAAAAACTAACCACACTTGTAAAAAAAATATTTATCTGTGCCTGATATCGCTGCATTCTATGTAAAGAATATTTACAGAATCTGTGATGCATATAAACCTTAAACACACGAATTAATGTAATTTACAGCTGATTTTATAATTTATTTTCGAACAACTTTTCTTCTAAAAGCTCTTAAGTTATACTTTATTTGAAAATACTGTTAATTTTCTAAAATTCATAGCACTGAAGAAAACATCAATTAAAGGAGCAAACATTCATTCAACCTTTTCCTTTATATAACCATAATTGATGTTGAGAAGGAAATGGTAGTTAAGCATTTCTTTCATTACTGCAGCTATCTGATAAATGCATAACGCCATTGAACCAATAAAAATGGCACCTACTTCCATTGCAGATAATATTTATCAAGATAATTTCAGTTTTACTCGATCTGCCCACACTCCACTGAGGCGGAATATGGTACCTGGCCTTTTTATAGTGGGAAATCCGAGTCCATAAGTTCGGGCAAAATTTCTCGTAGACTCTGCACAAGTCAGGGTCGGGCTGTTGTCTATTTTCCAAGACGAGACTCTGCACTTTCATCCAGCGTGATCAGGGGTTTCTCGCTGTCTGAAGACAGAGAATCCAGCAGACAGAGCAATGGTTCATTTGAATAGACGGAAGATCCAAGAAAATAAATTTCCTTTTGTCGGTATGCGTCGGTTTAGCTGCGATGAAAATAAAATTGTCCGATCACTAAAATATCTCATCGAAGGAGGATGCCAGGATTTTCGGAGGAATGTTTAGGAAAGTACAGAAAGGTATTTTTTCAACTTTCCACTTCATTTCTAATCTAGGATAACCCCGAAGCTAAATCATGAGCTCGGAGAGAATTAGGCGTCTTTAGCTCTCTTGTTTTTACGCTAAATCATCATCAGCAACATTGTCGCATTGAATGAATTATCACAGGTATTTTTTTCGTAATGACTAAAAGATTATAAGTGTAATTTTATGTTAAAGGACAGTTGACCATGTTAATTAGGTTTCGTATCAAGTGTATTTTTGTCTTATTAGACAATCGAAGTTTTATCGAATGTCACAATAAATATGTAGCCTTCATTCGTCTCCTTTTCATCTTTTTCCCATTTTTCGCAGCTCATGCAAATTGAGATTAAGTTATATAAACAAGACATGTTTGAAAAGGAGGTATAAAAAAATGAAATTCAGGTTTTTGAATGTCTTTCAGAAGTCAAATATCTTTTCTTAAACCTATGTTATTTTTCAATTAGTACAAATGCCAGAAACGATAAAATAACACGAGATTGTGGTCACATTAACTCAAAAATGAGACACTAACTTCAAATGTGACACTATCTCACGCGGTGATGCTTTCCCTTCTCCCGCGGGGATACTTTCCCTTGGTTGGTTTAAAACAACTAAGAGAGAAATTGATATTGGTGATATTATGAGTGTTTTATTGCGTCACGCGATGTGAGCTTAGGAAAAAATAATTTTAGTACCATCAAGTGCTTCTAAAAGCACGGAAACATAAAATAAAGTTATTTTGGATAAATATACATTTCTTGTCTTTCATGATTTACGCCTCTTTTCATGTTCAATATGGATTTCTCTTAGATTTGAAATGTATTCCGCTAATCTGAAAAGCGTAGACAAAACAAGTGTCAGAGTGATTTGATAAGGTCACCCAGATTCCAAGGCCACTGTTGAATACACCAGTCCGAAATAACCCGACCTGAATTCAGTTCGGTGTGAGTTGGCATGATCTCATTGATCAAGCTAAGACATCCTCAAATCGAATGGGTGGAGACCAATTTTTATTGGCCGAAAACTGTGAGCCGGCCGGATCCCCAGAGAGGATCGAAATTGGTTATAAAATAGATGCTCGACACGAAAAGAGAGTTGGGAAGCAGTTTTTTCAGAGTCTATGGAAGTTTTTCGAGTTGGGGCTGTTATCAGTCGAAATGTAGTGGCCGGGGGAAAAATGGCCCAGCCTGGGAGCCATGACCCACGGCTGGTCGCCTACCATAGAACTTATGGCGTTAATTTCAAATGAAGCCTGCCACAAATTAACTCAAAGAAGTTAATTTGGAATAATGCACCATCGACATGAAACCCGAAAGAACGTTATTGTTATTTTTTCTATCACGGGAAAATCGAAAATTCTGAATCTTCGTTCGTTCAACCTCGGCAAACTCCGTTAAACTCCGATAAGAACCCGAAAGAATTTTGCTGTTTTAGAAGTTACATAGGAAAATTGACAATCCTGATTATAGAGAATTAATGAAAAGACTTTTTATGAAATACAAGAGACTTTGGTGACTATTTGAAGAGATCTGTTTATGTCAACGCTAACGAAACTTAGACATTTTACATGAAGATTAGAAGCTTTGATGCTTTGGCGAACTTTTTCTCTCCGTTGTAAAAATCATTTTCAACGATTGTATATCATTCTCGACAACTGTATTTCTCTTTATATAAAGACATTCTACGTAGCTCTCCAGGCGTGTTCGACTTCGTTCATTTATTTTATTAATTTTTTGGGTGCTGTGTTTATTTTTTTCAACTCATAAGTGTACACCAGTGTTCGGACTGGCTAAATTGCAGAACGAGACTTCTGGGATCTAATCACAACGTGGGAGAGTGGTCCGTTGTTGCAAAAGACGTCCTGTGACCCAGCTTTTGTGGCGACATCATCGGACGGGATCGCTGCGACCGGGTGGCGGTATCACAACTGGTTGCCGCCGAGCGAATTGAGGGCCAGCCGCACTGCAGTGTCACACAAAAGCCTCAGTACTTTATTATTATTATTATTGTTATTATTATTTCCTGATTTGTTCTTGTAAAGCAGGTTTATAGGACATTTGCCTTTAGATATTATACTTTGTTTGAACTTTAATTAGAAAAATATTTCTTTAAAAATTTTTCCTTGATATTGATTGTGCATTTTTAGATTCTTAAAAATAGTTTCTATGTTATATAAAAATTTTCATGATTTTGATTCTTTCATATTTTCTAATAAATTTTTACTTCTATTTCTTCATCTTTCTTGCTAAACCTGCTTTCGTCGCGTAGGTTGTAAGTTGTAACCTTGAACAGGTTTAACTTACAAGGCAAATATCGACCTGGAATCATTCCGCTTTGCAGTCACAGAAATCAGAATTGAGCGACAATTTAATTTCATATAAAACCGAATACTTTACAAATATCTATACAAGCATATATACATTTATTCATACTCACATGAATATCTATCAGGAGCGTATAGTTAAGAATATATATATATAAGAATATATAGATATGTTATAGATACAGACGAATATAAAGATGAAGAAGATAATCCATGTTCTTATCGCCTCACCATGTTTGCGCACATTGGTTAGGAAGTCAAACAGATTAAGTTTTAGCACCGACTTATCTCCTCTACGAAATACAGAGTAGTAAAGTTTGGTTGAGAAATCCTTCGATGCAACAAGCAGACCAGTATAAGAAGATTGTGTTAAGCCCTTTCAATTTCAGTAGTGTTACTTTACGTTTCCCCAAGAACGTCACCATTGCAGTATGTTGACGAAGCGCAAGAAAATGGCCATTCAACCATGCGTGTCTTTCACGCCGCAGTTGACAGAAGTCTGGATTAAGAATGCGACATAGTATTGTCACCAAAAGAAAGTTGGAAAATCGCGCTTTGATTCCAGAAAAGGTTAAGCGGTTAACCTGTGAACTACAAAACTTTTCTCCCAAATAATCTTGACCGGCATTTCATAAAACAAGTAAATATATTAAATTTGCTATGATTTTCATTTTAGTAAATTATTGAATGTCAAAATAAAGCAACGTATTGTATTTTATTGATCATTAATTACTCGTAAATTAATAGAATATCCCGATTATTTATTGTGTATAGTTTTATGAAATTCTTGAAGAAATTTCTGTTGAACAATCTTATCAAACGTGTTAGCAGATTCAGGAGACGTGGAGAATCTTCAAACCCTTGAACTTCTATTTAAGGGTCATAAATAATTTGATAATACGGATAATTGCAAATATCAGTAATAATATAATAGCGAGAAGCTTTTAAGGTTTGTTATTAATGCATAACATTTTGATAAGATCTGCATACATTAAATTGATAATGGATGTGTCTGGTAGCATAACAGTTATCGGCGCTAAATATGGAATCAATGGACCTTGACCTCGTCTACTGCGCTGAATTTAGAACTAAAGTTATTAAGAAAGGTATGAATCTATTTCTTTTGCTCCCAGTTAGGGGTTTAACTGTATTGCATAATGGCTGTGTATGGCAGCTAGTATAAGAGGACAAATATGAAGTTAAAACTTGAAAAGACAACAGAAAACAGCTATCTTTCTCTAGAAGTCATAGCAATTAATAGATAATTAGAAAAATGATCTGTGGAGAACCATGATTGTCTATTTCCTGAATGGACATGGCATTAAAAACTATGTTATTAATTTTTCTAAAATCAAAGTAAATTCGATGAATAGCAGCAGAACAATTAATGTTGAAACACTTTTGCATCTTGCAGTTTTATCACTATGTTAATATATTACTAAAACTTCAGACTATTCTAAGTTAAAGTCACATAACTTTCTATTAATAATAGTAACTTCGATGTACGAATTGTGAGGGGTATTTTATAACTTTGCATAGGAAAACATATTGAGGAAAATAACCTTCGTTTTTATGATCGTTTAGAATAAAAACAATTGCGTAAATGAAGTTCCATATGTTGAGTTGTCCAGCTTCACAACTGATAATATCAACATATTTGCTGGTATGAAGACCTGCCGAGTAGCTGACATTAAATGTTGATTCTATAATTTGTCTGTTGTTTTTCATCGGATTTGTTCTGAGACGAAGTAACAAGGTTTATGGAAAATCAGAGAAATAAATATGAATGAAAATTGATTAATCAATGGAAAGTTTACGTATCTATAAAAATATGCATAGGTTCACATACAGATCAATAATTATTCAATATATGTATATGAATAAATAAAACAGCACAACTGCAGTTGAAATATTTAAACAGAACTGATAAAAATGGATAATGGACTAAAGTGATGCACAAATCAAGAGAAAAAAATTGGTGAAAACAAAGACCGCCTACTTTAAATTGTTGCATAGTTGAAAATATTAGATCAGACTGAGATAGTTATAAAAATGGGCATGATAAATTCGATATGAACTGACTGGGATCAACATCAGCAAATATACGAATTACTAAATAGATTGAAGTGAATAGAAATCTTCAAAAGATATATCGACAAACCGAGATATATACGAGCAGAACAATTTATTTAGAAATAACATTGATTTATACATGCAAATATAATGTAATGGATTTTATTTATTAATCTAACATTTTGATTAATTTAAATGTCATTTTTAATCGATAACCATTCTAAAAAGAGGACGTAGATTCAAATTGTGGTGGAGGGCACATTTTCTTTTCTTTAAAATTTCTCTGATGTTCAGATTAGTAGACGAAATAAAATTAAAAAAAATAAACGAAGCGTCTACTCAAATATGGACATCTAGTAAAAATTACGTTAAAAATAATAAATATATAAGAGTTAAGTTTGATGGCAGAAACTGTTAGCATAGAACTTACGGTTACATCTAGCTATTTCAAGTGTAACTTCATGAAATCATGCTGTCAATCTATTACTGCGGTTAAATTCATAAAGTTTAGGTACGATAGAGGAAAGTTCATCAGAACGATTGCCATGAAAGTATGTATAGAAATTAGACAGATAAGCTTTGTTACGGCGGAGGGAAAGGGACTGAAGTAAAATGCTAAGTCAGGATACATAACATTACAGATTCTTTTGATTTTATCAAGAATGTTTTTTTTGTGATGTGCAGGGGGCTACATAAGAGTAAAAAGATTAAGTAGAAGAGAGTGAAGAGGAAGACGAACCAGTTAGAAAGGAGCAAGAGAGGGATGGGAACATGGGTGTGATGACAGTTGCAAAGGTGGAGAGAAAGGAAAGGATATACGGAGTGGTGAAAGAACTAGAGTTAAGTGGTTAATAGATGAGTATTGATATTGCATTTAAATTCCTGGAGATTGTAGCCGTCAGGAAAGCAAGAATATGGAAGCGAGTTCCACAGGCGGGAAGTGCGAGAGAAGAAGCTGTGGAGTAGAATTGTCGTCTGCATTTGGTTAATATGTGAATGGGTGGGACCCAGTTGCCAATCTGGTTGCACGAGTAAACACCTGTTGCAGAGGCACCAGTGACTTAAGTTAATTGGAGCAGAAGCAATGAAAGTATGTATAGAACAGACAAAGGGAGGTCACATCTCGTCGGTGGGGAAGTGGCTGTAGTCGTGCCGCCAAATCGGTACCTATCACATTACTGATTCTCTTTTGGAGCCTGTCGAGAACACTGAGATGAACAGCAGGGGCGCCTGACCATATATGGCAGCAGTATTCCATGCAGGGACGAATGGTTGATTTGTATATATGCAGGATAGATTCAGGCGGGAAAAACATCCTGGCCCGACACAGTGACCCAACCTTCTTAGCAGTGGATTTAGCTATGGACTCAATGTAGTGGTTCCATTTGAGATTAGAAGAGAGGGTAAGGCCGAGGAGGCGCAGTGTATTGCTTTCAGGGAGACTCGTTTGGTCCATGCTTATGGGAGTCAGGAGAGGTTGCCTGTGATGATTGACAGACAACAGCTTGGTCTTAGTCGCATTGAAATTGACAAGCCACTTCTTGCCCCAATTCACCACAGAGTGTAGATCCCGTTCAAGGTCAGCAGCAAGTTTATGTTTGTCCGCCACGACGGGTCTCTTACTGATGCGGGAGTAAATTGTAGTGTCATCTGCGTAGATGCCTACTTGGCTCTTGATCTCATCTGGGAGGACATTTATGAAAATAAGGAAGAGCGTCGGGCCCAGGATAGAGCCCTGAAGGACACCAGCGTTTGTGCTGTAGGATGTAGAGGCATGCCCATTCATGACGACCTTCATTTTGCGGTTATTTAAAAAAGATTGGATTAGATCAAGCAAGCGTCCGGTAACACCGTAACCCCTTAACTTGCATAGAAGGCCAGCGTTCCAAACCCTGTCAAAAGCCATGGAGATGTCCAGAGCAACAGCACGAGCCTCGCCTGACCCATCAATGGCCTGGAGCATGTACTCCGTAATGGTTGTTAGCATGTCGGCCGTGGACCTGGCAAAGTGGAAGCCATACTGCTTGTCAGAGTAGAGTTTGTGGGTAGTAAGATGTTGAACTATTTCAGCATTAATTATGGCCTCGAACACTTTTCCGAAAATTGGTAGAAGGCTGATAGGTGCGATAATTGGATGGGTTCACCACAGTTCTTAAATACAGGAACGACTGAAGAGAATTTGTCTAAATATATACCAGGAACACTACACAATATGTGGCTGTAATATTCAAAACAGTCATGAATGGTAGACTTATAAATATATAAGATAGATTCTGATGAGAAAATTGTCTAGCATGACATAGTGAACCAGCTTTCTTAGCTGCAGACTTAGCGATTAATTCAATTAATTACACTGCATGACAGCTGAAAACGTCAGTCGACTCCAACAAGGCGCAATGAATCACTAGGTTAGCAGTAGCCATCATGATGAAAGATAAAAAGATTTCTCTCAGTTGATTAAAAGAGAGAAATTTTGTTTTTGAGGCGTTAAAATTAACAAGCTACTTTTTTCCCATTTAATAAATTGTAGGAAATCTTTGAGATAAGATGCCAATTTGATTGTTCGTAACGAGAAATCAGAGAGCCGAATTCAAATTCCCGTGAAGTTTGTTACATTCACTTAAATGGGAGTAAAAGAAATAGACTCATACTTTTCATAATGACCTTAGTTCAAAATTCAACGCATCAGACATGGTCAAGATTCATTGATGTCATATTAGGCGCCGATAACGGTCACGCTACCAACACATTATTAAATATTTATGAGGGTCTTATCAAAATGTTACGCATTTATAACTTATTGATTTTTTTCTCCCCCATATATCAGTTAAATAATAGGACCGACTCAATTCTATAGTAAAGGCAATCAAATTTTAATAATATGACCACTACATCATCCTTCTATTGCTTTTTGATGAATGTTGATCGTTTTCAGAAGTGATTTTCTTTTAGCATCTCAAACATTATAACTGGATATTCCCGTAGCAGTACGGTTTACAGCGTCGAAAATGGAGCAGATCACTCTTGGGAAAGGCATGAAACTGTCTGTTATCTAGCCATATGTGTTAAGAAGGCAAGTCTTTAAAATTTGGTGTCAGCCAGTTTAGGACAACTTTGAATTCATAATTATGGATAAAGCAATGGGAAATCACTAAGATATGTTGATTCACAGGAAATGAATTTGTGAACCTATTTTCTGAATATACATGACATTACAAAAATAAATATCCTATGTAATTAAATTTCTGTATTTCTTTGATCAAATTTGACACACTGTCGCAACTGCAACTCTACAATGGAAATGTTTTTCTTTTCAGTTTCTCATCTCATCGCAAAAAGACATTTATGATAGCTAAATCCTTCCTTAACACGTTTAGTTAATTGTACAACCGCTTGGTTTACATTAGACAGGATTCGCAAGTTTACTGCTGATTCATTCTACTTTCTAATTGACAAACAGTATGTTTCTTTTTGAAATCTAACATTTCACGGTTGTGAGTTTTTTTTTCGCGTTCTTTAAATTTCGTATTTGTTGATGAGTATAGCTTTATTACATGTCAAATTTGAGTAAAAATAACAAAAACAGGCCGAGAAGTAACTGAACAATACTAAAAAGAGAATAAGACACTATATCATTAGACATGGACAGCGGAACGAGAAAATTCTAAATACTTAGAGTGATTTTTCCTGAAAACGTCTGAAGAAAGCCGGTTGAAACAATGGCTGAAATATTGTGACAGAAACAACAAAGATGAGGACGTTAGTTCAGATGTAAATAAAAAATGTGGTATTTATGTCATAGTGAACAGACGAAGATTTATGTGAACAGAATTGTATAAAGTAAAAAAAAAAAGCAACAGTACAATAAATAAACAACAGACGAAACAAAATATTGAGTACATTGTGCGTTCTTCACGTTTAGAGTAAATGAAACAGAGAAAGACACGTACTTTGTACACGGTTCACCTGTAAATTCCATTATGACGTCAGTAGTGGAAGACACGAAGAATCTTTCATGGATAAATAATGACCATATTGTCAGATTGACTTTTCTGAAATTAATGCATTCTGGCATAGTGTAGGGGACCCATTTCTATCTTCTTGTAAACGAAAACGAAACAGAAAAATAATGGAAGCATTCATTAAAAAACAAAAATACAAAGAAAAACTTATAATGGTCTGAGGTATACAAACTATACGTCCATTTGTATGTGCATGCAACGGAAATATATTAAACTACATTGTATTTCGGGTATAATCATAGCACTCAGAGAATATGAAAATATAAAAGTAATTTAAAAAAATACTAAAATTTAATGAGAACTTGATTAACCACATGAGTCTTGTAGATTTCGGTTAATGTATCCAAATTTTAACAGTGTTCAGAGAATTGGCAGTTGTAAAACTATTAAAAACGACATTTGAAGATACTGTTCAGTATGTCAAAGAAATTGACTATGAGCATAGATTTGTATAGTCAGTTATCACGGCTAAACGGTAAGTAACACAGACCCAGTTTTTACGTAGGTAATTTTAAGATCTATATTTCTTTTTATTTATATTTTCTGAGAAGAACACATTTTGTTTTATATTTGAGTTTATTTTACCTGAAAAACCAAAGAGTAATGTATAATGGGTAGATTTGGAAGACTCTTGTCTTCCAAATCTTCGCAGGTAGAATCGCCGACTGACGCTAATTTTTTGTCAGTGCAAAAGTGTGCAAAATTGTCCAAAATAATTATTAATTAGGATTTTATATTTTTATATTCTGAAATCAAATGCTCTCATTTCTATTTGTTCCATCACGAAGAAATAAAATCGAAACAGATTATTTGCAACGTTTGTTTTTATTACATATATTCAAATAAAAGCATGAGAAAATAATTATTCAAGTGTGATTCTGAAAAAAAAGAACTTGATTGAATAGTCTGAGTAAATTTTTTTTAATTTGATGCTTTTGAATGTACCTATATTCAGTAATGAATTAGAGCACTCTAGCTATTGGGCGTGTATAATGATAATATATAGGCTAAAAAGTCTGCCTTCTTCAGCCGAGTGCCCATAGCCCGCAGGTAGAATCGCCGACTGACGCTAATTCGGTCGGGTTTCAATCCTGGGTTATAAAGCAATCGGAGTCTAACCGTACTGATGAGTTGTGATACAGTGAAACAGATCTGTCTGCGGATGACTATATATATATATATATATATATATATATATATATATATATATATATATGAAATGAATTGTTTGAACGTTATTTTTTATTGATCATCGTATTTAAGTAGATATTCTGTTTTTAATTAAACAATATTATATATTTATATTTACTGGCCTGATTATTTACGATAAATCTTTAGTACGAAAATGTGTGTCATTCGGCAGGATTCGAACCTGTGACCCCTATCTACATAGGGGAAGCTACCATTTAATCTGATAGCGTCTTAGACCGCTCGAGCACGAATGACCTCCAGTCTAAACGAGGTTCTAATCAAGCCTATATAACACAATTTTCGATTTACTTAGTGTATCCGGGTTATACCCATCATAAAAACAAAACTAAAATTATATATTAATAAAAATACTACGATAAGGGCACAAGTTAAATCTTTCGTTTGTACTTCAATATTTGCGCGTTCAAAATGCACTCCAACAAAATCATGCAAAAGAAATCACAGTAATAAAAATATATTTATCGTTTCATAGAATTAAAATGATTATATTTGATTTGTATAGCATCATAGACTTGAAGCAATTATTTTCGAAAACTAACCTAATTAGAAGACATCGACTCTCTAATGATGTCTTATTGAAATAAAAGTTGCGACCTCGAGGCGAAATACTCATGTAAATATCAGAGTTTCAAATATGTAGTAGTTTTTATGTTCCATTTGGCTGTAATCAGATTCATAAAAACCGAAGAAAAAATATTGCTATGATAATTTTGGGAAATAACAATTATATGTACAAACAAGCGATATAAACAAAGTTACAGTTGTGAGAAATGATCGCCTTTGTGTTGGTTTTCAAGTAGTGTCAAATTCAGGCAGAGCTGATTATTTTAAACTAGTGTTTCAACAAGAGTTCATTCCTTTTATGCAAAATTGCAATTTTCAATACAATAAAAACTAGTTTTAGCAGGAAACCAATAATATGACACCGCGATTGTGCAAAAGATATGCTTGCTTTGAAACTATGCCATGTTTGTATAATTGCATTGTAATAAGCTCGACCAGAAATTACAATATAACCAGATATTCCAGCATTCTTGGTAAAATGAAATAATTTCATCCAGTTTCAAAATTACACGGTATAAAATTAACTTCTCAAGTGTAAATGTAAATTTGAAGTGTAGGAATTAAAAAACAATAACATAATTTGAAGTGATAAATTAATAAAATTAAAAACTGCTACAGTTATTTAGATATAAAAAGAAACCTGAGAACAATAATTCTGGTGTACAGAGACGCGCAACAAACTCTCAAGCTAGAAATTTGAAGAAGCAAGAATGTCGAGAGTCAATTCCATTCTCGAGATCATAGATTGAAGAAAAGACAAAACTCTTAATTTATATAGAAGCAAATATGTTGCTTTCTTTTTACTATATACACATGAGCTAATCAAGGTTACTGAATGATGTTAGTTGTATGAATGTAAAGGAGAAATAGTGCAGATTATATGAATATGTAGGATAAATAATGGTTGACCTTAGATTTGAAGAGGTTAAAATTGCAGTGATCGCGGAAGTATCATCTTTGGAGTTTGTGCAACAAAGTAGCAGTTCTAGGAAGATGTTTGAGAGAAATATAAAAAAGAATGTGAATGATTCGACCCTGTGTACGTGACATGGCGGGTCATAACAGTAAAGGTCTGAATTATACAATTTGCAATGAAAATAACGGTAGTATTGCGATGTTTTAGATATGGGAAAAGGATTGTCATCCTTTATAACTCACAAAGTTGTGGATTATAAAGAATTTGAACGGTCAAAGCTAAAAAGTGTGCGTATGTATGTGCGTGCAAGTGTGTTTGTGTGTGTGTAGGTATATGCGTATGTGTGAATCTAGTCAGAAACAAATTAAAATGTTAAAAGCCAAAAGAGACTATTAACTAGTATAACACAAATGAAAATATCTAGCTGCATGGTCAACGGAAAAAGATTAGACAATAATAATGATCATTTGAAGCAGTAACTGAAAAGTTTTTTACCTTCGGAAGATAGGATAAATTGGTTTTAGTACCGACTTACTTAATACAGGTAAAGAATTGTGCTTAAGTTTTAGCAAACAATAATAGAATATAATAAAAAGTTTTAAACAAACAAACAAACATATAGAAACCTTCCGAGCCCCGAAATTTAATTTCAAGTAATAGAGAAAATATCTATCCAAAGGTGTAGAAAAATCCGATATCGAGTATACCTGGATAACGAACGGATAATATTAATGAAGTTGAATCTATAAGTTATGCCAGTAGAGATGTCTTTGATTAGAAAAAAAAAAACAAAAAAAAACATAAAAAACAAATTGGATAGTCACCTGCATATAAAGTATGAAAATGCACGCATCAAATGCATTCCGGCAAAGTTTAGATTTATGAGCTGCTCTGATATGGGGAATTGCTACGGTGTTTTCATAATTTTCTTAATCGTATATCCTATTGCCATATAGATTGTGAAGATGAAAAAGTCCTTGCCTGAAACATTGTGGAAACAAGAAACTAAAATAATATTGGTAATCTGAGCTAACCTGTAAAAGAAATTTAAATAGAAGTAACTATAACTAAGTATCAATAATAATAATGTATAAATAAGTATAAATAATAATGTATAAATAAGTTTATAGTAAAAAAGCTACATTCTGATCGTCACTAAAAACAAACTCATCATCAGGCTTTCTTCACTTTATAATTTGAAAGATTAAAATGTACGAGTTTGTGTAGATCTATCCTAAATGTCCTTATCAACTAAAAATAATTTTCTCTTGTATTTTCGGCAAAACGGATTCAGACAAAAATGTTCCAAGGTCCAATGTATTTCAGAAGGAATCAAAAAAGAAGATATTTTAGAAGATATGGCGATCATTCATGATGAATTTGATAAATTATTTTTAAGTAAAAAATAGGATTTCCCAACTGCTACTGTTAAGTGTATGCAGATTTTATTCAAATATTACAGTTATATTCTTTGATATGAAAATGAACGATAAAAGATTTTTATGATTAATTGAGAATAAAGTTTACTTGATGCCATGTTATTATGTAGAGACAAGACACCAAAGAACTGTTATTAAACAGGATCAAAGGGTTGGATTTTAGCCATCATATCTAGTCTTAATCTAAGTCAGAAAGTGTATAAATTAGATTAAATAATATCTAATTACACACAAACATTATATACACGCCGGTTCAGTCAGTTAAATGTCGTGCGTGATATATGCCTGGGCGATCATGTATTGAAAGAGACATGGCTGACTGGACGATATTTTCCCGCATTACTTACTGCGTTAGACTCGTTGACAACCAACGCTATGTTCTGCTATTTAGCCCATAGCTGGTGGGAGAAGAGATGGATTCATACCTTTCTCAAGGGCATTTGTTACTAAGAGATTCAACTGAAATTCGAACTCAGCTCTCTGAGCCGATATCCACTACATCACAAGGCACAATCGTTTACAATATTTAAAACATTTACTATACGTGAATCTCTTGACATGTTTTTCAGATTTAAAAATTTGGAATGGTTTCAAGAATGACCTAAATTAAGTCATGCTTTAAAAATATGTCACCTAATACTTAAAATAATGAAAGAAAACATTCCTTAGGTTCTTTTTAGTAATTTTTATTGTAATATGAGATAGTTAAATATCTTATTCTTTATCTTGCCTAATAAGTATATTCAATCACACAAGAAAATCCACCCAAGCATTGCCCATTAAAATACAATTTTAGTTGCTGATAACATTATTATCACAATCGTTATCTGTATTATCTTACTTTTGCATCCTTAAATTTCAAATTAATTTCTTTCAAAATGATGCTAATTTATTTGAGAACTGTTTAACCTGAGGTAACTTTTAAAAATTGCTAACGAAATTATTTAATCAATAATGGTATTAACCACAATTGCTAATAATCAAAAAAGAAGGGAAAATCACTCTTGTAATTAATATGATCACTATTTTTGTTACTTTTATTTTCAATTGAACATTTCTAAAAATATTTTATTCTAAAACGCGGTCAAATTTTTCTTCATTAAATTTTGCTCCAAGAAAGTTTTTGGAAGTTATAACGTTTTCCTTATTTTTATAACTTTCTCCTTTACAAGTTTCATTTTATTTTGTGGCATGTTTGATATTTCAGCTATTCAGTTGAAAATACATAAGGATTATATTTAACTGAACCTTGATAGGATAAACTTGATTAGCGAGTTGAAACAAGAACACTTCATGAATTCTATAAAAGTTTTTGCTTCTAATAAATTGTTAAAATCTCGTTCTATTTTTGTAATTAGTTAGCATTATAAAAATTAAAAATATTATTGTAACGTGAAAACTATTATTACAAAGAAATTAAATTCTAAAAAAAGGTTCCCTTTCGTTCAGTTTCTCACTGAAACTAATAAGCTTCTCTAACATATCTTTTCCGTCTTTCCACTCACTCAAAGCGAATAATTCTTTATTCATGAGCACGGTTTAACGGTTGTGTTAATTAAGCAGAATTATCATAAAATAATTAAAAACGTCACAGCAACGAAAATGCATTATATCAAAATTCAAGAGACCAGTGGAAGTTTACTCAACGTCAACATTGAACGTAGAAATTCAAAAATTAGAAGACTTTCTAGAAAGTGTCACTCAACCAAAGTGTTATAATCCAAGTTGTAACAAAAGATGATAATTTAATAATTACAAATGCTCCTCTGAACAAATATTTTCATAAAAAATGTGACAAAAGTCAAATATTTAATAATTAGTTGTGTTCTCTAGGCAAAACGTTGGATTATATCCAAACAAAAGTGAATAAATAATTGAATAGGCCCCTTGGAACTTAATCTTCCTTTTCCTCGAAAATGTCAAAAAATTATAATTACAATTGACTCTGCATGCAAAAAGTATTTTCATAAATCATGAGAAAAAAGGCAATAATATATTTAATATTGCCTCTACAACATAATTTCCGTTGTAATCTAAAAAAAATTGTTTAGAATAATGTAAATCTGCTCACTTATTATGAAACGAAGGTAGTACAATGCAACTCGAACTAAAATGAAAGTTTTCATCAGAAATGTGACAAAGATTTTTATTATAATTATTTTACCCCGAACTTCGACGGTAAAAAGGTGATAAAAGATTAGAATTTTCGTAGAATGCAAAATGTAACAAAAGATAATCATTTGACAATTACAGGTACAACTCAAAACAAAATAAATGAAATCAGAATTTTTACAAGTGTACTTGCCACGTGTGTGACAAAAGAAGATAAAGAGAAGCAAAATGAACTACAAGAAGACTAAATTTTATAGTAAACAAAAAAGGGTTTTATAGTAAAGAAAAAATTCTAGTGATTTGATCAGCGGTATTAAAAAATAAAAATAAAAGCTTATACGTAAGAAGTAAAAGTTTCTTCACCAAAGAAACTTCAGTTAAGAGTTCCTGATTTCTTTGCAGCATAGCTTACATGTCAGGTCAGTGAATGGTAGTAAACGGATTACTCTGAAACAAATTTTTACAACTAAATTTGCCAGCTAACTCGGTTAATTTTGGTGTCAACAAACGAATTTGAATACTCGACTGAGAGACCTCTACTTTTAAGGTCATCTTATACATCAAAGAGTTCTTTTATCTAAATGACCCAGAACTTGAAGTTTTATTCATAAAAATAGACTTTCTTACCACACCTTGAAGAAAAGTTTTATTTTCATGCAAAATGGGACAAACAATAATATAAAATTTAAAATTGCCTTTCAAAATATGGTCATATTCACCAAATAACGTGTGAAAATGTCTTAATTTATCAAATATAAGGGTCGATCAAACCAAAACGTACGGATCGATCTAAAATGAAATAATCATGATAATTTAATAATTACAAGTGTTCCTCAACGCAAAATATGTTAATTATACAGAGTGCGATCAATACATTGTCGTCTAAATTAAGCAAAAATAACATTGGCATCTCGTTTTAACAGAATATTTAAAAAACTGCATAAATATATATTGAAATACTAAAGAGTAATTTTGTTTTCAATAAGATCGTCATTGGCTCTAACCACACCTTCTAGAAGACTTCGGAATCTCCTGCATATCTTATGGCCGGTTTCCTTGATTAAGTTGGTAAATGCTGTCATCATCCTTGCTTCAGATCATCTTTGTTATTACAAGGGGTTTTGTTGGTTCAACGCCCAACTACGTCCCATACATAATAATCAAGGAGTTTGCAGTCTGGGGAGTTAGTTGGTCTGATTTGAATTGCCTGACAGCCATGAATGGGTTCTCCTGCTTGTGTGGTATGGTGAAGAATCCTTTTACCAGATATAGAGTCTTCCAGCAGCCACTTTCTTGACCATTAACGGCACTATCTCCTCAAGATATTTGATGCAAGCGTCCGTGTTGAGTCTGAGGCCCTCATCAACAAATTTTGGAGTTCTCTTCTTATGAGAACAGTCAGAGTGAATTTTCCGAGCTGCTGTTCTTTCGTAATCACTATTTCAATGCAACATAATCGTACTTCTCTTGAAAGTCTGTCAAAAATGTTATTTTAATAATTACCATTGCCTATTGATGTAAAAGGTTCATTTCATACAAATCTGAAAGGCATAATGAAAATGACTCGAACTAAAATGACAGCTTTTATCGAAAATATTACAAAAGATTGTAATGTAAGAATTAAAAGTGTGATTCTAACCAAAATAGAAAATGTGAAAAAATATAATTTAATATTTACTAATGTTTCCCAAATGAAAATGATATTTAATGTAAAATGTGACAAAAGATCATAATGCAACAAATTGTAGGTACCTTGAAAACAATATTCGTTTTAAATAAAAATATGACAAAAGATAAATAAGAAGTGTTCCACGAAGCAAAATAGTCGGTTTTATTTAAAATGTGAGAAAAACGATTACAGTATTGCCCTCATCTTTGTTGCCATTTGAATGACGTTTCGGCCGTTGAACGCTCCGGTCTTCTGCTAGATGAGGACAGTAGTCCGGATAATGTAGATACTGTAAATATAACCTCATCTAAGAAATATAGACAAATACTAAAGCATGATTACAATATCGACTTTACCAAGCTCTTGATAATAATGGCTAAGCTCGAGCTGTGGCCCTAGTTATCTCTAAAGCATTTGACAGTGGGTTTGGCATGGTGGCCTTCTGTGCAAGCTCGAGGGATATGATATCACTGGACAACTGTATGATTTAATCTAATCGTGCCTATCAAATCGTGGAATAAACGGGAAAGATTCCAGATTGTTTTACACGAACGCGAGTTTCTCCCAAGGATCTATCCTAAGTTCTATGATGTTTCTGTGCTTCATCAATGATCTCCTTGATGTCATCAGTTCCCAAGTAGGCATCTATTGAGATGACACTATCAGTAAGAAATCGGCCAAGGCTGACAAAGAAACCTGGCTGTTGCTCGTGAAACTGACCTCCAATCAGTGGTTAACTGGGCCATGAATAGGGCTTACACATTTCAATACTTCTAAAATAAAACTGATCTTTTTAACCACCATAAAGAAACTTTCCTGCCCGACCTAGTCTACCAGAAAGCAACACACCACACCGAATTGGCATCATTTTACAACTGATCAGAAGTAGAGCTACTACAGCGAGTCTATAGCTGCATGTACTGCTAGAAAGGTTGGGTCATTGTGTCGGGCTAGAAAATCTTTAGGTCAGAATCCATTTTGCAAATTTATAATTTTTCCATGCATTGAATACTGTTGCAATATCTGGTAGGGTGATCCTGCTATTAATCTCGAGGTTCTTGACAAAATCCAAAGTATGATCTGCAATAGAATCGATCCTGACTTGATATCTCTTTCTTGCAGGAATTATAAATCAACCATTCGGCCGTTTGTTGAATACTGTTGTCATATCTGGTCGGGTGCTCCTGCTATTCATCTCGAGGTTCTTGACAAAATCCAAAAGAGGATCTGCAATAGAATCGATCCTGACTTGATATCTCTTTCTTGCAGGAATTATAAATCAACAATTCGGCCGTTTGTTGAATACTGTTGTCATATCTGGTCGGGTGCTCCTGCTATTCATCTCGAGGTTCTTGGCAAAATCCAAAAGAGGATCTGCAATAGAATCGATCCTGACTTGATATCTCTTTCTTGCAGGAATTATAAATCAACCATTCGGCCGTTTGTTGAATACTGTTGTCATATCTGGTCGGGTGCTCCTGCTATTCATCTCGAGGTTCTTGGCAAAATCCAAAGTAGGATCTGCAATATAATCGATCCTGACTTGATATCTCTTTCTTGCAGGAATTATAAATCAACCATTCGGCCGTTTGTTGAATACTGTTATCAAATCTGGTCGGGTGCTCCTGCTATTCATCTCGAGGTTCTTGACAAAATCCAAAGTATGATCTGCAATAGAATCGATCCTGACTTGATATCTCTTTCTTGCAGGAATTATAAATCAACCATTCGGCCGTTTGTTGAATACTGTTGTCATATCTGGTCGGGTGCTCCTGCTATTCATCTCGAGGTTCTTGGCAAAATCCAAAGTAGGATCTGCAATAGAACGATCCTGACTTGATATCTCTTTCTTGCAGGAATTATAAATCAACCATTCGGCCGTTTGTTGAATACTGTTGTCATATCTGGTCGGGTGCTCCTGCTATTCATCTCGAGGTTCTTGACAAAATCCAAAGTAGGATCTGCAATAGAATCGATCCTGACTTGATATCTCTTTCTTGCAGGAATTATAAATCAACCATTTGGCCGTTTGTTGAATACTGTTGTCATATCTGGTCGGGTGCTCCTGCTATTCATCTCGAGGTTCTTGGCAAAATCCAAAGTAGGATCTGCAATATAATCGATCCTGACTTGATATCTCTTTCTTGCAGGAATTATAAATCAACCATTCGGCCGTTTGTTGAATACTGTTGTCATATCTGGTCGGGTGCTTCTGCTATTCATCTCGAGGTTCTTGACAAAATCCAAAGGAGGATCTGCAATAGAATGGATCCTGACTTGATATCTCTTTCTTGCAGGAATTATAAATCAACCATTTGGCCGTTTGTTGAATACTGTTGTCATATCTGGTCGGGTGCTCCTGCTATTCATCTCGAGGTTCTTGACAAATCCAAAAGAGGATCTGCAATAGAATCGATCCTGACTTGATATCTCTTTCTTGCAGGAATTATAAATCTACCATTCGGCCGTTTGTTGAATACTGTTGTCATATCTGGTCGGGTGCTCCTGCTATTCATCTCGAGGTTCTTGGCAAAATCCAAAGTAGGATCTGCAATATAATCGATCCTGACTTGATATCTCTTTCTTGCAGGAATTATAAATCAACCATTCGGCCGTTTGTTGAATACTGTTATCAAATCTGGTCGGGTGCTCCTGCTATTCATCTCGAGGTTCTTGACAAAATCCAAAGTATGATCTGCAATAGAATCGATCCTGACTTGATATCTCTTTCTTGCAGGAATTATAAATCAACCATTCGGCCGTTTGTTGAATACTGTTGTCATATCTGGTCGGGTGCTCCTGCTATTCATCTCGAGGTTCTTGGCAAAATCCAAAGTAGGATCTGCAATAGAACGATCCTGACTTGATATCTCTTTCTTGCAGGAATTATAAATCAACCATTCGGCCGTTTGTTGAATACTGTTGTCATATCTGGTCGGGTGCTCCTGCTATTCATCTCGAGGTTCTTGGCAAAATCCAAAGTAGGATCTGCAATAGAATCGATCCTGACTTGATATCTCTTTCTTGCAGGAATTATAAATCAACCATTTGGCCGTTTGTTGAATACTGTTGTCATATCTGGTCGGGTGCTCCTGCTATTCATCTCGAGGTTCTTGGCAAAATCCAAAGTAGGATCTGCAATATAATCGATCCTGACTTGATATCTCTTTCTTGCAGGAATTATAAATCAACCATTCGGCCGTTTGTTGAATACTGTTGTCATATCTGGTCGGGTGCTTCTGCTATTCATCTCGAGGTTCTTGACAAAATCCAAAGGAGGATCTGCAATAGAATGGATCCTGACTTGATATCTCTTTCTTGCAGGAATTATAAATCAACCATTTGGCCGTTTGTTGAATACTGTTGTCATATCTGGTCGGGTGCTCCTGCTATTCATCTCGAGGTTCTTGACAAATCCAAAAGAGGATCTGCAATAGAATCGATCCTGACTTGATATCCTTTCTTGCAGGAATTATAAATCTACCATTCGGCCGTGTATTGAATACTGTTGTCATATCTGATCGGGTGCTCCTGCTATTCATCTCGAGGTTCTTGACAAAATCCAAAGGAGGATCTGCAATACAATCTATCCTGACTTGATATCTCTTTCTTGCAGGAATTATAAATCTACCATTCGGCCGTTTGTTGATTACTGTTGTCATATTTGGTCGGGTGCTCCTGCTATTCATCTCGAGGTTCTTGACAAATCCAAAAGAGGATCTGCAATAGAATCGATCCTGACTTGATATCCTTTCTTGCAGGAATTATAAATCTACCATTCGGCCGTGTATTGAATACTGTTGTCATATCTGATCGGGTGCTCCTGCTATTCATCTCGAGGTTCTTGACAAAATCCAAAGGAGGATCTGCAATACAATCTATCCTGACTTGATATCTCTTTCTTGCAGGAATTATAAATCTACCATTCGGCCGTTTGTTGATTACTGTTGTCATATTTGGTCGGGTGCTCCTGCGATTCATCTCGAGGTTCTTGACAAAATCCAAAGGAGGATCTGCAATAGAATCGATCCTGACTTGATATCTCTTTCTTGCAGGAATTATAAATCAACCATTCGGCCGTTTGTTGAATACTGTTGTCATATCTGGTCGGGTGCTCCTGGTATTCATCTCGAGGTTCTTGGCAAAATCCAAAGTAGGATCTGCAATAGAATCGATCCTGACTTGATATCTCTTTCTTGCAGGAATTATAAATCAACCATTCGGCCGTTTGTTGAATATTGTTGTCATATCTGGTCGGGTGCTCCTGCTATTCATCTCGAGGTTCTTGACAAAATCCAAAGGAGGATCTGCAATAGAATCGATCCTGACTTGAGATCTCTTTCTTGCAGGAATTATAAATCAACCATTCGGCCGTTTGTTGAATACTGTTGTCATATCTGGGCGGGTGCTTCTGCTATTCATCTCGAGGTTCTTGACAAAATCCAAAGGAGGATCTGCAATAGAATCGATCCTGACTTGATATCTCTTTCTTGCAGGAATTATAAATCAACCATTCGGCCGTTTGTTGAATACTGTTTTCATATCTGGTCGGGTGCTCCTGGTATTCATCTCGAGGTTCTTGGCAAAATCCAAAGTAGGATCTGCAATAGGATCGATCCTGACTTGATATCTCTTTCTTGCAGGAATTATAAATCAACCATTCGGCCGTTTGTTGAATACTGTTGTCATATCTGGTCGGGTGCTTCTGCTATTCATCTCGAGGTTCTTGACAAAATCCAAAGGAGGATCTGCAATAGAATCGGTCCTGACTTGATATCTCTTTCTTGCAGGAATTATAAATCAACCATTCGGCCGTTTGTTGAATACTGTTGTCATATCTGGTCGGGTGCTCCTGCTATTCATCCCGAGGGTCTTGACAAAATCCAAAGGAGGATCTGCAATAGAATCGATCCTGACTTGATATCTCTTTCTTGCAGGAATTATAAATCAACTATTCGGCCGTTTGTTGAATACTGTTGTCATATCTGGTCGGGTGCTCCTGCTATTCATCCCGAGGGTCTTGACAAAATCCAAAGGAGGATCTGCAATAGAATCGATCCTGACTTGATATCTCTTTCTTGCAGGAATTATAAATCAACCATTCGGCCGTTTGTTGAATACTGTTGTCATATCTGGTCGGGTGCTTCTGCTATTCATCTCGAGGTTCTTGACAAAATCCAAAGGAGGATCTGCAATAGAATCGATCCTGACTTGATATCTCTTTCTTGCAGGAATTATAAATCTACCATTCGGCCGTTTGTTGAATACTGTTGTCATATCTGGTCGGGTGCTCCTGCTATTCATCTCGAGGTTCTTGACAAAATCCAAAGGAGGATCTGCAATAGAATCGATCCTGACTTGAGATCTCTTTCTTGCAGGAATTATAAATCAACCATTCGGCCGTTTGTTGAATACTGTTGTCATATCTGCTCGGGTGCTCCTGGTATTCATCTCGAGGTTCTTGGCAAAATCCAAAGTAGGATCTTCAATAGAATCGATCCTGACTTGATATCTCTTTCTTGCAGGAATTATAAATCAACCATTCGGCCGTTTGTTGAATACTGTTGTCATATCTGGTCGGGTGCTCCTGCTATTCATCTCGAGGTTCTTGACAAAATCCAAAGAAGGATCTGCAATAGAATCGATCCTGACTTGAGATCTCTTTCTTGCAGGAATTATAAATCAACCATTCGGCCGTTTGTTGAATACTGTTGTCATATCTGGTCGGGTGCTCCTGCTATTCATCTCGAGGTTCTTGGCAAAATCCAAAGTAGGATCTGCAATAGAACGATCCTGACTTGATATCTCTTTCTTGCAGGAATTATAAATCAACCATTCGGCCGTTTGTTGAATACTGTTGTCATATCTGGTCGGGTGCTCCTGCTATTCATCTCGAGGTTCTTGGCAAAATCCAAAGTAGGATCTGCAATAGAATCGATCCTGACTTGATATCTCTTTCTTGCAGGAATTATAAATCAACCATTTGGCCGTTTGTTGAATACTGTTGTCATATCTGGTCGGGTGCTCCTGCTATTCATCTCGAGGTTCTTGGCAAAATCCAAAGTAGGATCTGCAATATAATCGATCCTGACTTGATATCTCTTTCTTGCAGGAATTATAAATCAACCATTCGGCCGTTTGTTGAATACTGTTGTCATATCTGGTCGGGTGCTTCTGCTATTCATCTCGAGGTTCTTGACAAAATCCAAAGGAGGATCTGCAATAGAATGGATCCTGACTTGATATCTCTTTCTTGCAGGAATTATAAATCAACCATTTGGCCGTTTGTTGAATACTGTTGTCATATCTGGTCGGGTGCTCCTGCTATTCATCTCGAGGTTCTTGACAAATCCAAAAGAGGATCTGCAATAGAATCGATCCTGACTTGATATCCTTTCTTGCAGGAATTATAAATCTACCATTCGGCCGTGTATTGAATACTGTTGTCATATCTGATCGGGTGCTCCTGCTATTCATCTCGAGGTTCTTGACAAAATCCAAAGGAGGATCTGCAATACAATCTATCCTGACTTGATATCTCTTTCTTGCAGGAATTATAAATCTACCATTCGGCCGTTTGTTGATTACTGTTGTCATATTTGGTCGGGTGCTCCTGCTATTCATCTCGAGGTTCTTGACAAATCCAAAAGAGGATCTGCAATAGAATCGATCCTGACTTGATATCCTTTCTTGCAGGAATTATAAATCTACCATTCGGCCGTGTATTGAATACTGTTGTCATATCTGATCGGGTGCTCCTGCTATTCATCTCGAGGTTCTTGACAAAATCCAAAAAAGGATCTGCAATACAATCTATCCTGACTTGATATCTCTTTCTTGCAGGAATTATAAATCTACCATTCGGCCGTTTGTTGATTACTGTTGTCATATTTGGTCGGGTGCTCCTGCGATTCATCTCGAGGTTCTTGACAAAATCCAAAGGAGGATCTGCAATAGAATCGATCCTGACTTGATATCTCTTTCTTGCAGGAATTATAAATCAACCATTCGGCCGTTTGTTGAATACTGTTGTCATATCTGGTCGGGTGCTCCTGGTATTCATCTCGAGGTTCTTGGCAAAATCCAAAGTAGGATCTGCAATAGAATCGATCCTGACTTGATATCTCTTTCTTGCAGGAATTATAAATCAACCATTCGGCCGTTTGTTGAATATTGTTGTCATATCTGGTCGGGTGCTCCTGCTATTCATCTCGAGGTTCTTGACAAAATCCAAAGGAGGATCTGCAATAGAATCGATCCTGACTTGAGATCTCTTTCTTGCAGGAATTATAAATCAACCATTCGGCCGTTTGTTGAATACTGTTGTCATATCTGGGCGGGTGCTTCTGCTATTCATCTCGAGGTTCTTGACAAAATCCAAAGGAGGATCTGCAATAGAATCGATCCTGACTTGATATCTCTTTCTTGCAGGAATTATAAATCAACCATTCGGCCGTTTGTTGAATACTGTTTTCATATCTGGTCGGGTGCTCCTGGTATTCATCTCGAGGTTCTTGGCAAAATCCAAAGTAGGATCTGCAATAGGATCGATCCTGACTTGATATCTCTTTCTTGCAGGAATTATAAATCAACCATTCGGCCGTTTGTTGAATACTGTTGTCATATCTGGTCGGGTGCTTCTGCTATTCATCTCGAGGTTCTTGACAAAATCCAAAGGAGGATCTGCAATAGAATCGGTCCTGACTTGATATCTCTTTCTTGCAGGAATTATAAATCAACCATTCGGCCGTTTGTTGAATACTGTTGTCATATCTGGTCGGGTGCTCCTGCTATTCATCCCGAGGGTCTTGACAAAATCCAAAGGAGGATCTGCAATAGAATCGATCCTGACTTGATATCTCTTTCTTGCAGGAATTATAAATCAACCATTCGGCCGTTTGTTGAATACTGTTGTCATATCTGGTCGGGTGCTCCTGCTATTCATCCCGAGGGTCTTGACAAAATCCAAAGGAGGATCTGCAATAGAATCGATCCTGACTTGATATCTCTTTCTTGCAGGAATTATAAATCAACCATTCGGCCGTTTGTTGAATACTGTTGTCATATCTGGTCGGGTGCTTCTGCTATTCATCTCGAGGTTCTTGACAAAATCCAAAGGAGGATCTGCAATAGAATCGATCCTGACTTGATATCTCTTTCTTGCAGGAATTATAAATCTACCATTCGGCCGTTTGTTGAATACTGTTGTCATATCTGGTCGGGTGCTCCTGCTATTCATCTCGAGGTTCTTGACAAAATCCAAAGGAGGATCTGCAATAGAATCGATCCTGACTTGAGATCTCTTTCTTGCAGGAATTATAAATCAACCATTCGGCCGTTTGTTGAATACTGTTGTCATATCTGCTCGGGTGCTCCTGGTATTCATCTCGAGGTTCTTGGCAAAATCCAAAGTAGGATCTTCAATAGAATCGATCCTGACTTGATATCTCTTTCCAAGATTATAAATCAACCATTCGGCCGTTTGTTGAATACTGTTGTCATATCTGGTCGGGTGCTCCTGCTATTCATCTAAAGGGTTCTTGACAAAATCCAAGAAAGATCTGCAATAGAATCGATCCTGACTTGAGATCTCTTTCTTGCAGGAATTATAAATCAACCATTCGGCCGTTGTTGAATACCATTGTCATATCTGGTCGGGTGCTTACCTTATTCATCTCGAGGTTCTTGACAAATCCAAAAGGAGCATCTGCAATAGAATCGATCCCGACATGATATCTCTTTCTTAGGAATTATAAATCAACCATTCGGCCGTTGTTGAATACTGTGGCTGTCCATATCTGGTCGAGTGCTCCTGCTATTCATCCCGAGTCTTGACAAATCAAGGAGGATGCGGCCGAGTCGATCCTGACTTGATATCTCTGTACAGGAATTATAATCAGCCATTCCGGCCGTTTGTTGAATACTGTTGTCATATCTGGTCGGGTGCTCACACTATTCCATCTCGAGTTCTGACAAAATCCAAAAGATCTGCAACAGAATCGATCCTGACTTGATATCTCTTTCTTGCAGGAATTATAAATCAACCATTCGGCCGTTTGTTGGAATACTGTTGTCATATCTGGTCGGGTGCTCCTGCTGTTAAATGAAGGAGTTGGAGGATCTGCAATAGAATCGATCCTGACTTGATATCTCTTTTTCTTGCGAAGGTCCTCAAATCAACCATTCGGCCGTTTGTTGAATACTGTTGTCATATCTGGTCGGGTGCTCCTGCTATTCATCTCGAGGTTCTTGGCAAAATCAAGAGAAGAAAGTAGGATCTGCAATAGAATCGATCCTGACGATATCTCTTTCTTGCAGGAATTATAAATCAACCATTCGGCCGTTTGTTGAATACTGTTGTCGTATATCTGGTCGGGTGCTCTGCTATTCCTCTCGAGGTTCTTGGCAAATCAAGAAGGATCTGCAAGAGAATCGATCTGACTTGAGATCTCTCTTTCTTGCGGGAATTATAAATCAACCATTCGACTTGCATTTGTTGAACCTGTTGTCATATCTGGTCGGGTGCTTCTGCTATTCATCTCGAGGTTCCTTGACAAAATCCAAAGGAGCATCTGCAATAGAATCGATCCCGACATGATATCCTTCTTTCTTACGGGAATTATAAATCTACCATTCGGCCGTTTGTTGAATACTGTTGTCATATCTGGTCGGGTGCTCCTGCTATTCATCTCGAGGTTCTTGACAAAATCCAAAGTATGATCTGCAATATAATCGATCCTGACTTGATATCCTTTCTTGCAGGAATTATAAATCTACCATTCGAAGCTGTTTATTCGAATACTGTTGTCATATCTGGTCGGGTGCTCTGCTATTCATCTCGAGGGTCTCGACAAAATCAAAAGGAGGATCTGCAATAGAATCCGATTCTGACTTGATATCTCTTTCTTGCAGGAATTATAAATCAACCATTCGGCCGTTTGTTGAATACTGTTGTCGTATCTGGTCAGGTGCTCCTGCTATTCATCTCTAGGTTCTTGACAAAATCAAAGAGGATCTGCAATAGAATCGATCCTGACTTGATATCTCTTTCTTGCAGAAATTATAAATCAACCATTCGGCCGTTTGTTGAATACTGTTGTCATATCTGGTCGGTTGCTCCTGCTATTCATCTCTGGTTCTTGACAAAATCCAAAAGAGGATCTGCAATGAGAATCGATCCTGACTTGATATCTCTTTCTTGCAGAAATTATAAATCAACCATTCGGCCGTTTTGTTGAATGCTGTTTGTCATATCTGGTCGAGGTGCTCCTGCTATTCATCTCGAGGGTCTTGACAAAATCCAAGGAGGATCTGCAAGAGAATCGATCCTGACTTGAGATCTCTTTCAGCACTGGGAATTATAAATCCAACCATTCGGCCGTTGTGAGATACTGTTGTCATATCTGGTCGGGTGCTTCTGCTATTCATCTCGAGGTTCTTTGACAAAATCCAAAGGAGCATCTGCAATAGAATCGTCCCGACATGATATCTCTTTCTTGCAGGAATTATAAATCTACCATTCGGCCGTTTGTTGAATACTGTTGTCATATCTGGTCGGGTGCTCCTGCTACATCTCGAGGTTCTTGACAAAATCAAAGTATGATCTGTGCAATCGATCCTGACTTGATATCCTTTCTTGCAGGAATTATAAATCTACCATTCGGCTGTTTGTTGAATACTGTTGTCATATCTGGTCAGTTACTCCTGCTATTCATCTCGAGGGTCTCGACAAAATCAAAGGAGGATCTGCAATAGAATCGATTCTGACTTGATATCTCTTTCTTGGAATTATAAATCAACCATTCGGCGTTTGTTGAATACTGTTGTCGTATCTGGTCGGGTGCTCCTGCTGTTCATCTCTAGGTTCTTGACAAAATCCAAAGAGGATCTGCAATAGAATCGATCCTGACTTGATATCTCTTTCTTGCAGAAATTATAAATCAACCATTCTGACCGTTTGTTGAATACTGTTGTCATATCTGGTCGGTTGCTCCTTATTCATCTCTAGGTTCTTGACAAAATCCAAAGAGGATCCTGCAATAGAATCCGATCACAGTGACTTGATATCTCTTTCTTGCAGAAATTATAAATCCTTCGTTAAAACCCATTTTGTTGAATGCTGTTGTCATATCTGGTCGGGTGCTCCTGCTATTCATCTCGAAGGTCTTGACAAAATCAAAGGAGGATCTGCAATAGAATCGATCCTGACTTGATATCTCTTTCTTGCAGGAATTATAAATCCAACCATTCGGCCGTTTGTTGAATACTGTTGTCATATCGGTCGGGTGCTCCTGCTATTCATCTCGAGGTTCTTGACAAAATCAAAAGGAGGATCTGCAATAGAATCGATCCTGACTTGAGATCTCTTTCTTGCAGGAATTATAAATCAGCCATTCCGCCGTTTGTTGAATACTGTTGTCATATCTGGTCGGGTGCTCCTGCTATTCATCTCGAGGTTCTTGACAAAATCCAAAAGAGGATCTGCAATAGAATCGATCCTGACTTGATATATCTTTCTTGCAGGAATTATAAATCAACCATTCGGCCGTTTGTTGAATACTGTTGTCATATCTGGTCCGGGTGCTCCTGCTATTCATCTCGAGGGTCTTGACAAAATCAAGGAGGATCTGCAATAGAATCGGTCCTGACTTGATATCTCTTTCTTGCAGGAATTATAAATCAACCATTCGGCCGTTGTTGAATACTGTTGTCGTATCTGGTCAGGTGCTCCCTGCTATTCATCTCTAGGTTCTTGACAAAATCAAAGAGGATCTGCAATAGAATCGATCCTGACTTGATATCTCTTTCTTGCAGGAATTATAAATCCAACCATTCGGCCGTTTGTTGAATACTGTTGTCATATCTGGTCGGGTGCTCCTGCTATTCATCTCTAGGTTCTTGACAAATCCAAAAGATGATCTGCAATAGAATCGATCCTGACTTGATATCTCTTTCTTGCAAGTATAAATCAACCATTCGGCCGTTTGTTGAATACATTGTTGTCCATATCTGGTCGGGTGCTCCTGCTATTCATCTCGAGTTTCTTGACAAAATCCAAGAGGATCTCTGGCGAATCGATCCTGACTTGATATCTCTTTCTTGCAGGAATTATAAATCAACCATTCGGCCGTTTGTTGAATACTGTTGTCATATCTGGTCGAGTGCTCCTGCTATTCATCTCGAGGTTCTTGACAAAATCCAAAGTATGATCTGCAATATAATCGATCCTGACTTGATATCCTTTCTTGCAGGAATTATAAATCTACCATTCGGCTGTTGTTGAATACTGTTGTCATATCTGGTCAGGTGCTCCTGCTATTCATCTCGAGGTTCTTGACAAAATCCAAAGGAGGATCTGCAATAAGAATCGATCCTGACTTGATATCTCTTTCTTGCAGAATTATAAATCAACCATTTGGCCGTTTGTTGAATACTTTTGTCATATCTGGTCGGGTGCTCCTGCTATTCATCTCGAGGTTCTTGACAAAATCCAAAAAAGGATCTGCAATAGAATCGATCCTGACTTGATATCTCATTCTTGCAGGAATTATAAATCAACCATTCGGCCGTTTGTTGAATACTGTTGTCATATCTGGTCGGGTGCTCCTGCTATTCATCTCGAGGTTCTTGACAAAATCCAAAGTATGATCTGCAATATAATCGGTCCTGACTTGATATCCTTTCTTGCAGGAATTATAAATCTACCATTCGGCTGTTTGTTGAATACTGTTGTCATATCTGGTCGGGTGCTCCTGCTATTCATCTCGAGGGTCTTGACAAAATCCAAAGGAGGATCTGCAATAGAATCGATTCTGACTTGATATCTCTTTCTTGCAGGAATTATAAATCAACCATTCGGCCGTTTGTTGAATACTGTTGTCGTATCTGGTCGGGTGCTCCTGCTATTCATCTCTAGGTTCATGACAAAATCCAAAAGAGGATCTGCAATAGAATCGATCCTGACTTGATATCTCTTTCTTGCAGAAATTATAAATCAACCATTCGGCCGTTTGTTGAATACTGTTGTCATATCTGGTCGGTTGCTCCTGCTATTCATCTCTAGGTTCTTGACAAAATCCAAAAGAGGATCTGCAATAGAATCGATCCTGACTTGATATCTCTTTCTTGCAGAAATTATAAATCAACCATTCGGCCGTTTGTTGAATACTGTTGTCATATCTGGTCGGGTGCTCCTGCTATTCATCTCGAGGGTCTTGACAAAATCCAAAGGAGGATCTGCAATAGAATCGATCCTGACTTGATATCTCTTTCTTGCAGGAATTATAAATCAACCATTCGGCCGTTTGTTGAATACTGTTGTCATATCTGGTCGGGTGCTCCTGCTATTCATCTCGAGGTTCTTGACAAAATCCAAAGGAGGATCTGCAATAGAATCGATCCTGACTTGAGATCTCTTTCTTGCAGGAATTATAAATCAACCATTCGGCCGTTTGTTGAATACTGTTGTCATATCTGGTCGGGTGCTCCTGCTATTCATCTCGAGGTTCTTGACAAAATCCAAAAGAGGATCTGCAATAGAATCGATCCTGACTTGATATATCTTTCTTGCAGGAATTATAAATCAACCATTCGGCCGTTTGTTGAATACTGTTGTCATATCTGGTCGGGTGCTCCTGCTATTCATCTCGAGGGTCTTGACAAAATCCAAAGTATGATCTGCAATATAATCGATCCTGACTTGATATCCTTTCTTGCAGGAATTATAAATCTATCATTCGGCTGTTTGTTGAATACTGTTGTCATATCTGGTCGGGTGCTCCTGCTCTTCATCTCTAGGTTCTTGACAAAATCGAAAAGATGATCTGCCAATGAATCGATGCCTGACTTGATATCTCTTTCTTGCAAGAAATTATAAATCAACCATTCGGCCGTTTGTTGAATACTGTTGTCATATCTGGTCGGGTGCTCACTCCTGCTATTCATCTCGAGGTTCTTGGCAAAATCAAAGAGGATCTGCAATAGAATCGATCCTGACTTGATATCTCTTTCTTGCAGGAATTATAAATCAACCATTCGGCCGTTTGTTGAATACTGTTGTATATCTGGTCGGGTGCTCCTGCTATTCATCTCGAGGTTCTTGACAAAATCTAAAGTATGATCTGCAATATAATCGATCCTGACTTGATATCCTTTCTTGCAGGAATTATAAATCTACTACATTCGGCTGTTTGTTGAATACTGTTATCATATCTAGTCGGGTGCTCCTGCTATTCAACTCTCGAGGGTCTTGACAAAATCAAAGAGGATCTGCAATAGAATCGATCCTGACTTGAGATCTCTTTCTTGCAGGAATTATAAATCAACCATTCGGCCGTTTTGTTGAATACTGTTGTCATATCTGGTCGGGTGCTCCTGCTATTCATCTCGAGGTTCTTGACAAAATCCAAAAGAGGATCTGCAATAGAATCGATCCTGACTTGATATCTCTTTCTTGCAGAAATTATAAATCAACCATTCGGCCGTTTGTTGAATACTGTTGTCATATCGGTCAGATTGCTCCTGCTATTCATCTCGAGGGTCTTGACAAAATCCAAAGGAGGATCTGCAATAGAATCGATCTGACTTGAGATTTTCTTTTCTTACGGGAATTATAAATCAACCATTCGGCCGTTTGTTGAATACTGTTGTCATATCTGGTCGGGTGCTCCTGCTATTCATCTCGAGGTTCTTGACAAAATCCAAAAGTCTGCAATGAGAATCGATTCTGACTTGATATCTCTTTCTTGCAGAGAATTATAAATCAACCATTCGGCCGTTTGTTGAATACTGTTGTCGTATCTGGTCGGGTGCTCCTGCTATTCATCTCTAGGTTCTTGACAAAATCCAAAGAGGATCTGCAATATAATCGATCCTGACTTGATATCCTCTTTCTTGCAGAAATTATAAATCAACCATTCGGCCGTTTGTTGAATACTGTTGTCATATCTGGTCGGGTGCTCCTGCTATTCATCTCTGGGTTCTTGACAAAATCCAAAAGAGGATCTGCAATAGGATCGATCCTGACTTGTTATCTCTTTCTTGCAGAAATTATAAATCAACAATTCGGCCGTTTGTTGAATACTGTTGTCATATCTGGTCGGGTGTCCCCTGCTATTCATCTCGAGGTTCTTGACAAAATCCAAAGAGGATCTGCAATAGAATCGATCCTGACTTGATATCTCTTTCTTGCAGGAATTATAAATCAACCATTCGGCCGTTTGTTGAATACTGTTGTCATATCTGGTCGGGTGCTCCTGCTATTCATCTCTAGGTTCTTGACAAAATCCAAAAGAGGATCTGCAATAGAATCGATCCTGACTTGATATCTCTTTCTTGCAGAAATTATAAATCAACAATTCGGCCGTTTGTTGAATACTGTTGTCATATCTAGTCAGGTGCTCCTGCTATTCATCTCGAGGTTCTTGACAAAATCCAAGGGATCTGCAATAGAATCGATCCTGACTTGATATCTCTTTCTTGCAGGAATTATAAATCAACCATTCGGCCGTTTGTTGAATACTGTTGTCATATCTGGTCGGGTGCTCCTGCTATTCATCTCGAGGTTCTTGACAAAATCCAAAGTATGATCTGCAATATAATCGATCCTGACTTGATATCCTTTCTTGCAGGAATTATAAATCTACCATTCGGCTGTTTGTTGAATACTGTTGTCATATCTGGTCGGGTGCTCCTGCTATTCATCTCGAGGTTCTTGACAAAATCCAAAGTATGATCTGCAATATAATCGATCCTGACTTGATATCTCTTTCTTGCAGGAATTATAAATCTACCATTCGTCTGTTTGTTGAATAATGTTGTCATATCTGGTCGGGTGCTCCAGCTATTCATTTCGAGGTTCTTGACAAAATCCAAAAGAGGATCTGCAATAGAATCGATCCTGACTTGATATCTCTTTCTTGCAGGAATTATAAATCAACCATTCGGCCGTTTGTTGAATACTGTTGTCATTTCTGGTCGGGTGCTCCTGCTATTCATCTCGAGGTTCTTGACAAAATCCAAAGTATGATCTGCAATATAATCGTCCTGACTTGATATCCTTTCTTGCAGGAATTATAAATCTACCATTCGTCTGTTTGTTGAATACTGTTGACATATCTGGTCGGGTGCTCCTGCTATTCATCTCGAGGGTCATGACAAAATCCAAACGAGGATCTGCAATAGAATCGATCCTGACTTGAGATCTCTTTCTTGCAGGAATTATAAATCAACCATTCGGCCGTTTGTTGAATACTGTTGTCATATCTGGTCAGGTGCTCTACTATTCATCTCGAGGTTCATGACAAAATCCAAAGTATGATCTGCAATATAATCGATCCTGACTTGATATCTTTTCTTACAGGAATTATAAATCTACCATTCGGCTGTTTGTTGAATACTGTTGTCATATCTGGTCGGGTGCTCCTGCTATTCATCTCGAGGTTCTTGACAAAATCCAAAAGAATATCTGCAATAGAATCGATCCTGACTTGAGATCTCTTTCTTGCGGGAATTATAAATCAACCATTCGGCCGTTTGTTGAATACTGTTGTCATATCTGGTCGGGCTCCTGCTATTCATCTCGAGGGTCTTGACAAAATGCAAAGGAGGATCTGCAATAGAATCGATCCTGACTTGATATCTCTTTCTTGCAGGAATTATAAATCAACCGTTCCGGCCGTTGTTGAATATAGTAGCCATATCTGGTCGGGTGCTACTGCTATTCATCTCTAGGTTCTTGACAAATCCAAAAGAGGATCTGCAATAGAATCGATCCTGACTTGATATCTTTCTTGCAGAGATTATAAATCAACCATTTGGCGTTTTGTTGAATACTGTTGTCATATCTGGTTGGGTGCTCCCACCTGCTATTCATCTCGAGGGTCTTGACAAAATCCAAACGAGGATCTGCAATAGAATCGATCCTGACTTGAGATCTCTTTCTTGCAGGAATTATAAATCAACCATTCGGCCGTTTGTTGAATACTGTTGTCATATCTGGTCGGGTGCTCCTGCTATTCATCTCGAGGTTTCATGACAAAATCAAAGTACTGATCTGCAATACCAATCGATCCTGACTTGATATCTTTTCTTACAGGAATTATAAATCTACCATTCGGCTGTTTGTTGAATACTGTTGTCATGTCTGGTCAGGTGCTCTGCTATTCATCTCGAGAGTTCTTGACAAATCCAAAAAGAATATCTGCAATAGAATCGATCCTGACTTGAGATCTCTTTCTTGCAGAATTATAAATCAACCATTCGGCCGTTTGTTGAATACTGTTGTCCCATATCTGGTCGGGGGCTCCTGCTATTCATCTCGAGGGTCTTGACAAAATACAAGGAGGATCTGCAATAGAATCGATCCTGACTTGATATCTCTTTCTTGCAGGAATTATAAATCAACCATTCAGCCGTTTGTTGGAATACTATTGTCATATCTGGTCGGGTGCTACTGCTATTCATCTCTAGGTTCTTGACAAAATCCAAAAGAGGATCTGCAATAGAATCGATCCTGACTTGATATCTCTTTCTTGCAGGAATTATAAATCAACCATTTGGCCGTTTGTTGAATACTGTTGTCATATCTGGTTGGGTGCTCCTGCTATTCATCTCGAGGGTCTTGACAAAATCCAAACGAGGATCTGCAATAGAATCGATCCTGACTTGAGATCTCTTTCTTGCAGGAATTATAAATCAACCATTCGGCCGTTTGTTGAATAGTGGCCATATCTGGTCGGGTGCTCCTGCTATTCATCTCGAGGTTCATGACAAAATCCAAGTATGATCTACAGCCATAATCGATCCTGACTTGATATCTTTTCTTACAGGAATTGTAAATCTACCATTCGGCTGCTTGTTGAATTTTGTTGTCATATCTGGTCGGGTGCTCCTGCTATTAATCTCGAGGTTCTTGACAAAATCCAAAGAATATCTGCAATAGAATCCTGATCCTGACTTGAGATTCTTCTTTGCAGGAATTATAAATCAACCATTCGGCCGTTTGTTGAATACTGTTGTCATATTTGGTCGGGGGCTCCTGCTATTCATCTCGAGGGTCTTGACAAAATGCAAAGGAGGATCTGCAATAGAACCGACTTGATATCTCTTTCTTGCAGGAATTATAAATCAACCATTCGGCTGTTTGTTGAATACTGCTATTACATCTGGTCGTTACTGCTATTCATCTCTAGGTTCTGACAAATCCAAAGAGGATCTGCAATAGAATCGATCCTGACTTGATATCTCTTTCTTTGCAGAATTATAAATCAACCATTTGGCCGTTTGTTGAATACTGTTGTCATATCTGGTTGGGTGCTCCTGCTATTCATCCTGAGGGTCTTGACAAAATCCAACGAGGATCTGCAATAGAATTGATCCTGACTTGAGATCTCTTTCTTGCAGGAATTATAACCAAATCCATTCGGCCGTTTGTTGAATATCTTCGTTATCATATCTGGTCGGGTGTCTGCTATTCATCTCGAGGTTCTTGACAAAATCCAAAGAATATCTGCAATAGAATCGATCCTGACTTGAGATCTCTTTCTTGCAGGAATTATAAATCAACCATTCGGCCGTTTGTTGAATACTGTTGTCATATCTGGTCGGGGGCTCCTGCTATTCATCTCGAGGGTCTTGACAAAATGCAAGAGGATCTGCAATAGAATCGATCCCGACTTGATATCTTTCTGCAGGAATTATAACAACCATTCCGGCCGTTTGTTGAATACTGTTGTCATATCTTAATAAAAGTTACTGCTATTCATCTCAGGTTCTTGCGACAAAATCCAAAAGAGGATCTGCAACAGAACTTCCTGATCCTGACTTGATATCCTTTTCTTGCAGGAATTATAAATCAAACCATTTCGCCGTTTGTTGAATACTGTTGTCATATCTGGTTGGGTGCTCCTGCTATTCATCTCGAGGTTCTTGACAAAATCCAAAAGAGGATCTGCAATAGAACTGATCCTGACTTGATATCTCTTTCTGGCTGGAATTCACAAATTCACTATTCGGTCATTTGTTGAATACTGTTGTCGCTATCTGGTCGGGTGCTCCTGCTATTCATCTCGATGTTCTTGACAAAATCCAAAGGAGGATCTGCAATAGAATCGATCCTGACTTGATATCTCTTTCTTGCTGGAATTACAAATTCACTCATTCGGCCGTTTGTTGAATACTGTTGTCATATCTGGTCGGGGTGCTCCTGCTATTCATCTCGATGTTCTTGACAAAATCCAAAAGGAGGATCTGCAATAGAATCGATCCCACTGATATCTCTTCTAGCAGGAATTATAAACCAATCATTCGGCTGTTTGTTGAATACTAAGTGGCTACATTCATTTGGGTGCTCCTGCTATTCATCTCTATGCTCTTGACAAAATCCAAAAGAGTATCTGCAATAGAATCGATCCCAACGTGAGATCTTCGCAGGAATTATAAATCTAAATTACTCCGCTGCTTGTTGAATACTGCTATTACATTCGGGTCGGGTGCTCCTGCTATTCATCTGGAGGTTCTTGACAAAATTCAAAGGAGGATCTGCAATAGAACTGGATCCTGACTTGATATCTCTTTCTAGCAGGAATTATAACCAACTGTCTGGCTGTTTGCCAATACTGTTGTCATATCTGGTCGGGTGCTCCTGCTTATTCATCTCGAGGGTCTTGGCTGTACGCAGTGCGGGAGGATTCGCACAGGAATCGATCCTGACTTGATATCTCTTTTCTTGCAGAATTATAAATCAAACCATTCGCCGTTTGTTGAATACTGTTGTCATATCTGGTCGGGTGCTACCGCTATTCATCTCTAGGTTCTCGACAAAATCCAAAAGAGGATCTGCAATAGAACTGATCCTGACTTGATATCTCTTTCTTTCTTGCAGGAATTATAAATCAACCATTTGGCCGTTTGTTGAATACCGTTGTCATATCTGCTGGGTGTCTCCTATATTCATCTCGAGGGTCTTCGACAAAATCCAACGAGGATCTGCAATAGAATCGATCCTGACTTGAGATCTCTTTTCTGCAGGAATTATAAATCAACCATTCGGCCGTTTGTTGAATACTGTTGTCATATCTGGTCGGGTGCTCCTGCTATTCATCTCGAGGTTCTTGACAAAACGAATATCTGCAATAGAATCGATCCTGACTTGAGATCTCTTTCTTGCAGGAATTATAAATCAACCATTCGGCCGTTTGTTGAATACTGTTGTCATATTCCGTCGGGGGCTCCTGCTATTCATCTCTGAGGGTCTTGGACAAAATGCAAGGAGGATCTGCAATAGAATCGATCCTGACTTGATATCTTCTTTCTTGCAGGAATTATAAATCAACCATTCGGCCGTTTGTTGAATACTGTTGTCATATCTGGTCGGGTGCTACTGCTATTCATCTCTAGGTTCTTGACAGTCCAAAAGAGGATCTGCAATAGAAATCGATCCTGACTTGACATCTCTTTCTTGCAGGAATTATAAATCAAATCCATTGGGCTGTTTGTTGAATACTGTTGTCATATCTGGTTGGGTGCTCCTGCTATTCATCTCGAGGTTCTTGACAAAATCCAAAAGAGGATCTGCAATAGAACTCGATCCTGACTTGATATCTCTTTCTTGCTGAATTACAATCTACCATTCGGCCGTTTGTTGAATACTCGTTGTCATATCTGGTCGGGTGCTCCTGCTATTCATCTCGATGTTCTTGACAAAACTAAAGGAGGATCTGCAATAGAATCGATCCTGACTTGATATCTCTTTCTAGCAGGAATTATAACCAATCATTCGGCTGTTTGTTGAATACTGTTGTCATATCTGGTCGGGTGCTCCTGCTATTCATCTTAGAGGTTTCGACAAAATCCGAAAGAGGATCTGCAATAGAATCGATCCTGACTTGACATTCTTCTTTGCAGGAATTATAAATCTACCATTCGGCCGTTTGTTGAATACTGTTGTCATATCTGGGCGGTGCTCCTGCTATTCATCTCGAGGGTCTTGACAAAATGCAAAGGAGGATCTGCACAGAATCGATCCTGACTTGATATCTCTTTCTTGCAGGAATTATAAATCAACCACATTCGGCTGCTTGTTGAATACTGTTGTCATATCTGGTCGGGTGCTACTGCTATTCATCTCTAGGTTCTTGACAAAACTAAAAGAGGATCTGCAATAACCGATCCTGACTTGATATCTCTTTCTTGCAGGAATTAAAAATCAACCATTTGGCCGTTTGTTGAATACTGTTGTCATATCTGGTTGGGTGCTCCTGCTATTCATCTCGAGGGTCTTATTCATCACGAGGGTCTTGACAAAATCCAAACGAGGATCTGCAATAGAATCGATCCTGACTTGAGATCTCTTTCTTGCAGGAATTATAAATCAACCATTCGGCCGTTTGTTGAATACTGTTGTCATATCTGGTCGGGTGCTCCTGCTATTCATCTCGAGGTTCATGACAAAATCCAAAGTATGATCTGCAATATAATCGATCCTGACTTGATATCTTTTCTTACAGGAATTATAAATCTACCATTCGGCTGTTTGTTGAATACTGTTGTCATATCTGGTCGGGTGCTCCTGCTATTCATCTCGAGGTTCTTGACAAAATCCAAAAGAATATCTGCAATAGAATCGATCCTGACTTGAGATCTCTTTCTTGCAGGAATTATAAATCAACCATTCGGCCGTTTGTTGAATACTGTTGTCATATCTGGTCGGGGGCTCCTGCTATTCATCTCGAGGGTCTTGACAAAATGCAAAGGAGGATCTGCAATAGAATCGATCCTGACTTGATATCTCTTTCTTGTAGGAATTATAAATCAACCATTCGGCCGTTTGTTGAATACTGTTGTCATATCTGGTCGGGTGCTACTGCTATTCATCTCTAGGTTCTTGACAAAATCCAAAAGAGGATCTGCAATAGAATCGATCCTGACTTGATATCTCTTTCTTGCAGGGTATAAATCAACCATTTGGCCGTTTGTTGAATACTGTTGTCATATCGGATTTGGGTGCTCCTGCTATTCATCTCGAGGTTCTTGACAAAATCCAAAAGAGGATCTGCAATAGAATCGATCCTGACTTGATATCTCTTTCTTGCTGGAGTACAATCTACCATTCGGCCGTTTGTTGAATACTGTTGTCCATATCTGGTCGGGTGCTCTTTGCTATTCATCTCGATGTTCTTGACAAAAATCCAAAGGAGGATCTGCAATAGAATCGATCCTGACTTGATCTCTTTCTGGCGGGAATTATAAACCAATCATTCGGCTGTTTGTTGAATACTGTTGTCATATCTGGTCAGGTGCTCCTGCTATTCATCTCGAGGTTCTTGACAAAATCCAAAGAAAAGAGTATCTACCAATAGAATCGATCCTGACTTGAGATCTCTTTCTTGCAGGAATTATAAATCTACCATTCGGCCGTTTGTTGAATACTGTTGTCATATCTGGTCAGGTGCTCCTGCTATTCATCTCGAGGTTCTTGACAAAATTCAAAGGAGGATCTGCAATAGAATCGTCCTGACTTGATATCTCTTTCTAGCAGGAATTATAAATCAATCATTCAGCTGTTTGTTGAATACTGTTGTCATATCTGGTCGGGTGCTCCTGCTATTCATCTCGAGGGTCTTGACAAAATGCAAAGGAGGGATCTGCAATAGAATCGATCCTGACTTGATATCTCTTTCTTCGCAGGAATTATAAATCAACCATTCGGCCGTTTATTTGAATACTGTTGTCATATCTGGTCGGGTGCTACTGCTATTCATCTCTAGGTTCTTGACAAAATCAAAGAGGATCTGCAATAGAAGAATCGATCTGACTTGATATCTCTTTCTTTGGGGTATAAATCAGCCATTTGGCCGTTTGTTGAATACTGTTTGTCATATCTGGTTGGGTGCTCCTGCTATTCATCTCGAGGGTCTTGACAAAATCCAAACGAGATGCAATAGAATCGATCCTGACTTGAAGATCTCTTTCTTGCAGAAATTATAAATCAACCATTCCCAGCCGTTTGTTGAATACTGTTGTCATATCTGGTCAGGTGCTCCTGCTATTCATCTCGAGGTTCTTGACAAAATCCAAAAGAATATCTGCAATAGAATCGATCCTGACTTGGAATCTTTCTTGCAGGAATTATAAATCAACCATTCGGCCATTTGTTGAATACTGTTGTCATATCTGGTCGGGGGCTCCTGCTATTCATCTCGAGGGTCTTGACAAAGTACAAAGGAGGATCTGCAATAGAATCGATCCTGACTTAAAATATCTCTTTCTTGCAGAAGATTATAAATCAACCATTCGGCCGTTTGGTGAGATACTGTTGTCATATCTGGTCAGGTGCTACTGCTATTCATCTCTGGGTTCTTCGTAAAATCCAAAGAGGATCTGCAATAGAATCGATCCTGACTTGATATCTCTTTCTTTGGGAATTATAAATCAACCATTTGGCCGTTTGTTGAATACTGTTGTCCTTGTCTGGTTGGGTGCTCCTGCTATTCATCTCGAGGTTCTTGACAAAATCCAAAAGAGGATCTGCAATAGAATCGATCCTGACTTGATATCTCTTTCTTGCTGGAATTACAAATCTACCATTCGGCCGTTTGTTGAATACTGTTGTCATATCTGGTCAGGTGCTCCTGCTGCTATTCATCTCGATGTTCTTGACAAAATCAAGGAGGATCTGCAATAGAATCGATCCTGACTTGATATCTCTTTCTTGCTGGAATTACAAATCTACCATTCGGCCGTTTGTTGAATACTGTTGTCATATCTGGTCGGGTGCTCCCTGCTATTCATCTCCGATGTTCTTGACAAAATCCAAGAGATCTGCAATAGAATCGGTCCTGACTTGATATCTCTTTCTAGCAGGAATTATAAACCAATCATTCAGCTGTTTGTTGGAATACTGTGTGTCATATCTGGTCGGGTGCTCCTACTATTCATCTCGAGGTTCTTGACAAAATCCAAAAGAGTATCTGCAATAGAATCGATCCTGACTTGAGATCTTCTTTCTTGCAGGAATTATAAATCTACCATTCGGCCGTTTGTTGAATACTGTTGTCATATCTGGTCAGGTGCTCTGCTATTCATCTCGAGGTTCTTGACAAAATTCAAAGGAGGATCTGCAATAGAATCGATCCTGACTTGATATCTCTTTCTAGCGGGAATTATAAATCAATCATTCGGCTGTTTGTTGAATACCTGTTGTCATATCTGGTCAGGTGCTCCTGCTATTCATCTCGAGGGTCTTGACAAAATGCAAAGGAGGATCTGCAATAGAATCGATCCTGACTTGATATCTCTTTCTTGCAGGAATTATAAATCAACCATTCGGCCGTTTGTTGAATACTGTTGTCATATCTGGTCGGGTGCTACTGCTATTCATCTCTAGGTTCTTGACAAAATCCAAAAGAGGATCTGCAATGAAATCGATCCTGACTTGATATCTCTTTCTTGCAGAATTGTAAATCCATTTGGCCGTTTGTTAGATACTGTTGTCATATCTGGTTGGGTGCTCCTGCTATTCGTCTCGAGGTCTTGACAAAATCCAAACGAGGATCTGCAATAGAATCGATCCTGACTTGAGATCTCTTTCTTGCGGGAATTATAAATCAACCATTCAGCCGTTTGTTGAATACTGTTGTCATATCTGGTCAGGTGCTCCTGCTATTCATCTCGAGGTTCTTGACAAAATCCAAAAGAATATCTGCAATAGAATCGATCCTGACTTGAGATCTCTTTCTTGCAGGAATTATAAATCAACCATTCGGCCGTTTGTTGAATACTGTTGTCATATCTGGTCGGGGGCTCCTACTATTCATCTCGAGGGTCTTGACAAAATGCAAAAGTCTGCAATAGAATCGATCCTGACTTGATATCTCTTTCTTGCAGGATATAAATCAACCATTTGGCCGTTTGTTGAATACTGTTGTCATATCTGGTTAGGTGCTCCACCATATTCATCTCGAGGTTCTTGACAAAAATCAAAAAGAGGATCTGCAATAGAATCGATCCTGACTTGATATCTCTTTCTTGCTGGAATTACAAATCTACCATTCGGCCGTTTGTTGAATACTGTTGTCATATCTGGTCGGGTGCTCCTGCTATTCATCTCGATATTCTTGACAAAATCAAAAGGAGGATCTGCAATAGAATCGATCCTGACTTGATATCTCTTTCTTGCTGGAGTTACAAATCTACCATTCCGGCCATTTGTTGAATACTGTTGTCATATCTGGTCGGGTGCTCCTGCTATTCATCTCGATGTTCTTGACAAAATCGAGAGGATCTGCAAGCGAATCGATCCTGACTTGATATCTCTTTCTAGCAGGAATTATAAACCAATCATTCGGCTGTTTGTTGAATACTGTTGTCATATCTGGTCGGGTGCTCCTGCTATTCATCTCGAGGTTCTTGACAAAATCCAAAAGAGTATCTGCAATGGGAAATCGATCCTGACTTGAGATCTCTTTCTTGCAGGAATTATAAATCTACCATTCGGCCGTTTGTTGAATACTGTTGCTCATATCTGGTCGGGGTGCTCCTGCTATTCATCTCGAGGTTCTTGACAAAATTCAAAGGAGGATCTGCAATAGAATCATTCTGACTTGATATCTCTTTCTAACAGGAATTATAAATCAATCATTCGGCTGTTTGTTGAATACTGTTGTCATATCTGGTCAGGTGCTCCTGCTATTCATCTCGGTCGGCAAAATGCAAGGAGGATCTGCAATAGAATCGATCCTGACTTGATGTCTCTTCTTCTTGGGGTATAAATCAACCATTCGGCCGTTTGTTGAATACTGTTGTCCTTATCTGGTCAGGTGCTACTGCTATTCATCTCTAGGTTCTTGACAAAAAATCCAAAGGATCTGCAATAGAATCGATCCTGACTTGATATCTTCTTTCTTGCAGAATTATAAATCAACCATTCGGCCGTTTGTTGAATACTGTTGTCATATCTGGTCAAGGGCTCCTGCTATTCATCTCGAGAGTCTTACAGCCAAAAAATACCAAAGAGGATCTGCAATAGAATCCAATCCTGACTTGATATCTCTTTCTTCACAGGAATTATAAATCAACCATTCGGCCGTTTGTTGAATGCTGTTTGTCATATCTGGTCGGGTGCTACTGCTATTCATCTCTAGGTTCTTAAACAAAATCCAAAGAGGATCTGCAATAGAATCTGATCCACAAGCTTGATATCACTGTACATGAAGATTATAAATCAACCATTTGGCCGTTTGTTGAATACTGTTGTCATATCTGGTTGGGTGCTCCTGCTATTCATCTCGAGGTTCTTGACAAAATCCAAAAGAGGATCTGCAATAGATCAGATACAGCTTGATATCTCTTTCTTGCTGGAATTCTAAATCTACCATTCGGCCGTTTGTTGAATACTGTTGTCATATCGGTCAGGGTACTCCTGCTATTCATCTCGATGTTCTTGACAAAATCGAGAGGATCTGCAATAGAATCGATCCTGACTTGATATCTCTTTCTAGCAGGAATTATAAACCAATCATTCGGCTGTTTGTTGAATACTGTTGTCATGTCTGGTCGGATATCACTGCTGTTCATCTCGAGGTTCTTGACAAAATCCAAAGAAGGGATCTGCAATAGAATCGATCCTGACTTGATATCTCTCTTTCTTGCAGGAATTATAAATCTACCATTCGGCCGTTTGTTGAATACTGTTGTCATATCTGGTCGGGTGCTCCTGCTATTCATCTCGAGGTTCTTGACAAAATTCAAAAGGAGGATCTGCAATAGAATCGATCCTGACTTGATATCTCTTTCTAGCAGGAATTATAAATCAATCTCCATTCAGCTGCTGACTTGAATACTGTTGTCATATCTGGTCAGAATTGTCACTGCTATTCATCTCGAGGGTCTTGACAAAATGCAAAGGAGAAGTTCTGCAATAGAATCAGTCCTGACTTGATATCTCTTTCTTGCAGGAATTGTAAATCAACCATTCGGCCGTTTGTTGAATACTGTTGTCATATCTGGTCGGGTGCTACTGCTATTCATCTCTAGGTTCTTGACAAAATCCAAAAGAGGATCTGCAATAGAATCGATCCTGACTTGATATCTCTTTCTTGCAGGAATTATAAATCAACCATTTGGCCGTTTGTTGAATACTGTTGTCGTATCTGGTTGGGTGCTCCTACTGTTGTCTCGAGGGTCTTGACAAAATCCAAACGAGGATCTGCAATAGAATCGATCCTGACTTGAGATCTCTTTCTTGCAGAATTATAAATCAACCATTCGGCCGTTTGTTGAATACTGTTGTCATATCATTGGGGTGCTCTGCTATTCATCTCGAGGTTCATGACAAAATCCAAGTGTGATCTGCAATATAATCGATCCTGACTTGATATCTTTTCTTACAGAGATTATAAATCTACCATTCGGCTGTTTGTTGAATACTGTTGTCATATCAGTCAGATGCTCCCTGCTATTCATCTCGAGGTTCTTGACAAAATCAGAAATATCTGCAATAGAATCGATCCTGACTTGAGATCTCTTTCTTGCGGAATTATAAATCAACCATTCGGCCATTTGTTGAATACTGTTGTCTGCCCATCTGGTCGAGGCTCCTGCTATTCATCTCCGAGGTCTTGACAAAATGCAAAGGAGGATCTGCAATAGAATCGATCACAACTTGATATCTCTTTCTTGAGAATTGCAAATAAACCATTCAGCCGTTTGTTGAATACTGTTGTCATATCTGGTCGAGAGTGCTACTGCTATTCATCTCCCTAGGTTCTTGTCCGAAATCCAAAGGGATCTGCAATAGAATCTGATCCTGACTTGATATCTCTGCTTTTCTTGCAGGAATTATAAATCAACCATTTGGCCGTTTGTTGAATACTGTTGTCATATCTGGTTGGGTGCTCCTACTATTCGTCTCAAGGTTCTTGACAAAAATTAAAGAGGATCTGCAATAGAATCGATCCTGACATTGTCTCTTTCTTGCTGGAATTACAAATCTACCATTCGGCCGTTTGTGGAATACTGTTGTCATATCTGGTCGGGTGCTCCTGCTATTCATCGATGTTCTTGACAAAATCCAAAAGGAGGATCTGCAATAGAATCGGTCCTGACTTGATATCTCTTTCTAGCGGAATTATAAACCAATCATTCAGCTGTTGACGGGTCTGTTGTCCTATCTGGTCAGGTGCTCACTGCTATTCATCTCGGGGTTCTTGACAAAATCCAAAAGAGGATCTGCAATAGAATCGATCCCTGACTTGATATCTCTTTCTTTTGGGAATTATAAATCTACCATTCGGCGTTGTTGAATACTGTTGTCATATCTGGTCGGGTCTAATCCTGCTATTCATCTCGAGGTTCTTGACAAAATTCAAAGGAGGATCTGCAATAGAATCGATCATGACAACATCTCTTTCTAGCAGGAATTATAAATCAACCATTTGGCCGTTTGTTGAATACTGTTGTCATATCTGGTTGAGTGCTCCTGCTATTCATCTCGAGGGTCTTGACAAAATCCAAACGAGGATCTGCAATAGAATCGATCCTGACTTGAGATCTCTTTCTTGCAGGAATTATAAATCAACCATTCGGCCGTTTGTTGAATACTGTTGTCATATCTGGTCCGGGTGCTCCTGCTATTCATCTCGAGGTTCATGACCAAATCAAAGTATGATCTGCAATATAATCGATCCTGACTTGATATCTTTTCTTACGGGAATTATAAATCTACCATTCGGCTGTTTGTTGGTCTGTTGTCATATCTGGTCAGGTGCTCCTGCTATTATTCTCATCTCGGGGTTCTTGACAAAATCCAAAAAGAATATCTGCAATAGAATCGATCCTGACTTGGATCTCTTTCTTGCAGAATTATAAATCAACCATTCGGCCAAATTTGTTTAGTCTGTTGTCATATCTGGTCGAGGCTCCTGCTATTCATCTCGAGGGTCTTGACAAAATGCAAAGGAGGATCTGCAATAGAATCGATCCTGACTTGATATCTCTGCTGCTGCAGGAATTATAAATCAACCATTCGGCCGTTTGTTGAATACTGTTGTCATATCTGGTCGGGTGCTACTGCTATTCATCTCTAGGTTCTTGACAAAATCAAGAGGATCTGCAAATAGAATCGATCCTGACTTGATATCTCTTTCTTCTTGGGAATTATAAATCAACCATTTGGCCGTTTGTTGAATATTGTCATATCTGATTTGGTGCTCTATATTCATCTAAGTTATGACAAAATCAAAAGAGGATCTGCAATAGAATCGATCCTGACTTGATATCTTTGCCTGGAATTACAAATCTACCATTCGGCCGTTGTTGAGCCTGTTGTCATATCTGGTCAAGGTGCTCCTGCTATTCATCTCGATGTTCTTGACAAAATCAAAAGGAGGATCTGCAATAGAATCGATCCTGACTTGATATCTCTTTCTAGCAGAATTATAAACCAATCATTCGGTATGTTGTTGAGCCACAGTGTCATATCTGGTCGGGTGCTACTGCTATTCATCTCGAGGTTCTTGAAGCAAAATCCAAAAGAGGATCTCGCAATAGAATCGATCCTGACTTGAAATCTATCTCTTTCTTGCAGGAATTATAAATGTCACCATTCGGCCGTTTGTTGAATACTGTTGTCATATCTGGTCGGGTGCTCCTACTATTCATCTCGAGGTTCTTGACAAAATTCAAAGGAGGATCTGCAATAGAATCGATCCTGACTTGATATCTCTTTCTAGCAGGAATTATAAATCCCGTCATTCGGCTGTTTGTTGAATACTGTTGTCATATCTGGTCAAGGTGCTCCTGCTATTCATCTCAAGGGTTCTTGACAAAATCAAGGATGATCAGCAACGCATTCGTTGCTCACTTGACATCACACCTTTCTCATCGATGTTCATGGCAACTGCTCTGGCGAGCATTTACCCTGGTGCCCCGACCCCATGAATTTAAGTGTGCTATTAGATTAGTATCTTGGTCCCACCCGTTTACTGTTGAAATAGTTAAATGCAAGCGTCTTTTCTACACCAACAGTTTCGTTTCTCGCACTTCTCAACTGTAGAACTCCCTTTCGTTTACTTGCTTCCCTGATATCTATAATCTCCAAAAGTTTAAATGCACATCAATTGCTATTTTCTATTTTCTTGAATTCCGCTCATCTTTTATCTTTTCCTCAATATCCACTGTATCCAGTCTTTTTTCTCATAGTAACCCCCTGCGCACTACCAGCGGTTCCGCCTTGCTTGGGGTAAAATGATGAAAAATTTTCAAACCTCCTACAAATGTTCGTTTTTCTTCATCATCTGAAAATGTTAAGTTGGAAATGTTAGTTTTCAAACACGTAAAAACATATAAAATATTAATAATTACAGATGCCACTGAAAACAAGATATTGGTTTTCAAAAATACGATAAAAGGTAATATAAATTTAAAGGAATGAATTGTTCGTTTTTATCCAAAATGCGCCAAAGATTATAACATTTTCAAGTGTCTGCGAAAAAAGTCATTTCTTTTACATTTAAAATGTAATTGTAGATAAACAGCGAATAAAAATGTTTGTTTTAATAAAAGAGAGTTAAAAATCATGTCATATTAATAATTATGAAAACCATATAAAGAAAATGTTCATTTACAATAATGTGACAATGTGATGATTTAAAACATTCCCCTTGAATCAAAATATAACAAAAATATAATTATATACATGTGCCGTTTGAAAATCATGTTCGTTTTAATGCAAACATTTACAAAAGTAGATAATTTAATTTCCTTCTAAAGAAAATGCTCTTTTCATAAATTTGACAAAAGATAATTTCATAATTACAAGTAATTCTCAGATCAAAGTGATCACTTTTCATCTAAAATGTGATAAAATAGAGGTTTTTCTCTGAAAAATGTCTAATATGACAAGAAGCAATAATTTAATAATCACAAATACCAACTAAAAAAAAAGTCCGTTTTCATCGAATATGAGATGAGAGATGATAATTTAATAATTACAATTGTCCATAGAAATCATCATTGTACTCAAAAACATGAATTGCAAATGTCTTTTGAAAAAAAGTGTTTCTATTCAAAAAAACCGTGACAAAATAATTACGTGTCCCAAAAGAAACGTAAAAATATAACCTATGAAAGTATAAAAGATATGCATACATTCAAACTAAATGTTATCTATTTATCATTACAACTAAAATCTGTTTTCGCCCAAAAAATGACAGAGGTGATAATTTAATGATAACAAGTGCACCTCGAATGATAATTTTAATAAAAATGTCAGTAAGTATTTTAATTTTATAGTTACAATTGGCCATCGAATCAAAATATTCGATTTAATAAGATATGACAAACCAAGATATAGTTGTAGAAGCTTTTTGAATAAAAATGACAGTTTATTTTAAGAATTTAAAATTGATATCAACATTTTCTTCTTTGAATCAAAATATAACAAAAGATGTGGATTTAACACACGAGTCGCTAGAAAAGTTCAAATGTTCGTTGTAATACAAAATTTTGATCCGTAATGTGACAAAAATATTAGAATTTAATAATTACAACACTCCAATTATCGTGAAATGTAAAATTACAATTTTATAATTAAAAGCTCAATCGAGTGAATATGTTCATTTTCATAAAAATATGTCAAAATAATAATTAACAAATCCAAGTGTCACTCGAAAGAAAATGTTTGCTTATATAAAAAGTAAAATAAAAATTAATAAAAGCCGCTCGAGCAAAATTATTCACTTTCATGTGAATTATGATAAAATTATACGTACTTATAAGTATAAGCCACTTGAATAAAAATGAAATATGTAAAAAGACAACAATAAGTACAAGTGCTCCTCGAACAAAAGGGTTCGTTTACATAGAAAATTAAAAAAATGATAAATTAGTAATTAGAAGTGACAATGGAAACAATGTTCGTGTTCATCCAAAATGTGACAACGATGATAATTTAATAATTACACGTGCCCTGCAAATCAAAATGTTTGTTTGTATCACAGGTGTCTCTCGAATAAAAACGCTCGTTTTTAAAGAAAATGTGACAGATGATAATTTAATAGTTACAAATGTTTCATTAACGTTCCTATTTATCCAAAACGTGAGAAAAAAGGATTATTTAATGTCATTTGAACCAAAATATTTGTTTCATTACGAAATATGTCAAAATATAATAATTGAATATTTAAAAGTGCCCGTTGAGATAAAATGTTTTTCATCATAATATGACTAACGGCGATAATTTAAAATTACAAGTGACACTTGAACCAATTTGCTCGTTTTCATATAAATGTAACAAATATAATTTGATAAATGCATTTCACCTCAAACCAAAAAGCTTGTTTCCATCAAAAACCTAACAAATGATAATTTAATAATCATATATGACCAATGAAACAAAATATTCGTTTTAAAGCAAAATATTATGGAAAATAATTTAATAATTACAAATGTCTCTCCCTACAAAACGTTCGTTTCATCGGAAATGTGACAAAATGGGATTAGTAATTATAGTTGGCTCTTAAACAAGAATATTCTTTATCATTCAAAATTTGACAAAGTGCATAATTTGATAATTACAGGTGCCCCTCGAAAATGATGTTTTCACGCAAAATGTGAGAAATGATGAAATTTGAATGATTATATGTTATACTAGAACCAAATTGTTTGTTTTTATCTAAAATATGACAAATATATTGTAATATATGTGCGTTGTGGTACAGTGAATATCGACTCGGAACGAGAAATCGGGAGCTGAGTTCGAATTTCAGTTGAATTCGTAGCATTCACTTACGCGCAAATACCTTTGGAAAAGGTATTAATCCGTCTATTCCTTCCAGTTATGGGTTAAATAACAGGACATAGTGGGTTCTATAGCCTTGGCTGGCAATCAGTCTACCACAGAAAGCAATGGCAACCTACTGCGGGACAATCTTCCGCCCAGTCAGTCATGCCTTTTTCGAGACATAATCACCTAAAGCGTGTATCTTTGTTTTAAGAAAAGTAACCCCCGAACTAACGTGTGTGCATTTTACTATGAAAATTTGACAATTTGAATTACAAACGCCACTCAAAACAAAATCTTCCTTTAGATCCCAAACTTGCCAGATGATCATTTAATAATTAAGTGCCCCACATAAATAAATAAAAAATCAGAATAGGAAAATTATAATATTAGCATGGAAGAAAATTTTGTTTTTATCAAAAGTAAGAGAAAAGATTATAATTTGATAATTAAATGTCCCTTGAAGGAAAATACTTGCTTTAGTCCAACACATAAGATATGATACGGATATGTATCACATTAATGTAAGAGTATCCTCAGGGCTCTAACTTTGGACCTACGTTGTTTATTACTTTCATCAGCGATTTTCTCGATGTCATCAGTTCCCAATTGGGAATTTCTGTTGATGACACTTGGTAGTAAGCCTGGCAGAATCGTAAACTCTCTCAAAAAGGACCTCTAATCAGTAGTTTATTAGGCTAAGGAATAGCTTATGAATTTGAACATCGCCAAAACAAAATTGCTTAGTTATCTTCATAGATAACATTTTCTGCCTACCAGCAATATAACTGATGCTATCCTCTCGGAAAGCAACTCTCTACGTCTTTGTAGGCTCACGTTTCCACTGACATATATTAGAGTAATTATACTATTTTACATTATTCAGACTATTGTCCTCATCTTTGTTGTCAGTTGTACGATGTTTCGGCCGTTATACGCTCCGGCCTTCTTCAGAAGCTAGGAATTTCGAACCGAACCATTTATTACGATCACTGAGGTATATCAAGAAGGTCGGAGTGTACAACGGTCGAAACGTCGTACAAATGACAATAAAGATGAGGACAATAGTCCGAATAATGTAAATAGTGTAAATATTACCTAATCTCAGAAATATAGACAAATACTGGAGTGATTATATTGAATCAATTTCTAGGTCTACGTTTACGCTTGATTCACTGTGCACAATTATACATATACCATTCATCTGTGCATTGAATATTGCTATAATGACTGATTTGTTGCTCCGATTATATATCTTGAGATTCTTGATAAAATCTAAAGAAGGATTTGTAATTTGATTGATACTGAATTTGCGTCTCAACTTTACTCAATTTCTCACCGTCGTAATGTGGATTCCCACTGTCTTTTCAACAAATACTTTTATAGTAATTGTTCTAATAACTGTTTCTATTTGTTACCTCAGCAGCATAAACATAAGTGTGCTACTAGACTGACAAATGATTACCACCATTTTAAATTGAATTACCGAAATGCAACCGTACTCTGTATTCAAAAGTTTCCTTTCTCGCAATTCACGTTTGTAGAACTCGCTTCAAATGTCTTAATCTGACTCATATAATAATAAGAAATGAAAAATGCAATGCAAATTGTCCTCTTCTGTCTTTCTGAATCCTGTTATTTGTCAGTTCGTCTCACTTTTCACTAAAGTACTTTCATTGTCTTTCACTACCGCAAACCACTTCCTTCTTAGTGAAATTATCGCTTTGCTTGAGACAAAGCAGAAGTGATCGCCGAACAAAAAGCTGTTTTTAAATAAAAGAAAATGTGTAAATAATGAAACATTATCATGCAGAATCGATAATCCCCAAAAAGCTGATTTTCAACCTAAAAGTTCAAATAATGTAAAATTATTATGAGAATCAATACACGCATAAAGAGAGTTTTTTCAATCTAAAATCTGTCATAATTATATAATGAGAAACGATCGCCACAAAAATTTTTTTCAATCAGAAATATGACAATAGTTTTATAATCAGAAAATAGGGCACAAAATGATGTTTTTCATAAAAAATTGACAAATAACTTTTAATTTTGTAATTAAAAACTATAATGCACAAAAAGCTGCTTTTTAATATAAAAAAACCAGAATAATTATAATTACATAAATAGAAAGGATAACGCTAAACCTACTTTTCAAAACAAAATGTGACAATTAATGATGATTTCATAATTAAAAATCACAGCAAAAGCTTCTTCCCAACTGGACAAATAATTTTGTAATTAGAAACTGTAATTTATCCAAAATGTGTCAAATAATGATAATTTCGTGATTAGAAAGCATTATCATACAAAAAATGTATATCCATGTACACTATAACAAATAATTTAATAATTACAAAAGATCTTATCGCAAAAAAAAAAAATGAATTTTCCATTCAAAATGACAGGAGTATCATAATTAGATACAATAATAACACAGAATGTGAATATTTTTATAAAAAATTTGACAAATAGTTTTATAATTGGAAACGATGATTAAGCAAAAATGTGGGAACAAAAAATTCATAATTAGAAACTAGAATAAAACAAAGATACTTTTCAATACAAAATTAATAATTATAATTTCATATTTAGAAACGAACATCGCCCAATTTTTTTCCAATTCAATTCCGATAAATCTATAGTTAGGAACGATACTTACAAAAAGTTGTTCTGTAATAAAGAATAAGACAAGTAATAATACCATAATTAAAATTAAGGACACAAAAAGGTGCTTTTCAATTGGGCAAATGATAATCACATACATAGAAACGATATCTACAAAAAAGATGTTTTTAAATCTCAAATTCTACAAAAACAATAATTACATAATTATAAAGAATATATAAATATATTCAATTCAAAATAACAAATAATTTAATTATCATGAATATCTGCACACACATAACAGTTTTCAATCAATAATGTGACAAATAATGATTATGTCATAATTAGAAACAGTCTACGTACAAATGAAGGTTTTTCTATCCAGAATGTGAGAAAAATAATAATTTAATAATTAGAAAATGAATCAAAACTGTTTCTCAATCCCAATTATGACAATGACAATTAGAAATGATCTTGCCAAAAATAGTTGTTTTTCAATACAAAATCTGCAAATAACGATAATTTCATGATTGAAAAGGATCTTTGCGAAAACAGTTTTGAAATTCAATCTAAAATGTGACAAAAATGATAGATTCCTAATGAGAAAAGATCTGCGCACAAATAGTTTTCCAATCCAAAATATGAAAAATAATTATCATTTCCTAATCAGAAATTATTTGTGCATACATAATTGTTTTCCAGTTCAAAATGTGATAAATAATGATCATTTCATAATCAGAAAATTTCTTGGCAAAAATAATTGTTTTTCACAAGAAAATGAGACAAATAATGATATCCAGAAACGATCTCGAAAAAATAATTGTTTCTCAATGTAAAATGGGACGAACAAAGATAATTTCATAATTAACTGTCCTGCGTACAATTCACTACTTTTCAATCGAAAATGTAACAAATAATGTCAATTTTATAATTAGAAACGAAATGCGCAAATATCATTGTTTTTTTAATGAGAATGAGACAAATAATGAAAATTTCATGATTATAAACGATCTTAGCAAAAATAGCTGTTTTATAATTTAACATTTGACAATTAATGATGATAATTAGAAACGATTTGCTCTCAAATAGTTGTTTTAAATCCAAAATGAGACAAATATTGACAATTAGAAACGATCCTGGAAAAATCATTGTTATTAAATCCAAAATGTGACGACCAAAGATAATTTCATGATAAGAAAAATCCTGCGCACAATTCCCTATTTTTCAATCCAAAATGTGAAAACAAATGAATGAAAAGTGTTTTAGTCCAAAAATGTGATAAATATCGACAATTTCATGAATAGAAACAATCTGTGCAGAAATAGTTTTTTTTCAATCCAAAATATGGCAAATTATGCAGAAACGAGCTTCTCACAAAAATGCTGTTTTTCAATGAAAATGTTGTAAAACTCACTCTTGTCCTTCGTGACGATGCCCAAATCTCCACGGCCGATCGATTGTCGATCACTTCGTTCCAAACTCATCCCTGTCCTACGGTGTGTTTGATCACAAAATCAATTGCATCGATGACCCAGACAGAGTTGGGAGCAACAATAAGAAGAGATCTTTTTGAAATTAAAAATAAGGTGTTTATATATATTGTTGTCTGTACAGTATTTGGTGCGAGTTTATCACTCTTGCATGCAGAGAATTATAATTCAACCTCACTGCTTATATAGGATCTAACACTTTATTGAAGTTTGTTGGTCTGGTACAAGGCTAAAGTCGGAGGTTCTTCTAAGAATTAATCACGTGACAACGCGTCTCTCGTTCTAACCCGATCCGTAACAGACTGAAACTCAAACTGAAACTCTAACTTAAAACTGTCATAAAACCCAGCAACTCTTGCTTATATTGAGCCTCGCATTCAGCGTGGGTGGGTATGACACATTCTGGGTACGCTAGCGTTTCTCAAATGATCAATCAGGCGTCTTTCTTTTGGTCACTTAATCAATCTCGTTTCATCTCCTGTGTGAGTGTTTCTTAGTGCTGCCCTTCGAGGGCATGGAAAGCTTCTCGGACTTTCCTGAAATTCCATCTGGACCCCTTCCTCCTTGATTACCATTACTGCTCGAGGACGAAGTCTAACCCAAACGGGTAAATCTATCGCTTCAAAATTTCTTTCCTATGTGTGGTCGTTTTTCACAGCTTTTCTCACCAACTCTTTTTTTAACAAGTGACAAAAAAGGAGACAACCGCTCTACTTGAGACGTTTTTAATTATCTAGGCTTTCTTGCTTCGTATGCAAAGCAAGAAATTATCTAGCTTCGGTCGAAAAAATCACCATATGGTATTTTCTAATTATCAGCGTCGCAAAATTCCTTTAAAATCTTTATTTCTGAGAATTCTGACCCCCTTTCTAACCAGGGATGGCCTGTATATAAGGTTCACAAAATTCTTTCAACAATTTCCTATCATAGTCAGCTCTTGTTTCATCAGTGTTCGTTAAATCTTCAAAGCAACAGAGAGAGAGAGATAATAGCTATCCAGACTTCGGTGCAAAGCAAACCATATTGAATTCTATCTCTCTGACCGAATTTTGTGGTTTGTATCCAAGAGTCGTGACAGATTTAAGTTCAAGTGCTTGTTTCTTTTTTGATGATCGTAAATTAATCTACCTATTTTTCTAGAATATGCCTTAATTTAACCGCCAGCGGACGAAGAAGAAAAATATTCAATTACAGTTTTTTTTCGATATATCGATCGGTCTTTTCAAATAACTTCGTTCCTTTTCTTCAGTATCAGAAAATAGTGTTACATCGTGACAATTCTTATTTAATATTTAGAAACGATATTCGCAAAAAAAGTTTTTCAATTAAAATTTGTCAACTAATTGTGACTTCATAATTAAAAAACGATCTTCGCACAAAGAGGCTGTTTTTCAAGAGAAATGTGATATAACGCTAATATTCCAATTAGAAATGATATTCGCATAGAAAAGCTGTTTTTTAATAAAAATGTGATAAACAATGATAATTATTTAATTAGAAAATATAATTATACAAACATCTATTTTTCAAAGAAAATATGTGAAATAATTCTAATTTTATTATTAGAAACGAACTTTGGACAAATATCTATTCATTCAAAATCTCACAATGTTAATTACAAAATTAGAAACAATCTTGGTACAAAGGACTTTTTATCAAAACGTCAAAAAGATGCTAATTTTATAATGCGAATTAATCTTCATACACAAATTTGTTTTTCAATCAAAATCTGGTAGAAATGATAATTTTATAATTAGAATGAACCCTTGCTAAAAATCGATGTTTTTCAATCAAAACATGACAAATAATGTTCATTTCATAATTAAAAACGACCTTGGCATAAAATACCTTTACAGTCAAAATGTGAAAAATAATACTAATTTCATAATCAGAAATGATCTCCCAACAAAAACTATTTTTCTATCAAAATCTGACAGTTCTAATTTGTTAATTAGAAAAAAATGTTCAGACAAAACTGTTTTTCAAACAAAATGTGTAAGATAATTCCAATTTCATAATTAGAAACAATTTTTGTACACAAAATGTGTTTTTTAATCAATATGTGATAGTTTGCACAAAATTTGTGTTTCTCAATCAATATGTGAAAAAAGCTTATTTCATAATTTGAAACGATGTTACCAGAAATACCTTTTTCAATCAAAATGTTTTCCATCCTAATTTTATGATTAGAAACGATCTGCATACAAAACGTTGTTTTTCAATGAAAATGTAACAATAATTCTAATTTCATAAGTAAGAATGATAATTGTAGAAAAAAGCTGTTTTTTAACGAAAATGTGTTAAATCGCGATAAATTCATAATTAGAAACAATCTTCGCACAAAGATGCTGCTTTTCAATGAAAATATGACGTAATGCTAATTTCCTAATTACAAATAATCTGAGCACAAAAAGCTGTGTCCCTATCAGAAAGTGACAAATAATGCTAATTTAATAATTAGAATTGATCTTCACGCAAAAAAGCTGTTTTTCTATCAATATGTAACAAATAATTATAATTTTGCAATGAGAAAATACTACACAGAAAAGATGTTTTTCAATCAAAATGTGGCAGGCAATCTTAATTTTATAATGAGAAAAGATATTCGCAAAAAAGCTGTCTACCAACCAAAATGTGGCAAATAACGCTAATTTCATAATTAGAAATGATATTCCCGAAAAGCTTTTTTGCAATGAAAATGTGTCGAGTAATTGTAATTTTATAATCAGAAATGATCTTCGTACTTTTCCATGGAAATGTGACATAATTCTAATTTCATAATTAGATCCTATCTTCGTGCAAAATGATTTTTTCAATAGAAATGTGAGAAATAATGCTATTAGAAACGATCTGCGCACACAAAAGCTGTTTTTATATAAAAATATGATAAATAATGAAAATTGGCCTAATTAAAAACGATTATTTTACAAAAACGCTGTTATTCAAGCAATACGTGTGAAATAATTCCAATTTCATAATTAGATACGATCATTGCACAATAATCTGTTTATCAGTCAAAATCTGACAATGCTAATTTCATTATTGGAAACAATCTTGACAAAAAAGACTTTTTTCCAATCAAATGAAATAAATAATTCTAAATTTACAATTAGACACAATGCTGATGGATTTGCCGATAGATTTCGTTTCGTGTCCCTTCAGATTTGAATTCTTTTATACACTTTGGACAATCATTTGGATATAGTTGTAGCAGTCCTTCTACCTATTTTACTTTTTCTCTCGTACTGAATGTATTTCGTTTACCTCTCTATAACATTTGACTACGTAAAGTTTCTACTATTTTCTTCACATCAGTCACTGTTTAGGCTGCACATTATTTTCAATATTTCCTTTTCTTTTTTCTATGAATCAAATTCATGCACAAACCCTGTGATTTGCATCGCAGTTTGCACATTTTATAGTATTCCTACACGGATACTGTGGATGTTTCGTCTCTTTATTTCATTTCTTGCCAACTTTTTTTCTGTACATCTATTTTCATAAGACTAATAACTTTGATATTTAAAACCAATGGACTTTTTCGAATATATATCTGGTGTTACTTTTTTGGATTATGAGAGAGTTAAATGTTATAAACACGCGGGTTTGTATATTTGTTTTTTTTGTTTCGCTAACATTAGTTTTAGATTATTTCTTCAAATAGAGGAAAGGGATAGCTGCTTACTCTTCTTTATTACATTGGAAGAGTTTAATATTCAATGTTTGTCTTTTTTATCAACTTTTCTGTTAAGAATGAGTAGAAATTTGTTAGTAGGGTATTTCATGATACGAGAACTAATAATTTCAGAAAGGAATTTTTGATTTCATTGTCAAAATCAAATTCAGTATGTATTTTCTTGATTGATTTCTTATAAATCCTATGCATTATATGAGATTTTATCATCCACGCTCCCTACATAACGCAGTGCCCAATAATGGGTCAAAGCAAGGTGAAAACCTATTCACCTTCATTTTAACAGGGATACGTCGATGATGTACACGTGATTAAAAGCGTCTTCAAGTTAACTGATACAATTATTTGTGGGTTAAGAGTAATTACAACAGTTATGTATATTTTAAGGCTTTACGTGAAAAACCGATTAGTCGGATCAGGCCTCTACGAACGCACAAGTAAGAGCTAAAGTGAAGCCTTGCAGCACGCATAACTATATAGACATCTGCGTTATGGTCTAATCAGCCACCAACCTTCAAACGTTACGCTTCTTGAGGTATCTTAAGCTTCTGAATAAGAGGGGTCAGACATTTTTGTATTCTCATCTCCAACTGACAAGACTGTTATTATGCAGAAAAGAGATTCACACAAAAAATCCATTTTTCAGCCCAAAATTAGAAAATGACGACTTAATAATTAGAAACGATCCTCGCACTAAAATAATGAAATTATGTACAATTGACCCTTGCACAAAATATGTTTTTTCAATCCAAAATATGACAAATAATGATACTTTAATGACTAAAAACGATCCTTGCACAAAAAGATGTTTTCAATAGCAAGTTTTTTTGTTCTGATGAGACTCTTTCGTTTAGATAAAATGCATTTTAAATGAAATTAAGTGGCAGTTAGTAAAAAGATATCTTCGTTAAAGGTTTTTGTAAAAATGTATTAAAGTTTCTAGTAACTGATTAATGCACATTGTACATTGAAAATAGAACTACGAAACACTTGGCGAACAGCCATTTTCGTCACACTCAAGCAAATTTCTAGGCATTATATATAACTTAGTAAAATGTGAATTTAGATTATCTTACCAATGAGAAAATATTGCATTTAATAAATCTATGTATATTATTACCAAGTTTCGCAGGTTTCATTTAAATGCTGAAACGTTGTACATCTTTCTGAGGAGGGTAAAATTCAAGTGCTAATTACATGTACCACTGCAATAACCTACTCTTTTTTACAAGAAATTTACAAACGGCATTTTGAAGGGTAAATATTTTTAGACAGACAAAAAATATGACAGTAAAATTATTTCTACAAAACGGAAGAAAATACAGAAATTCGAAATGATTTGAATTGGAATAGTATTGTAGATGCAGATATCAAATATTGCGTCGACACAATAATTTATTTTGTCGTATTTCATTTAAGAACATAAACAAAATAATTTTAAGTTCGATCTCGTTTTTTCAGTATACCTGCGTTTTCCAAAGCAGCAAATTAAAAATTATAATAATCAGTAAAATAACGCGTAAATATGAGATCGTTCTCTTAATCATATCAGCTGGGCAATTTAAATAAAATAATATTGTCATAAAATGAAACAGGAAGTGCGATTATTTCTCTTGACAAATATCCATGAATTGATTTGTCTTTCTCTATTTGGTTGAAAGAAAGAGTCAAAATTTGCATTTGCTTGTCTAAATGGTTATTTTGCCTGTTTTATTTTCTAGAAGAGAGTACTAAAATGTTTGCGAAATGTAAATAAAGTCATGTAAAATGTAGCTTTGTAAATAAAGTTATGACTTAGTAAATAAAGTCATATTGATAGTTGTTATCGACAAATCGATCAAAATGAGTCACAGTTAAATTCATTGGTCATCCAGGAATCAACTCACACTATTTGATTTGTTTAAAATGTATGACACCAATCAATATCTGTAAGTAAAATTTGTTTTTAAAAATCCCCTTCCGATATTTTTAAAATTATTAGATTATCAAATAATTTTATCTAATTAGCCATGTGACGCATCATAAATTACTTTAGACTTAGGATTAGACTTTAAATTAAGATTATGTAGAAATTTAACCATCTACATCAGAGAAAACATTAATAATTTATTTAATAAATTAAATTGAACATGAACATGTAACTTTTGTTAGAAATAGAAAAAGTGATGAAAATAGAAAATGAAATCTGCCATTATCAAGTTTGAATTTAGATGTCACTTGTTTAAAGTTGGATATTTTCAAGCTGTAACACGTTTCCCAAATAATTGTATATATCTTATATTTTAGTTTTCTTTAAAACTGGTCCTCTTTTATAAATTAACGTTGATAGAAGGAAAGGAAAAAGTCGTTAAAATTTCGTTTTTAGTTTGACTCAACAAAAACAACTATGCTCACGTAAAAGATCTTTTTACCATGTAAACACGTAATGTCTCGTGTGAAAGGCCCAAAATCACACTTATTGCGCATAGAAACACTTCACATGTTAAGAACTTGTTCGTACACAACATGAATGCGATTGACACAAACTATCTCAGATTAAAATGAAAAAAAATCTTTGCAGAAATCATTGCCTTTTTTCCTCTATTTCATAATACTACTCTCTTACTTATATTTTTCCTTCAATTGCAAACGTTCTAATCAAGGAGATTTGTTGTCTGCCCCGACGCAATTTGCACGAGCCAATGAGAGATTGAGCAGACGAACAAGGCCGGTTGTGGTAGCGGCTGTTTTGTATGTAAATATAAATGAGAATAAGAAAAAGTGTAAGAAATAGAGAAAAGACGTTCATATGATACCAGACAAAAAGTAAAAAATGGCGTTAAAACAAAGGAAAAGCGCATGAAAAAAAGGACAAATAATAGAAAAACTCATGAGAGTAAAGAGAAGAGAAAAGCGGGGGGGGGGGTTAAAAACAGAGAGAGTAAAATTTGAGAAAATTTTAAGACATTTCAAAGGAAGTCTATAAAACCAAGAGAGAAAAACAATGAGAGAGAGAGAGAGAGAGAGAGAGAGAAAGAGAAAGGGAGAGATAGAGAGAGAGAGAAAGGAGATAGAAGGAGAGAGAAAGTGAGATGGAGGATGAGAGAAATATGGAGGCAAAGTGAGAGAGATATGAAGGGAGAGTGAGAGAGAGATGGAGGAAGAGAGAAATGGCGGAAGAGTGTGAGAGATGGAGAGAGAGGGAGGGAATAGAGAGGGAGAGAGGAGGAGGGAAAGATGCAGAGAGAGTGAGAGATATGAAGAAGAGAAAGAGTGAGAGAATTGGAGAGAGAAGTTGGGTGAGTGGATGGGGGTGAGAGAACGAGAGAAACAGAAATGCTGCAAAGAAAAAAATAGGAAAAAGGCAACAAACTGAACAAGAAACAATGATAAAATGATAATGGAAAATAAAAAAAAAAAGAAACATTAAGAATTCTACGAAAAATACGAAGGGTGATAGTAAATAATCAGAATAGAAATAGCAACGTAATGAATCTACAGGTTAAAGTTAAACGAATGGAATGTTTTATAAAAAGAAAGAATTCTCCAAATTTAAAGTGGATATTTTTTTATATAATGTGAAAAGTATCAAGAAAAAAATTAAAAAAGTGTGATTATATAAAAAGCTTTACAGGAGTAAAAGTGAAGCTGTTGAGATATAGAAAGAAAGACAGAAATCAAATCGAAAAGGTGGACGCACTGAAGAGAAGGATTTCTGTATTGCTGCTCAAAGGTGAATAGGAAGAGCGGTTTGTGTTAATGAAGCGGCTGTTGTCTTATGATTGGTTTGATTACAATTTGGGTTCTCGTCAACTACTGAATTGACGCTTGGTTCGTTAGTTCCGATTTCTGACTAGCATGAATTTGCCGCAATGTACGCAGATTCAACCAGGTCCGCGTGGGCGATAAAGTATATCTAGAGAAAGAAGGCATGTACAGTTCTTCGAGAAACATCTTCTGTAGTACACTGAATAGAGCAAAAGAAAAGCCACATGAAAGATTTAATTTCGATGGAAAAATACACTATATTAACGCCGTACAAAATTCAATTTTTGTAAACTCTTGTTTAGGAAATGAATAAAAGTGATGACGCATGTAGTGCTTTATTTTGTATTTTATTTTACCTTTCGATACTGAACTCACATCTACGAACATTTGCTTTTGTCATCACTCAGTCACCTTCCGTATTACAGATATACAATGTACAAAACTTACCATACAGATACAAATATATGAACAAGATTGGAGAAAAAAATAACCCAAAAAGCGAACAATGTTTTTCCTCATCTTTCGAGAGATTGGAACCACACAAAATACTTTTATAAGCCTTTACAGACATTGATTTGGAAACCAAATTAAATGTATATTCGCACTGAGATAGTTCAGCCAAAATTAATCCCCAATGAAGTTAATTTTAAGCTACTGACATGACAATGAGTTGCATTTAATCAATAAGAAGACACTGTATTTGATTAGTAAAGGTGAGTAGGTGCAGAATTCTACTTTGGTTTGATTCTTCTGACCATTGAGATGAATGGTCAAGTCGAGTAGACAATGCATGGATGGAGTGTCAAGATCACTGTCGTGTTATTTATGTCTCAGTAGATTCTTAGAGACAGGCCGTCCCTAATGACACTAAATGCGATAGAGGATGTCTATATCAAAGAGAAACATTAATCTCTACATCTCAGAGAATGTGTAGATCGGCATACACATACAGAGAAATGCATATGTGTATGTTTATATATGTGCACATACACAAGTAAATCTACTTATAGTTTCGCCAGTTGCATGCTGCGCTTGCACGCGAATCCAGTTATGTGTAAAATCTATGTAATGCAATTTCTCTGAAATGGATTCCATCTGTTGTGACACGCAATGCATAAAACAACTCATTGCTTACATCATTTCCTTAAATAATGGAATTGTTATTTCTTTCCTTTACCCAGCTATTTTCTATAACATATATTCAATAACAATTACTACGTTTTCTGAAATATTCCTACTACGAACTGATTATATTTTCTTTATTTTCTTAACTATTTACGTATAACATAAACTTTTCTATTCATCAGTGATTATTTATTCGATGAAGCAAATAAGTTGAAGATTCAGTTTATTCTTAAATTTCCTGTTAGGCAAATGTTAAAAATGTGTATTTTCTGTGTGGATATCTTTCGATAAAGTCCAAAATTTGTTGAGGTGTCAACAATAAGAGAAACTAGTCTAATATTCGGTGTCAAAAGTCGACACGAATGAATAAAAATTTACAATTTATATAAAAAAATGAGTGAATTCATGTATAAAAATACACTTAACGCTATGATTATTCTTTGCAATATAGTCGATCATTTCTTTCTTTTAATGTTACATTCTCCTCGAAGCTATATTGCTCTTTCTAAAAACAACAAAAAGTATTTACTATAATTGAAGCATTTCTCTGTTTATAATTTAATGTAAAAGAAATTTACTTTGCAATATGCCGAAATATAAAGATATGATTTCAAACGACCGATCAATGATCTCCATGCCGACAGAAAAAGCAAACATTCAGCTAATCTTGACCTAACTGAATATGCAAAAGTGAGTTTCCGCATTAAAGTTTTCTACATTATAAGCTAACGAGAATAAAGAATAAATATTAAAATCATCACTTATTGGAACACCAGCAATAAAATATTTCCAGTCTAAAAAACAAAACAATAAGCAAATTGTTGTTTGAATTTCAGAGATAATATTTTCTTGCTAATCAATATATAAAAAGGAAAAAAGCGTGCATATATCAATACATTGTTTCTATCAATCAGATAGAAAATCAATATTCTAAAGTTTCATCTTTTTAGGAGACGGAAATTCTGACAATGACGATAATAATACTTTCCTCAGTTCCATGTCTGTTGCAGATTTAGTTTAAGTTGAGATTATGTTAACATGAGGGACTCTTTTTACGTTTTAAAGTTTTATATATATATATATATATTATACTATACGTTTTAAGATTTAATATATATATATATATATATATATATATATATATATATATATATATATATTATACTACGTCTATGGCATGACTCGGAGTTTCATGCGTTATGCAATCATCAGGTGCATATTTCAAACTCGAGTCGTGCCATAGACGTAGGATAATATGTATATTTATTGACATGCATTGACCACTGTTTTATTAACACCTGAATAATAATACTATACATATGTACACCCTCCTCATATGTATATTTTTATTAATTTAGTTCTTTTCAGTTTTTATATATATATATATATATATATATATATATATATATATATATATATATATACAATTATTTACATAGCAACCGGTAAGTTCTGTAAAACATTATGTTAACAGAAACGTTAACATTTGATGGCATAATCAGTACTGAAATTAACTATGTATACACATCATGATGCATGTTATACAGGCATAAATCACTGATATGTACATCTTATTCCCATATGAATCTACGAAAAATTCTGTTTTATATATTGTTAGCTCAGTCTTTGTATTCACACATTACACACACGCGCGCGCGCGCACACACACACACACACACACACACACACACACACACACACACACACACACACACACACACACACACACTGACCGGAATGTATCCAGCTATTTTGAATATTCTGACTATTAATTGTTCAGGCTTCATGCAGGGTTTATTTGACATCTTAAGACACAGACATATGACCTACCTCACCGTCAAAATTTATGTCCCAGTGATTCTTGGATTTTACCAGACAAAAATAACCGTTGAAAGCGAGGAAATTTCATATTGTGGCTGATATTGAGTAGATCATGACAGGTAGCTGATGGCGATTTACAAATAGGTCTTTGTGAACTGTTTTGAAAAGTGAATAGGACAAGTGCATGAGGGTTCAAGTGGAATATACTGAAGCGGACTAAGGCTACTATTTTGTTAGACTTAAATGGCGAGATCGTTTCCAGAAAAATCATAGCATATTAAAAAGACGTATCAATATATAAACAGGTACTCACATACATATAACATTTTTTCAAGCATCTGCATACAAATATACATAATTTTGTGAACAAACATATTTACAGACACACTCTTTTTGCCTATACATACAATCATATATAAAAGATAAAGTCTTCTTTTAGAGAAGCTATTTTAAAGAATAATGTTATTTATGAAGTTACTAATCCCCAAAACTCGACATCTAGAAATATTTATTACATCTCCTTTTATCTAAATATTTATTCGCAGCATAAAAATCGATTTGAGATCAATTGTTATTCAAAGAAAATTATGAAGTTCAAATGAAAATTCTATTTGTTGAGATTTGTTTGCGTCAGTGTTTCATCTCTTATAAAAAAGTAAGTTTTATATATATATATATATATATATATATATATATATATATATATCATTATTTCATAAAATTAAATTTAATATATTTTGTGTATTTTCGCTGAGAATTATTCATTTTAATATAAATGAAAATTCTTTATCATTTCTTACGCTTTCAAAAGTATCTTTTGTTTTTAAGTAAAACTCTCGTATTGAATATTATTAATAGTGAAAAATGTTATTCAACAAAATATTTAATATTAAAAATTAAATTGTAATAGTTGAAAACATCTTTTATTCTGTTTGTACATTTATGCATAACTATACAAAATAATAAAATAATACTTTTCCTAAGCGCAAATACTCTTGGGAAAGGTATTAATCCCCCGCTTCTTCCTCCAACGATAGGTTAAATAGAAGAGACAATTAAGTTCTACAGCCTTGGTTGGTAACCAGTCTACTCAGAAAGTAATGGCAACCTACTGTAGAAAAATTTTCTGCCCAGTCAGTCATGTCTCTTTTGTGACATGGTCGCCCAAGCGTGTATCACGTACAGCTGTTACCAAAATATACATAACACTGTGAGAAACTTTGGAGCAACCAACGGACACTTTCAGAACTATTTTCGTTAAGATTAACTGTGATTCTGTACCAGCCAAGAGTTTTATTCATCAATACAACACTGATATTGTCATGATTATGATGGATTTAATGAAATGAAATTGGAAAAGAAACTTCAGTGTAGGAAGTTTTAACCGTCATTAGAAAATAAAATATATTAGAAAATTGAATGATATAAAAGAAATTAAGAAATTTATGAAAAATGTGAAAACTGCAAAATATGAAATAATTAGTAATTGAAATTTGAATAAAAAACGGATTTCATTACAGTTTGCAGATGGAGTTGAAAGGAGCAAAATATAAGATCAAGAAATTAAGATATTAAAAATAAAATTCACATTGAATTTGGATAACAAACATAAGGAAGCGTAAAAAAAGGAAACAGAAGGAAAAATGTTTTGTATTCACACGCGAACTAATGCTGCCATTTTTGTTGCTGTGATCACAACCTTTCGGTTCTTGTACCCTTGTCGATCCGGGTAACCTTCATGGGATTTCTGCAAGCGACTGATGAAGCCCAAGAAGATGTGAGAACAGAAAAGATGAGAACTATAGTCAGCGTGTAAATAATGCAAACAATAATAACTACATGTCCCAGAAATTCAGGTAAAAAGGAAAATGTAAGCAAATACAGATGAAGTTTAATAAACAATAAAGGAATAGAAAGAAAATTTGTGGAAGTATAAGAATAAACTAGATAAAGGGTTTAGAAAAGAAAAGGCAGAATTTTAACAGTGAAAGCAGAATAAAAAAGGCTGGTTGAAAAATATAAGAACAAAAAAACAAAAAACATTCAAGATAAGATGTGGGTATATGTATGTATGTATGTATTTATTTATGCATGTATGTATATTTGTATGTGAGAGAAAGAAAGATGCAGTGAGTTGCTGACATAACAAGTCAAGTGGGTCTGTTTACAGTTTGCGCAAGAAACAAACGTGAAATCAGACTTAAGAGAAAAAAAATAGGTGTAGGATAGCTGAGGGTGGATCGAATCAGCCAATTTGAAAAAAAAAAGCAAATGAAGGGAATGTCGAAGTTGGGTGAGGCGAGGAAAAGAAAATTTCAATGCAAGAGAGCGTTGAAAAAAGGAAATGAAGTTCTTATTTTCCCCTTCTTCACATCAGATATTTTTTCCTTTAAAACTTGTTTTCTGAATTCTCATTTTCTTTTTATCGATTTTAGGTTGTTTTGATGTTTTTTTTAACTTTATGATCAGTTTCACATTTGGTAGTTTATTTTGTTAGCAAAGTCCTAATAAATAAACAATGTTTGCATTACAGACCAATTTTTTTAGACATGTAAAATTGTGCAAGTTGCTATTTTATCATCACTTACAATTAAAAGTATCTTATTTCTTAAAAGAACTTATTAGGTTTATCGAATCTGAAGAAGAGAATCCAAATCTAGAAGAACAGTTGATAAATGAGAACGAAGGATAAGGAGACGAAAATGGAGATAAAAAGCAAAAAAAAAAAAAAAAAAAAAAACCCCAACAAACAGAAAAAAAGCAAAAAACAACAGAATAAACGGGAAGGAAAGTGAAAAAACAAACGAAATGGAAAGTAAAAAGAAAAAAACAGCTAAAACGAAAAGGAAAGAAAAAGCACTAACAAAAATAATAAATAAAAACAGCAAAAGGAATGAAAGAAAACAGAAAAAACAGCAAAAACAAACGAAAGAAAAAAGCCACAAAATAGCAAAAATAGGAAGGAAGGAAAATAATGAAAAGACTAAAAACGTGAACGAAGGTAAAAGCCAAAAACAAACAAAAACTGAAAGAAAAGTAAAAAGAAAAAAAACAAGCTAAAAATACGGAAAAGGAAGTGCAGGAAAAACAAAAAGCAGAAAGAAAATGGGAACAAATGAAAAACAAAGTCGAAAGAAAAACTGCCAGGAAGAAAAAAAGGAAATGAAAGTAAAAAAAAAAAAGTAACAAAAAAAAAAAAAGTAAAGAAACAAATGAAACTAAAAAGAAAAATCCATTCCGTTTTCATATTTCCTTCCTTTTTCCTCTTGTATTCTTCTCATTTTGTCATTCGTTTTATCGGGCTCTTTCCATCATCCTTCATTCTTATTCTTTTCTTAATTAATTCTGTATCCTCTTTTATTATTCTTGCTTTATGTTAATCTTTTGTTTCCTTTTTTAAGTTTTTTTCAGTTTTAATTAATTTTCAATCTTCTTGAAATTGCTTTTCTTTAATTTATTTGGTTCAGGATAAAACTGTTTAAATGGTTAGCACAGATTATATAATTCCAAATATGATAAATACCAGAAAACGGATCAAACACTTTCATTGTAGCTTAAAATCACGCCTTATATTTCAAGGATTCAAACTTGAAAATATTTGAGATTATTTCACATAAAAGAACCCGATTATTGATATATTTTAGCATCAGAAAGAAAAACAATGTAAAGACAAAGATAAAACATAAGATCTCAACTCAGGCTTAAACGTTAAAATTGACTAAAATGGAGAGAAAAAACGAAACTAAAAATTTAATATCAAGTTTACATATATAGAGACAGACATAGAGAGATGAATAGACACAGTTTATATATATATATATATATATATATATATATATATATATATATATATATATATATATGGTATATTTGTTTGTTCATGATTACGATTCCCTAACCTTCGTCGGAAGAAGATATGTGCATATCTTTGTTGTTTTTTAATTTCTTTAGGGCGGTTAAATATCGGCAAGGAATTGAGATGTTGTTGTTGTTTTTTTTTGTATGTGGCTGTGAGTATACCTTGGATATACCCTTTGGTGAAATCAGGATCTTCCGACAAAGGTGGGGGAATCGTAATCATATATATATATATATATATATATATATATATAGTGTATCGAGGCAGCAAATAATTTTCTAAACATATACTGTTAAATATAAGAGACAATGAATGTCTATTATGTTTAATCATGAGCCGTTCTAAACGTCGTATTTTGGCTTTAATTTCAGTTGAAAATAAATAAACATTTGGATAATTTTTTTATTAATTTGTTTCTAAGCTTTCGGCTCACATGAGCCATCTTCAGAGAGGTCACCAAGACGGTAACACAATAGCATTCACCATCACCGACGATTTTATTTTGTGTTGACATAAAACTCCGCTAGGCAACGGCAATAGTTACCAAAAATAACAAACGCAGTTCGCAAAATTCCAATGCGGTTCTATGACGTCACACCGCGTGATAGCGCGAAATGACAACAGAACCATGCAATGTAATATGTTATGGCCAGATTTAAAAGTGATTTTATTAAGTGTGGATTTAATGTACATGGCCTCCAATATCTGAAGGTTCTTTTACTGTGTGTATGAGTAAGGATTATTGTATTATTGACTAAAATCTGTCTGATATTTTCTACATATTTATGTTTTTCTGAGAAATGTTGTTTAATTGTACTCTGATCAGAAAGGTGACATGTAAGTCTATGAGAAAGCGTGGTTCTAGTAAAACCAATATATGTACTGGGTTTTTTATTAGTACCAGAGATACAATTTCTGAACGGTACACTACATTGGTTTTTTTGTAGAGAATTTAGTTTAGTGCTTGTATGGTTATTAGAGACTATGAGGTCAATTGTTTTGAATTTTTTATCATATATAATGAGTTTAATTTGATTATTACTATCCACTGGTTTAACATTACTACGTATTATGTTTTTGGGAGTTTTTTCATCTTGTTTGTAATTATTATGTAGTTGGTTGCAATAGTATAAGTTAATAGTGTTATGTTTATTTTGATGTACACCATTATTATTAATATTATCAATATTGTTAGAGCTATTATTAACTTTGTTGAGATACATTTTAATTTGTTGATCAATAACGGAGTTAGGAAATCCATTAGTGACAAGTGTTTGCTTAATGTTGTGTAATTGTTTATAAAATATACATTTGGAAGAAGATATCATTCGTGTGCGTTGAATTAAGTTTTTTATAACAGCTAACTTATATCATTGAGGGCATTCACTATTATAATTAAGAAGACACGAGTTTATGCTAGTTGGTTTCCTATATAGAGAAGTAATAAATCAATGTGTGCTAGAATCAATGAATACATCAAGAAATGGGATTTTGCTATTAATATTAAGTTCTAATGTAAATTTGAGGACGGAGTGACTTTCAAATTTGTTTTTAAAATGTGTAATTTGATCGCTATTCTTAGCTAAAACGAACATGTCATCTATGTATCTTACATATATAGAGGGTTTATTGTTGTCATTAATTATTTCATTTTCTAAATTTGCCACATAATAATTAGAAAAGAGAGGACCTAAAGGAGATCCCATCGCATTTGAGTATAAATATTGCCTAAGGGATCGTGAAAGGGTACTTGTGTGGTGCATGCTAATAATAGTTTTTTTAATATAGTGAGTTTAATATTGATTGATGTTATGACCGAAGTTGCCATAGAAAGATAACACGGACTCGTATATAAGGTTGAATAGCATATTCTCGGGAAACGTAGTACAAAGGTAAACGTAGACTGGAGAGTACTTTCTCTCGTAGGCGTCCTGACTCACTCATTTACCCTCTCTGTGGTTACTACTTAGTGACACGTTTCACTCAGAGTTGGTAGTCATATTATAAAAGTGTGGACGAGTCCATTTGTAGATGGGTCCCCACAATAAATACTTAAAATTATTTCTTTGTTAAAGATTAGCTATAAGCTTTTATGATCTTTCAAATAAAACTTAGATTTTACTTTAAAGATTACATTTAAATTATTTAACACGCATTTTTATATATTTTAGTAAGTCTGTGGTACCATCTTGCGTAGATTGGCACATCTAGAACACGCTGTCGTAGATCATTAAAAATATATATTTTCTTACAATTTTGGTTTTGATTTGTAAGCTACCAAGATTTTTGTCAGTTTTAAGAAATTTGTTTAAGATTGAATACCTGTTGAATAACCTTCACTTTAATGGCAGTAATATGATTAAATTTTAAATATAAATAGTATATTAAATGGGTATATATCTGAAAATGTATTACTTTTAAAATCAGAAGTTGTCATAAAAATGGCTTCAAAGACCTGAACCTGCGAGAAAAACTTAGTATAGAACTTATGACTACGTCTAGCAATAAATCTGTGAAATGATGAAACCTAGCAATCTATTAAGCGAATAAATTGATAAAAATCAAGATAAAAAGGAAAGTTCATCATAAGAACTACCTTGTAAATATTTATAGAAATGGCGCAGACAATCAACATTACGGCAGTAAAATAGTTATTGAAACCGAGATGCTAGGTCAGTATTATAGATTCTTCTTTGGATTTTATCAAACATGTCTGTATACATAACAGAAGCACTATAACAAATGTGACTGAAATATTTAGTGCATGGACTAATGGTATAAATGGGTATATACATATTCTGGTGAGAAAAATTGTCTGGAATGACACAGTGAACCAACTTTCTTAGCGATTGATTTAATTCGTTCCACTCCATGTCAGCGGACAATTTTAGTCCGAGAAGGCGCAATGAATCACTCTCATAGAGGTTAACATCATTCATGTTGATGGAAGATAAAAAAGATTTTCTAAGGCGATTAAAACACGTAGTTTCGTTTAGGAGGCGTTAAAATTAAGAAGTCATTTTTTGTACCAGAAAAGATTGAAGGTAATTTTTTAGATCAGCTGCTACTTGGCATTATCGAACCTATCAGATTTATTATTAAGTTAAGAGTAAATAGTTGTGCTCTCAGCATAGATACTTATTGTTGTGGAGTAGTTTTAGCACTGAAGTATAATCGTGCTATGTCGGTTACTAATCGATTTAACGCACCCAAAATGTTAAGAACTTGGTAATTTTACACAAAGAGCTGACTCCTTAGTATTCGGCTAACTGCCTAGTAGTTCTACTGAACTTCAATAGAACTCTTAAGAGCTCCTATGAACTTCTCAAGAACTTCTTAAGAACTTCTCGTTGACTCTTATTAATATAGGACGGTGAGTTTATTATCTGAGGAATAGGTGTATTTCACCACAACACCCCACCCCTAAATTTTACTCCGCAGAAGTAAAACTTTATTAATTTTTTACAGGCAATATGAATGAAGAAAACAAGAACAAAAACTCTTCACTTTCTCGGCAAAAACTGAGTATAACTCCTACGTTTTGAATCCACTTGTAATTGAACCATTTAATTTCTTTTGGATTCTTCCGGTAAAATTGTTGCTGGTGTTGGTAGTTCGAATGTGTCATAAATTACCTCCATCGGCGTTTCTTCCGTGGGACCGCTGTCAACCACGTCCGAAGAGCGTCTTCTGAATTGGTTAATGTGCCTCTTGTACGTAATTTTTTCTCCTTTTACCAGGCGCATCATGTTGCCGATCTGCTTATCAGTTATTCCAATTTCCCAGAACGACTTGTTCTGTCTGTAGACTTTGAAATAATTTTTAAATTAAATCTTTCTCTGTCTGACTTTGACTACGTGCAAGCATCACTTCGGCAGGCGATTGTGAAGCTGGTGTTCCATTATTTGGAGTAATCCTGTATACTTGTAGGAATTTCTGTAGGGCTTCTTCTGCGGGTATTTCTCTAGCTTTCTTTAAAGATCTTTTAAGGGTGTTGACGAATCTTTCTGCTACCCGTTTGACCTTGGGTGATAGGGAGCTCTAGTAATGTGTTCTATATTGTACTCCTTGCTGAAATCCTTAAATTGTCTTGACCTAAACTGACTTCCATTGTCCGTTATTATTGCGTCTGCAACACCAGACCTTGCGAACAATTCTAGTAGGAAATTCTTTTTACTTTGGGTTGTCGATTGTTTAATTCTCTGTAACTCCAGCCATTTTGAGAAACTATCTACTACTATTATGTAATAGTATCCCTTTAGTGGACCCGCAAAATCTACGTGTAACCTAGACCATGGTAAGTCTGTTTTTGGACAGGTGTGATACTCTCGAAACGGCAACAGATGTGATGTCTCAGGCCGGGCTGGCTTCTGTCTAATGTGACGCTCGTTCTCGCTGACGGTCGTGACGTTCCCAGTTGTGACACTGCCACCAGGTTGTACGGTTGGTTTGGTCGCTGTTGCTGGTCGTGACGATCTCGCCCGATGACGTCGCCACAAAAGCTGGATTACTGGACGTCTTTTGCAACAACGGGCCACTGTACCACGTTGTGGTTAAATCCCAGAGGTCTCGTTTTGCAATCTTAATAGTCGTTCCTTTTAGCCAGTCCGGACATTGGTGTACACTTGTGGTTTGAAAAAAAAAACAAACACGGCACCCCCCCCCCCCCAAAAAAAAGAAAAAATTAATAAAATAAATGAACAAGTCGAACACGCCTGGATAGCTACGTAGAATGTCTTTATATAAAGAAAAAACAATGTCTGTCTTTTCCCAAGAATACAGTTGTCGAAAATGATATACAATCGTCGAAAATGATTTTTACAACGGAGAGAGAAAGTTCGCCAAAAGCATCATAGCTTCTAATCGTTAAACGAAAGGTTTTGTCTAAGTTTCGTTAGCGTTGAAATAAACAGATCTCTTCAAATATTCGCCAAAGTCTCTTCTCGTATTCCGTTAAAGTCTTTTCATTAATTCTCTATAATCAGGATTGTCAATTTTCCTATGTAACTTCTAAAACAGCAAAGTTTTTTTTTCGGGTCCTTATCGGAATTTAACGGAGTTTGCCGAAGTTGAGCAAACGAAGAATCAGAACTTTCGATTTTCCCGTGATTAAAAAAAATAACAATAACGTTCTTTAGATAAATATTGAATCAAATAAAATATTCGTCCAGAACAACCATAACCTTCCAACTTGTGAAAACCAAAGCAATATCCAGAGTTTTCCTCTTATCTAAAACTTGATATTCTTTCAGTAATAACCGTTAACACATCAACAACTGAGCAAGAGAGGCGAAAGCCATATTGTTTGCTTGAAAGAAGACCATACGAAGTGAGATACTTAACAAATTTAGAGTTGATTGAAGAAGAGCTAGAAGACTAATAGGCTGATAGTTAAAAAGGTTGTTTTTTTCTGTGTTCTTAAAAGAGGAAGTACAGAAGAGAATTTCTAACAGGTGAAAAAACAAAAAAGCACCAAAGCACTTAATGTACAGTTTAGAATGTGAACAGGAGACATTTCAGGAACACATTCTTTTAGAAGTATTGCAAAGATACTATTATTACCAAGTTGTGTCAAAAAATCCTACAAAGAAGATCTACCTCTTTATTTCTTAGCTTGAATATAGAACATATTCCTTCTACCATGAAATCTATTCTAGTGTTAACTTTTATGACCTTTCTTTTATGTTATGGTCATCAAGAATTATGTCATGAAATAAAAGAAGTTCACCTCGTATGCCGACCTTACTCCTACCTTACTTTTGGTTTATTGCCGGGAAGAAATGAGTTATTAGTTCTTAAATGAAAGCTAACTGAACGTGGATAATAAGGGCATTTCTATTCTCTCTGTTACACCAAGAAGTAATTCTTAGCCTGATGTTTAAAGATAAAGCATCCAACGTGAATAGGTACAGATAAATCGAGCTTCATAGGCAATGCATGTTTTCGTGTCGATAAAAGGCGTCATTGTGTTACCATTTGTTCACAACAATAAAACTTCAGTTAATTTAGTCTTTGTTTCCAGTATTGAATCAGAATAAAACATGTTCAGAAAAATAGGTGATATCTATCTATCTATCTATCTATCTATCTATCTATCTATCTATCTATCTATCTATCTATCTATCTTTAGGCAGCAACCTTTCTTTCAAGCATATTTCGTTGAAAACGACCGACAAGGAAGATTTTATCAATTTTTTATTTTTTTTTTATTTTTTTCAGTATTTCTTTTTGCTCGAGATAAGAATGTAAAGATGTGTAATTATTATTTTTTCCAAGCGCTTTCAGTTTTATTAATAACAACAGAGGAAACATAACACCCTTGAGAATGGCCATTAAGTGGCTGAAACATTTCTCTTGAATGTTTCTTAAGTTTTATTAAGTTATGCAAATACCATAAAAACTGTTTATTTTAATTATTTTTGTTAAGATTTGGGACGAGTTTTTAGACTGTTCCAAGTTGATATTAAAACATTTTTTTATTTATTTTTAATAAAAAGATATTTGAGGATAGCTTTTAAATTACTAAAAACTATTCGAACACTCTCCAAAGTTAAAAGTACTCACTATATGTTAAATTCTAGAGTAAAATATTTTCAATCTTTTCTAAAATTGTATAAAACCGTTTACTAATCAGATAATGTTCCGATTTTTGGAAAAGTTTTCAAAACTGGGAGTAGTGTTTTTGTTTCTGCTTTCAGTATTGAAAGTTTGCAGGCTCTTTGGCGATACCTACTTCCCATCTTCCGTTAGCATGTCTAAATTAAGTGATATTATATTTCATAAAAAAAACTAAAAACACATGTTGAATAATTAAGATTAAATTTCGGTTGTATGCTAGACTAAATCATAAATGTAGCGAATGAGACCCCGCCCCCACAAAAAAGCAAAAAAAAAAAAAACTACAAGAACAAAAAAGAGTTCGTGTACTTGTGAGCGGTTTCCAAAGAAAAAAAAAAAAGAAAGATAATTTTTAAAAATAAGTATTGCCTTAAGTAGACCACATATATGGTATTTTTTATCGTTCCGATTATCGCGATCAATCACAAAATTTACCTCCATTAATGTAGCAATTACTTTCCTTGGCGGATACTTTTTTCTCGTTCGTGAAACGGGTTCGCTTGTGTATTCATTGTTTACTAGAGACAGAGTTCGCAATATTTGACTGGATTTCCGATACGGACTTTTTTGACCTCACTTGTTTTGAACACTTAACAGACTGAAGCTATTACAACATACCTTTTACTCATTTTTTTGTTGCTGCCGTTTTGCCTCTGTTAAATGGCAAAGAGATCGACGTCAGGTTGAATGAATTGAGAATGTACATCTCGTGTGTGAACTATGTGAAATCAATTGAACGTGTTCTTATACTAAACCTAAGAGGTGGAGGACCCTTGTGAATTTAAGAAAGGGCAGAAGGCCGACATCGAGAAATTCAAGCATGCCTTGTTAAGTGCGCATGCGATAGACCTATTCATGGCTTGACGTTTTTGCCAGTAGACGTGTTTTTGGCAGAATTGGATAAGATAGCCATACTAATCAGAACACTATCAGAACGATGGACGGTGTGCTTTGTATTGGAAGCCGAGCCACGTTAGGCGGACCTTTCGGGTGTCATCCAGGATGAACAGGACATTGAGCCGATTACTAACCAGGACCCGTGCCATTATTACGGATGAAAAGAATCTGAGGGCAGTCGCTGCAGCCACTCAATCATGATAATAATCGAACCTGGCTATTAATCGTGGCAATATCTTCTGCTATAAATATTATTGACCTAATCATTTTGTCAAAGACTAAGTACAGCCGGCCACAGCAAGCATAATCTGGGGAGAGGCCGAAGTCGGAAAAGTAGCACCAGCCGTTGCCTAAGACCCTAAAAGAGCAGCAACAAGAAAAAGAAGAGCGGCAACTACAGAAGCAGGAAGAATAACATTAGGAACAAAAGCAACAAGATCAACAACAACTACAGCAGCAAAAGAAACAACACCAGAAAGAACAATCCCAGCAAAATCAGAGGAATCACAGTGTGAAGACTCAGACGTGGAGGTGGAGGAAGTATCCTTACCATGGTCCTCCGCTTTTAAGAGGTGAAGGGACAAGGAAGATAATGACGATAAATTAACAAAGAAAGAGAAAAAGTCCAGACAGCAAGAAAAAGTTCCATAGACAGAGCCAGGTCCCAATCTGTCCTTGCAGCCCCAGCTTTATCCCAAAATCATAGTGTCTTACCTCTTCACCTCTTTAAGAATAATCATTCCTGGGCGGAGGCTGACGAGATCCCCTAGAGACAGCTCTAGCTAGGAAGACTATTTGGCTGACTATTTGGCTGACTTTCCTCGGCTTTCACCGTCTGTAGCGGCAAACTACAAGGGAGAGATCATAGGTAGCAGAGTCTATGCGGCATTGAAGAGCGTCGTCAGAAGCAAGTCTGCGGGACTTGATGGTTTGCTTTATGAAATGTACTTGGGGCTCTCACACATCTTTGTCCCGATTTTAACTGTCATGTTCAACAACTGGTTCCAGCAAGGGACCTGAGTAGGTTTATGCTGTGTAGAGCCAAACAATTCAGAACAACCTGCATCTGATTCTTACGATTCTAGAGGGTGTAAAAGACGATGAGCAAGCCGCGCTAACGAATTTAGATCAGTCCAAGGCAGTTGACAAGGTCGATCATTGCTATCTGATTGCTGTCCTGCAAGCTGCCGGATTCAAATCCGACTTCTCAGGTGGATTATTATCCTTTATCGCTCCTCAAGTGCTGTGGTACAGGTGAACGGGAAGCTGTCGCGCACTTTTGCGCCATCTCAGTCGGTTCATCAGGTCAGGATTGTCCACTGCCACAATCTACTTTACGCTTTGATGCTGAAGCCCCTTTTTTGCCGGTTGAAGGACAGAGGGTACAGTCCGGCTCCACGTGGAGTCGCTGTCCCTGGTGGAGCTTGATCCAAGGTTTCCGTGTATGTGGATGGTGTATCTACTTTCATGTCATCCCATAGCGACATTCTGGGGGGATTGGAGGCGCTTGCGGTTGTGTGCCTGGAAGGGGGTTTATTTTCCAGAACCCTTTGGTTGGACAGACAGTCCTGTCCGCATTTCTGGATTGTAGTTTGGGCCCGACCTCTACCTGGAGAAATATTGGTCATGAGTAGAGGCAAAGTTTGGTGTGGTGGTCAAGACTTGGCACCAAAAGCAGTTGTCTGTGAAGGGCAGGACTGAATGCTGTTTACTTCTTTCCGCTTGTCTGTAGTTCTTCTCTGTAAGGAACGTAAGAAGGCTACCAAGCCCTTGCTCTCCCCCCTCTTGCTGAGGGGAACGCAAGCATCACGTCGACAGAGGAGTCTGTGCCCAACCTCCGTGTCATGGGGTGCTGGGAATGCCGCACTTGGATAGTCACAAACTCTACTCGAGGCTGGCCTTACTACGCCGCGTATTGACAGGGGCCTCGATTTAGGCGTATATTGTGAGGGTTGCGTTACCTCCCCTTACAATCACTCCTCCATTCTCGAGGGCTAGCCGCACCGCCGTCGTAAGCCCCGGGATCAATCCAGTTTCATTCTCAAGTGTCTATTGGCCTTGTGACCTTTCTTGTAGAAAATAAAATAATATATTGGTATTTGTCATGTATTCTGGATCTATTATTAAGCATGCAAATGTTGCAATTTTCCTGTTCCCCTAGAAGACAGAAAATACTTAAATGACCAGAGGGGAAAAACAGGGCCAAAAGGTAGTTATTAACTGCGACCTATCGACAAAGTATAAAAAATACAAAAGAAAATCTGCTGAAGTGGAGAGACTGGAGAGGCAGAGTGAAAGACAGGAACAAGCTTCCCTAAATATTTCAACACAGTCATCTAGTGAAGGAACAACTGATGACAGTTTTTACCCAGGAAGACAGCCAAAGGGACCTTACAGCCTTTTAAAAATCCCAAGATGTTCTATGGAACACATCAGAGGTGATGTATCTTCCAATCTTGGTGCTTGCGTAGCTAATGTCTTTCTGCTGGATCTAAAAATTATGGGCCTTCTTCACCCAAAGTTAAATTTGAAGGACATAATTTTAGATAAATCAAAAATTGACAGAGAAAAGGCTAGAATAAAACTATCCAGCCAATGTGAAGCATGTTCATCAAAATGAGAATCTAGTTTGTGTTGGAACTGATTGTAGAGTTGATAAAGGCACTTTACAATACAAAGAAGTTGTAGATGAAAATGGTCGAAAAAAGATAGTGAAAAACAAAGGAGCAGAGCTCCACTTAACTTTCACCAAAGAAAAAGGGACAGAGATCAAATATCTTACCCACAGAATGATAGCCAATCTTGGGGCAACTGGTGTTCTCTTAACTGAAGATGTTGCTGCAGTTTTAACAGAATATAACAGTGTAGATACTGTTAAAGCAGTTTTGGTGAACAATACAAGTACAAACACTGGCTGTGAAGCAGGACTTATTACAGCTCTTGAAAAAAAAATTAACAAAAAACTATTAATAAAAATACTATTGGCAGTTCACTTCATTAAAATGAACTGCCATTTAGAATAATGTTTAAATTAAATGATGGAACAACAAGAAGCCCAACAACATTTAATGGTCCTTTAGGGAAACTTTGTATCAATAATTATCAAGATTTACCTCAAGTAGAATTTAAACAAAAATAGTGGCCCTCTAGATCATCAATATCTGACGGCAGAAGAAACAAATAATTTAAGTGGAGACCAGAGGCTACTTTTTGAGTATGCTGTTGGCAGTTCTTGAGAAGTTAACCCAAGATATGCAGCTTGGAAAATTGGGCACTGGAATCAAGCAAGATGGCTAACATTAGCCACAAGGTTAATGTGTTTATAGACCAGAGACTCTAAGATAAATTAAACACTCTGGTCAAATTTATCATTCAAGTGTATGCAGTTTGTTGGTTTGAGATCAAAACCGACAATAATGTTTTTAACCAACAACTGTATATCTTTAATATGATTCATAAGACAAAACAACGGTCAACTGAAATTCAAAATACTGTTTTTAACAGTTTAAAATATAGTACTTTTGCACTACTTCCAGGAAATATTATAATATCGATGATAAACTCAGATGAATTGGATGTGAGGGAAGAGGCCATTAAAAGATTTTGTTCATTAGGTAAGTAAATATTTATCCATTAAATTTAATTAGTTATCTCAATTTACCAAAATAATAGTTTTATTCAAATTACATCACAAAAATATGAAAGAAATTAGTAAGTTTTTAAATAATTGTTTTTTTTTCAGAAATAGTGAACCACCAAAAAAAGACCGAAAAAGATTACTGCTATCAATTTTGCAGCCACACACTGGTCAAATTTGATTGATCTTTCTCAAACTGGAGTTTGTGAACCTGCACTTACAGAGTGTTTTACAAATTAAGAACTTAAGAAATCGTCTATGACAGGAACTAAACTAGAACTTCCTAAGTTACCTGCCTATTCACAAGGGGTTAAAAGGGCTGTGAAATTAACAACAGAAGCTTCACAAGTTGTATATGGGCAGGAAGCAAGACATAGACACATTATTACAAAGTCATTGTGCCACCAAATTAGGCCTTCATTTTCCTCAAAAGGAAATTACGCAGAACAATTTTAGTTCTATTATAATAGTTTTTATTAGTGTTCAATAAAAATCTAAAATACTTGTTTCTCTAGCTTGTATACAGTTGTTTTATTGTGTAATACATCTTCACATATCTTTTTGAATTGTGAAATTTAAAGATTTAGTTGCTAATTTGCCTTTTTTACAATTTTTGTTTAATCAATGCAGTAAAAGTTGATATTTTGTTAGTCGTGATTCATAATTAAAATTATAATATATTTATTTTTCTTTCAATTTATTTCATATAAATATATAAATTTAACTGAATTTATTACTAAAATAGTGACATTTCAAAGTTAGTTTCTAGTAAAACGCTATGAAAATTAAGGATTTCTCAGCATTTTTCTATATGATTTTTAAAATTAAATGCTCAATTTTCTTTTCAAGATAGGCATCTAATTTTTGGTATTTCTTCTTATCACATCAAATCCCAACTATCATTACCAGTGCTGTGTTAATTTTCTGAAAAAAGTTGAAAATCAACCTGCCATACCGCAGCATGTGTAAGGCTAACTTTTGTTCTAACGTGTAAAGGCTTGGAACAATTAGAGAACAATGTTCAAGTACTCGACTTGTAAGTCAGGGATAGTGGGGAACAGTACATCCTTGAGCGTCTAGCTCAATACAAAATGTACCTGAAATTTTGACATGCAGAAAAGTATTTTTATTACGCGTAAAATTGGTAAGATACCCTATGTGGATGACACCATAATGCGACTGCTTTGATTAAATGCAGTGCAACTGCAGCTTTGTCAGATTGGGATAGTGAAGTGACGTACGCCTCACTTGGAAATATCATGGACGTCGTCACTAGGTTACAAGAGAGACCTTTGAGATAAGTAGTGTGTTGACGGACAAGAGTTGCAAGTATGGATCGACGCAAGTTCATTTCAACTGGAGTGTTTCTCGAGCTAAATTGGGAATGTCGTGGAGGATGCATGCTGGTTGTCTAAAAAATAATGATCAGTACACAAACGCAGCATAGTTGAATGCCATCCTTAAAGTGTATCAAGGAAGCACTTCAATGAACAGCAACAGAACTGTAATTATTTACGGACTTTACATGGATGGATATCGGACACGCTCTCAGAGCGAATTTCTCATTCTGATTATTTAGTAAAAATAAAGTTCTTTTTTTTACTTTTTTACATAGAGAAAATAGTTTATTTACACGCAGTTCTAGTTTTGGTTATTGTAATATTTTAAGTACGAAGGATTAAAAGACTACAATTGATATTTATGCTTAAAAAGACATTTTAAGCTGAAACTTAGTATGATTAATTCTATTTTCCACACTACATCAAAAGTATACAAAATGAATTAGGAAATATTTAAATAATACATTTAATTCACTGCTTTTTGTCATTTAACTTGATGTAATTGCATCCAATGAGTTTTTAAATACTGATTAAAAAATCTAAGCTAACGGAACTCTTATAAAAAGGGATAATTGATAGATTTATGGAATTAATGTCATTGATTGCACTCACAGAATTTTCCTTTTTAAATTGTCATGTGGAAAATAATCTAACACTTGCAAAGATTAAAAAATTATGAAAAATGCTCTCAAAAATGGTATTAAACTTTAACTCTTTAAATTCAAACGTCATTTAATAAAAATCCTATTACGAACGGGATAATTAAAAAATTGAGTGAATTTTAAAAGAAAAATTGAGTGATTTTTTTCCTATTAAAACAGAAAGAAAAGATTTTAAATTATACAGGCACCAACTTCCAAAAACTATTTAACTTTGAATTACTTTTGGTTTTGAACGAATTTTCATTTCAGTATGTTCTTATGCGATATTCGATTTTTTCTAACAGAAATAACACCTTCAGTGATTTCTTATATAACTAAGAATAATATCGAAAAGACCCCAAGTTAAATGCATGTGATAATGAAATGTGTGTAGAAGAGGTGGTGAAACTGACAACGAACATAGTTAAAATGTCAATGTTTTCTAATAAAACATTTAATATAAAATTAATTCATTAATAAGATCCTACAATTTCGTATAAATTGGATAATTCTGACTTCGCATTTTTTAAAAAGGAAATGATAAATTTTTAATTTTTTTTTTCATTTCGTGAAAACGCATCCATTTTGGTAACTAGACTAAAAACTTTGGCCCCTATGAATTCGTATTTGAAAATAAGTTATGTTCGTTTGTTAAAAATGACATTACCGATTGCAAATTTTGTAATTAAATACAAAATACTATTAGATTCCGTGGAAAACTCATTGTAATGACCTTTAAAACAAACAGTTTTTGTCGATTAGGACACAAATCTTTACCCTACCACATTGTCACACACACACACACACACACATCGATAGATACATTTATTCTTTGATTATTTTTCGGTGACAAACTCAGCCAAATTTTTTAGTGTACCCTGTATGTGTGCTGTGGTGAGGTGCATTGAATTTGTTGCATTCACATACACGCAAATACTATTAGGAAAGGTATTAATTCATCTATTCTCTCTCCAACTATGCGTTGAATAGCAGGACAGATTGGGTTCTACAGCCTTGGTTGGCAACTAGTCTACCGCAGAAAATAATGGAACCCTAATGCGGGAAAATCTTCTGCTTAGTCAATCATGTCTCGTTCGACACATGATCGCCCAAGTGTGTATCACATATGGCACTTACCTGACTGTTTCAACAGTATTAAATTTTCGTAATGTGAACAGGATTCCTCTGTCAAGCCAATTAAAAAGCGCGAAATATTTTATAGAAATATGAATAAATTAATTAAACTATCACTTTATCTTTGCATTTAAGTATCGTGTTTTTTCACAACCTGGACGATTTTGACTCTTCACAATTTTCTATCTTTTACAGAAAATTTTGTCTCCATCTAATTTCTCTTAGATTTGTTCTGTCATATATTTGCACAAGTTAGGTTAGTCACTGTTCAGGTCTGAGCACATGCCTTCATTGTCTTGTAAATGTCAAATCATTCAGCCCTTTTCTCATTATATATTGAAACAGCTATATTGGCTTAGGAAAAAATCGGAATTAGCACTTTGATATATAGATGTTTCAATAAAAGAATAATAAAAGGTAATTTGTAATGGATCAATATAAATATAATTTGAACTTGTCAGGGTATATTTGTTGTTATTTTACTAGAGATCTGAGCAAAGAATCAGATGGATTAAAGTTGCAAGAATTCATTCACTGGTCTTATATTTTGTTATTCAGAATATCACAATGTTTACGTTTGCAGAGGTTTTACATATAGTACAAATGAGCAGATTTAATAGAATTGGTCTGCGTATTTGTAAAGACTTGCTGATAACACTTTCTTCTTCTATGTGCCTTGTACCTTCAGGACGTAGGCGATCATGGCCTTCCACGTCTCCCTATCCCTGGTGGCTCTTAGCACGCTTTCTCCTGACCTCCATCTGCTCAGGCTCTTCAAATTTTTCCTTCTACATGGCCTGTTAGTATCAGATTCTCCAAGCCCTCCTTTCTCATTGCATGTCCCAGGAACTTCAGTTGTCTCTTCCTGATGCTCAATATTAATTTCCTTTTCGCTTCCATTCTTTCCAACACCTCGTCATTGGATATCCAACACCTCGGTCCAGGATATCCGCAGCATCCTTCTGTAGAACCATATTTCAGCTGCTTCAAGTTTCCCCTTCATCTTTGTTGATATTGTTCAACATTCACTGCCATATTGAAGAACTGACATTACATAGCAATCCAGTACTCTCTTTTTTGTTTATATTCAAAGTTTCCTGTGTCTTAATACTTTACTCAGCTTCTGGAACGCATCCTTCGCCATGCCAATTCACCATTGGATCTCTGTGTCGCACTTTCCGTCATCAGTTAGAACACTTCCCAGATATTTAAATTTTGATACCTACTTGATTTTAACATTCCCCACCTGTATTTGACAATTTAGGCTGCTCTTTTTGCTGATGACCATACATTCGGTTTTCTTGCAGTTTATTTGTAGTCCTTTATTGTCACTCTCTCCAGTTATCTTCTGCAGGAGGTTCTGCAGTTTCCTTTCCGTGTCTGCAATCAACACTGTGTTGTCTGCGTATCTTATGTTGTTCAGACTGTGGCCTCCGATGACAAATCCTGGCATAACATCTAGGGTTCTCAAAATATTTTCACTGTACAAATTAAATAGATCCGGTGAAAATACACATCCTTGTCTTACGCCCCTTTCTATTTTTGTATATCTGCTGAATTCGTTACCTGTTCGTATGCAGGCAATTTGCTGCCAGTAGAGATTCCTAATTACCCTAATGTCTTTCTCAAATATGTCGAGGCTGCTGAGCATCTCCATCAATTATTTGTGGTGTATTTTGTCGAACGCCTTCGCATAATCAATAAAGCACAGGTATAAGTCCTTCATTTGTATTGCCCTTTCAGGGAGCATCCTAATCATAAATATGGCGCTCCTTGTCGTAGTATCTTTGACGAACCCGCACTCTTCTTGTCTTATCTCTGGCCTGATTCTGCTTCTCGCTCTATTCATCAGGATTCGGACGATCAGTTTTGTAATATGATTCATTAAGCTGATAGTTCGGTGTAGTTTGCACTTGTACCTGGATTCTTAGGCAATGCTATGAAAATAGGTTTGCATAGGTCGTCTGGCATTATACCTCTATTATAAATTTCATTTAATATTTCCGTAATTTTACCTATGCCAAATTCTTCCAGGGCTAACAGCAGCTCTATTACAATGCCGTCTGGGCCAGCTGCTTTGTTTCTATTCAGGTTGGCCATTGCAGCTTTCACTTCGGACATTAATATTTCCGGTCCGTCCTCATCTTTGTGTATTTTCGGTTGCTCTCTCTTGTCGTGAAAAAGATCTATATATTCTTCCATCGCTTGAGTATTTCCTTTTTCTCCAGTATTATCGTTCCAGACTTGGCTTTTATACATCCTTTTGATGAGCAGGTTTTTTGTCCTGTCAGTTTTCTTATCTCTTTATAGTTGTCTGCTTTATTAGTCCTGCTCAGTCTCTCTACCTCTGCACATTTGTCATTAAGCCATTCCTCTTTTGCCTGTCTGCATTTGTTCCTTATTTCCTTGCGCAGTTTCCTGTATTCTCTTCCATGTCTTGACATCATTTTCCGTCTCCTTTGCATCATGTTAAGAATCTCTTCAGTCATCTACTCTTTTTTTCTTCTGCGTCTGATTTCCTTTGGGGCAACGTTGTTTGCTGATGTCACCATCGCTTCCTTAGAATTTTGTGAATCATTCGCAAAATGAATATATTTCTGTATACACGTCCACATATCTATTAATGTTAGCTTTTATTTATATAATATCTATCTCTATCTTTCTATCTGTATCACTATCTAATACTGTTTATATCAGATTTAGCTGATATAAAGATCCCTTATGTATTGCATACATATTGGATGCATAATAGTATCCAAAATAAAGTGAAGATAATGAAACGGTAGAAAAGCTATTAACGATGAGAACGTCTGATGTTTTCGGCTTTAGATTCTTAGAATGATAGACAAAACTAAGAAAAATGTGTTGGAATTTGTGAGGACAAGGTACGGATATAATTCAAATTATTTTATCGAGCGAGGTTGGTCTACATACCGGTTTTATTAATATACAGGTTGCGATGGATAAATTGTCTAAATTATGCAAAAATGAAAATAACACTGACATCTCATTTTAAGATATATTTAGCAAAATTACACAGAAGTATCAAAGAGTAAGTTAAGTGCCATACACGCTTGGGCGAGCATGTCTTGAAAGAGACATGACTGACTTAAGGTTGCCATTATTTTCTGGTTGCTAAACAAGACTATAGAATCCAATCTGTCCAGATGTTTAACCCATAACTAGAGACAAGCGACATAAATACCTTTTGCAAGGGTATTTGTGGGTAAGTGAAATTCGAACTCGGCTTTCCGATTTCTCGTTCCGAGCCGATATCCACTGCACCACAACGCACAACCATTAAAAGTAATTTATTTAATAAATTTTCCATTGACTTCAACCATAGCCTTCAGACGAGTTTGGAATCTTCTACAACTTTTCTGGACGATTTTCTTGTTTAAATTGGTGAATGCTAAAAGTTTGGTCTCACTCAACTGCTCCCCACACATAATAATGAAAGGGGTTGCATTCTGGAGAGTTAGGTGGCTCGATGTAAAGGGTGATGTGGTCGCATAATTGTCTGACGGCCATGACTGGTTTCTCCTGTTTGTGTGGTATGGTGCAGAGTCCTGTTGCCAGAAATAGGGCCTTCCAGCAGCCATACTCTTGATTCAGGTCAGCACGACCTCCTCAATTTGATGTAGCCTTCCATGTTGAGTATGAGTCCCTTACCAACAAATTCGGGAGTTCTTTTCTTATCAGAACGATCAGAGTGAGTTTTCTGACATGCCGTGCAACTCTCCAATGTCCTCAGATTGACATCCAAAAACTTCGAAATGTTCGTATTTGAGCTTCTGGTGATAATGACAAGCATTACAGCATGCCTTTTCCAAATTTCTTGCAGAGTGAATTGCGTCAGGGTTCTCTTTTACGAATAAAGAACATTTTAAAAAATTAAGCCTGACAAGTGTTGGCTTGCTTGAACTGCTATGTTTTATAATAATATTACCCGATTAAAGGGCGTGATTAGAAAATAGGAACAAAAATTTTGGAAAAAAAATTATTATTCAAACAATATTTGTGAAACTATCGGCTTAATGTAAAATAATCTTGGTTAATAGGATCAGAAATATAAGGTCTCCATCAAAAAGGAAATCAATAAATTTTGTTACTGTCTGGAGTTAAGACTATACTTGAATTTCAGTAAATAAGAATTTTAATATTAATTATTAGTAAAACAGGAAATAACTCTGGTTAAAAAATTAGAATCGATTAAATGATTGATTTGATTTTTATAACTTATCAACCATTTATTTTGAATTGTAGAAATTGTTTGCTAGTGAATATGGCATTAATAAACTACAGAGCACCATCGATTTTTACAGATACAAGTCTTACTGTTTAATCCACAGATAGGATAGGAGAAAGTTTCATATCTTTTACGAAAGTATTTGTGTGTAAGTGAATGTTACGAATCTGAGTGTAATTCGACCGTTGCTCTAGAAATTCTCATTCCAATCCATTATTGATTATACCATCCGTACATCACTCGGTGTAGCGAACTGTTGAGTAATAACAATGACCTAGTGACATCACTAAATAATGAAATATTTAATGTCATTATGTCTGTTGTCGATTATTAAAAAATGTCTTACGCCAAAGGTTACAATTACTTCTTTATAAAATGCTTGTTTTTTTTCTTTCTAAATAGAAATGTTTATTGATTTTCTGAGATGAAATGATTATCAAAATAACGTTGAAAACAACATTACAAATTCATTTTCAGGAAAAAGGTAAAATAATACTGGACTTAAAAAATAAAGTATATAACACAAGAAAACTTTGTTTGGCTTTTTTTCTTAATCTCTTATCATATCAAGCTTTAATAAAAATGAAACATGTTAGATCAATATGCTGTCTATTTGTTTCTTCATATCCTGTTGAATTTCAAATATATTTGTTCTTTCTTATATATATATATATATATATATATATATATATATATATATATATATATACGTGTGTGTGTGTGTGTGTGTGTGTGTGTATGTTAATTTAAAATGAATATTAAAATCCTGACAAAGTTTCAAAATTTGATACATTGGATATGTTGCATGAAAAGGGAGGAAAGATTGGATCAATCTGGGAAACATCTATTGAGGGTAAAAGTAATACGTTTTATTTTAATATTTAAACATTCGCGAATACACACCTACTCGAGTGTATAGCTTTCATTTTGGATCTAACGGAGCTCTAAATTGGCAAAATGCATCATCTGTTTGATCAAATCTTTACTCTATTTTCATACAACATTTCCACTTATAAAATTTGAATATATATATATATATATATATATATATATATATATATATATATATATAAAGGAAAACTCAACCTGTCATTTCAAGTAATTATAAACTATAGTTCATTTCTATGAGCTAATTAGCTCATTTCATCAGATCTTACAATATTCCTTCCATTTGGTACAGAAAATTTTGCCGGAATAAGCATTTTCTTTAACTGAAGAGAAGGATAAAAGTAAAAATAAAAAACTAAAAATGACAATAAAAAGAAAAACAAAAACAAAAAGAAAGAAAAGGGAAAGAGGAAAAGAGGAAAAGAGTCCAGACTTAGGCATTGGCGTCAGATTATTTCATTTCTTTGATTCAATAATTGGCTAGATTTTCTGAATTTGACAACTTTAATTTTTTCGTCTAAGCATAAATTGCATCTGCTTCTAAAGCTATTGGGGGTTTGAGATTTTCCTATAATCTTCCATTGAATCTGAAGATTTTTGTCTTTCAATTCCCAGAAATATTTAGAGAGAGCGGTTTGATGTTTTAGGTGGGGTTTAGAAAATGATTGAGTGTGATTATATAGGCGTTGTTTCCATGGTTCGGTGGAGATTCCTATATATGTTTTTTTCCTGCTATTGTCTTTGCTAGGATAGATGGTTGCTTGGCATATCACTTCTTCAGATTTAAATATGCCTCCAACTGGGCATTTGTTCTTTACTCTACAGTTGCAGAGGGTTGTACTTTCTGTCTTTTTATTGTTATAAAATTTGTTTTAATCTTCAAATGCCGTCATAAAAATAAACTGTCTAACGCATAAAATCCTGGAATCACCCCCGTCCAACAAACTTGCCAGCTCTCACATTTGTGTGGATCATACGTTGGAGGATTGTACAGACCAAATGAAGTGAGAATAAGAACCTACCAAGCAATGAATTAACACGTCCATCTAAGTACACTATGACTTTATATTATTGGTGCACGTAGTTATAAAAGAAATATCCTATCATAAAATATGTAAAAGAAGAAAGTTCACTATAATGACTTCGACATAAACATTTCACGTGTAGAATGGGGCACTCAAGTGTAAGGTGTGATATGTCTCTCATATATATGGGTGCACCAAATTTTGTGCATGCTTCTATAGAATTTTGTGCATGTTTATATGTATTATTGTATTATTGTGTGCATTATTGAGTGTATAAGTGGGCACCTAGGTATAAGTGTATTTCATATAAAAGAATGGACCTAATCATGTATACGTTTTTCCATCATGTGAAAACACTTGATTATATGTAAGTTATGTTAATTTTAGATACAATCAATTATACCTTCCTGAAACTGATTATACCCCCATGTACTGATCATTCTACCCATAGGTATACAGGTTAGCATAAACAATCCAAATGAGGTAGGTCGGTATATATAGATATAAATGAGTAAGGTTTATTAAGACGGAATTGGGAATTAAATGTCTACATTGTCTTTATGCATAGAGATAAAAAAGTTACGCGTGTACTTATATAATTATAGTTGTGTTTGTATATACATATGCATGTATGCGATGTGTAGGCAAATATACGTAAATCCACTAGATGTATGGAAGTATGAAAATATTGACGTTATTTGGGAATATGTGTGAGAATTACTAGCAATTATATGTATGTGTGTATATATAAAGCACTACTGAAATCCCGTCTTTGTGAAATGTATATGTATGAGCACATGATCGCCAGAATCCGTAAGTAGATACGAAAAAGTGTAAGGCGGTAAATATATGTAGACATGAACAGAGTCACATTTGTAGGTATGTGTGGGAATGTACACATATGTATATATGTATATAAGTTAGTATAAATGGATGGGCTGGTTTTATGAAGTCAAACAAACATTAGTATCCAAAGAATTAGAAATTCCTTTACAGGTCAACCTCTTCACGACGGCCTGGGCAATCCCAGATAGATCTGACGCCAATGCCTAAGTCTGGACTCTTTTCCTCTTTCCCTTTTCTTTCTTTTTCTTTTTCTTTTTCTTTTCATTTTTATTTTTTTATTTTAAATTTTATCCTTCTCTTCAGTTAAAGAAAATGCTTATTCCGGCAAAATTTTCTGTACCAAATGGAAGGAATATTGTAAGATCTGATGAAATGAGCTAATTAGCTCATAGAAATGAATTATAGTGTATAACCACTTGAAATGACGTGTTGAGTTTTCCTTTATATATATATATATATATATATATATATATATATATATATATTCAAATTTTATAAGTGGAAATGTTGCATGAAAATAGAGTAAAGATTTGATCAAACAGAAGATGCATTTTGCCACTTTAGAGCTTCGTTAGATCCAAAATGAAAGATATAAAATTGTGTAGGTGTGTATTCGCGGATGTTTTTATATATATAATATTGCTCTGGATAACTTCCATTGAGCTCTCTATATAGATATAACGCTTAATATTTTATATTAAGTTAATCTTGTTGGATTATCCTCACCGTTTACGGACTGGACACACACACACACACACACACACACACACACACACACACACACACACACATATATATTTTTTCATCCACATACATGCCTGTTTCGCTGTATGACGGCTCATGAGTCTGGCTAGATATCTACTTTGCTTCTGGTCGGGTTCGAAAATTGACCGCTTTGGTGTCAGTTGAAGTCTCTGCTCTCGAAGTCATAGAATGAGTGAAGGGAAATTTTAGGGTGTTATATATGAGGGGTGTATACACACGTCATTCACCGGAAGAACTCAATTCGTTTCTGAGGAGTAACGCGTAAATCGCAGAAGTGGTAGCTGTTTTAAAATTTTCCTTTCTAGAGAGCTCCATCATAATGAGAGCATAATATATTTGTCATCCATATCCAAGTCTGTTTCAGTCGGAGTCTCTGCTCCCTAAGACATAGGCGCATAGAATGAGAGAAGGAAAATTTTAGTGTGTTATATATAAGCGGTGTATACACACGCCAGTCATCTAAAGAACTTAATTCATTGCTGTAGAGTAACACGTAAATCGCAGAAGTGGTAACTGGTTTTTAAAATCTTCCTCTCCAGAGAGCTCAATCGTAATTATATATATAAAAGATAGTGATATTAGCTCAATCGTAATTATATATATATATATATATATATATATATATATATATATATATATATATATAATAAGCAAAGAAGAAAACTTTATTAATCGAGCATGTTTCACTTTTATTCAAGCTTCAAGAATGATATACAGAGAAAAAGAAATTCATGGCCAGTTTTGTTTCTGTCATAAATTTGATTTTACTAATGACATCCTAATTAAATAAAACCATTGTTTACAAAGAAATTACTTCGAGAGCTTATAACAATATTTGCAACTATAAATGGTTGCAGATATTGTTAAAGTTAACAAACTTTATTGAATCCATTCTTAAAGAATATAACATACGTTTATCTAAAAAAAAAACGGTATGTACGTAAACATGTAATGTCTACCACGCATACACATATATTACCGAATCCCTCATAAACGAAATAGAAACTTTATACACTTACATACATAAGTAGAAACATCAGAATTTCTATTTCTCTGTATGTCATTCTCGAAATATTTAATAAAAGTGAAACATGTTAGATTAATAAACGTTTCCTTTTTGTTGTTTCTTTATTCTTGACGGATTCCGATCAATATTTTATTTTATATTTGATCCCATCTCGTATATGTATGGATATATGTGCATGTATTTGTGAGGAACATGACTTTAAAAATAGCTTTTCAACAGTTTTCCATTTTATGAAGAAACTGACAATAGAAAAAAGTATTGATCTGAAGTTTTTTCTTTGTTATACAACTGACGAATGACGGATCAATTGTAGTAAGGGGATCAGTAGCACGAAGAATCGGTTCAACTGCTCCAAAAAATTCTAATTTTAATGACCATTCCAAAATGTTATAGACAAAAAGCATATATGATATTAGAATTTTAGCCCAAATGGGATATAGCCGTCTCGAATCACAAGCGAAAGCGAACAGAGAGGAGCAAGTAATGAATGATAAAATGTGTGAAATGGATTGAAAAGTGAGTAAAATGTTTTCAGTTTTGTCGATCAGCGAGTCTCCTGTCTGTTGTGCACGCGATTTTCGGCAGCACTTATGATAAGCTAGTACATCGGTCAGACGGCAAAGCAGAACAGCTTTTTGGGACATAAAATCAATACCTGTGCTTCATCATGTGCGGACGCGGTCAACATGGTTTTCTGATCTCTTCTCAAAACCACTGCCTACACATCACGAGGCTACACACGCTTATCAACATAAAACGCAGCATCAGAGAATTCAATCGCACATAGGAACACTATAGGAATGAGAGTTGTATAGAAACACTCAATGCATCGCTTTTCACTCGTGCTATATATATATATATATATATATATATATATATATATATGGGCGTCTGTACACATCACACTATATAGTTAAAACTATGTAAATGGTCAAAGTTATTTTAAACTCATTTGAATAAAAAGCGGCCTTACAATATTTATTCATTTAATCTTAGCAAAAATTAGCTTCATATTTTTATTTTTAAATGGAAATATTTTTTCATATACTCACATGCACGTAATGGAAAACAGAACATTGTAAAATGTCTCAAAGCAGAGCTTGACGTCGCACCTGTAAATGCTTTATTAGCTTTCGCGAGTTCTATTATTTGACTTCATTTCTCGTGAACGTATGTGCCGTGCCCTTTCAGGACACAGGCAATCATGGATTCCACTTACCCATTACCCTTATTGCTCTTAACGCGTTTCCTCTTGGTATATCTCCTCAAAACTTCTCTGTTATCTCTGTTATCTATTTGCTTAGATCATCAAGTATATGTCATGTTGCTTTTTCCTGTCTCTTTTCCCCTATACCCACTCAGTAACTATTAGTTTCTCTTAGTCCTCCTTTCTCATTACATGTCCCAGAAACTCCAGCCATCTCTTCCTGGCGTTAAGTACAAGTTTTCTTTTCGTTTCCACCCTCTCTAAAAGGTTGTCGTTGCTCACATATTCGGTCCATTTTATCCTAGGCAGCCTTCTGAAGACCCCCATTTCTGTTGCTTTGAGTCACTCCTTCAACCTTGAGTAGATGATCAGCATTCACAGCCATATAGGAGGACAAATATAACATAACAGTCTAGTACTCATTTGTTTGTTTCTCTTGTTTCAAGTCTCTTCTTTCTATTTGAGGAGAGTGTCCAGCATTCACTGCTATACAGGAGGACAGATATAACATAAAAGTCCAGTACTCATTTCTTTGTTTCCAACGAAATCTTTTTGTCTCTCAATACTCAGCTTAGATTTTGAAAATGCGTCCTTTGTCATGTCACTTGACGGAAAGAACACTGTTAGAACACTTCCCTGGTAACTTCTGCACCAATTGGATTTTAGTATACCCGACCTGGAATTGGCATTTTGAACTTCTCTCTTTGCTCATGAACATGCACCTAGTTTTCTTGATTTTTGTTTTTAGTCCTTTCTTCTTGCTTTCCCTTGCTACCTTTTGTAGAAGGTCCTGTATTTTCCTATCCGTGTTTGCTATCAGCACTGTGTGATTTTACCGTAAAATAATCTTTCGATTTAAAAATCTTATAATTTTTTTTTATATTATTATATATAGTCATCCGTAGACGGATCTGTTTTGCTGTATCACAACTCATCAGTACGGTTAGACAGCCGATATCTTTTTATCCAGGATTGAAACCCGACTGAATTGGCGTCAGTCGGCGATTCAATCTCTGAGCTATAGGCGCTCGGTAGAAGGAGGCAAATTTTTAGCGTGTATGTTATCATTATACACGCCCAATAGCTGAGAGTGTTCTAATTCATTGCTGAATGAACGATGCGTAGATGCCATAGTAGCTACTGTTTTTCAAAGTCTACCATTCTTCCAGAGTGCTCAATCAGGGTATGAGAGCTCAAATAGTCATCCGCAAATAGATCTGTTTCACTATATCACAGCTCATCAGTACGGTTAGACAGCCGATTGCTTTTTACCCAGGATTGAAACCCACCTGAATTGGCGTCAGTCAGCGATTCCACTTCTGAGCTACGGGCGCTCGGTAGAAGGAGGCAGACTTTTTAGCGTGTATATTATCATAATACACGCCCAATAGCTAAGAGTGTTCTGATTCATTGCTGAATGAACGATGCGTAGATGCCAGAGTAGCTACTGTTTTTCAAAGTCTACCATTCTTTCAGAGTGCTCAATCAGAGTATGAGAGCGCAAACAAGCGTGAAACTGAAAATCACCATGAAGTATCTTCCAAAAACCATCTCCAATACTGAGCATTCTTCCTACAAAAATATACTCATTTTCAAATTTTGTAGATATAGTCTGATTATTGCATGTAGACTTTTAGTTTCACGTTTATATATATATTAGTTTATATATATTAGTTATGTGGATTTATATTAATATGGTTATATACTTAAACTTACACACATATATAAAATATACACTACCAGCTATAATTATTAGGTAATCACAGTTTTTTTTAAAAGAATGATATATTTCATACAATTTTTAATATTTATTGCCAAGTAGATAATTCTAAATGAAAACAGAATGGTTCTTTTTTTATTATTACTTTTACAAAGCAACCAGGAAGCTTTTGCTTCGACAAGCCAATAAGAAGAGAGTAGCATGGGAAGAGAGCACAAAAAACTGGACACCAGAACAGTTCATTTGATGCACATGTTGTTGTGCAGTATTAACAAAAGAACCATTCTATTTTCATTTAGAATTATCTACTTAGCAATAAATACTAAAAATAGTATGAAATACATCATTTCTTTTAAAAAACTGGGGTGGCCTAATAATTATGGCCGGTAGTGTATATACATATGTGTATATACTTAAGTATAAACACATATATAAAATGTTATTCAGACATTAATGAAACAATGCTCAATGTAATATAAACAGAGCTATTAATCATATATTAATAAATGTACATATCATATTAATTATATATTAATATATATACGTATTATAGGTAGCACGACTCGGAGTATTATGCACCACGCAATCATCGTATTAAAAACTGACCGTTTAAGAGATTTTAATTTATGTTCACTTGATAAGTTAAATCATACACTGTTAGAGTACTATTTTTTAATTTATCGAGAGTGTAATATAAATGGACAAAACATGAACATAAAAAAATTAAAATTCTGGGTAATGACTTCAAAGAGGGTGTTTCGGAATTATTATTAATAATAAATATTAACGAGAAAAAGCAAGAAAGAAAAGAAGAAATCAAGGAAGTGAGAAGAACAAACAAACGCATAGGGGAACTGTGTTAATTTGGGTAAGTATTTTTTCTATGGCAGCATTCACTTTTTGTTTAATAAAGTAGGGACATTTATATGCTTTAAGATGACAAATTTTTCTACAAGACAGAAATTACATCTGTCTCCTTTTCCATCATAAGGTTTGGTTTGAGACACGATATGGCACTAAGATCCATACCCCGAGGCGACAGTTTCATGCTAAATGCAATCGTCAGGCCATGTGTGTTGTGTTTTTGCTCGACTTTTTTTTTACTTTTTATATGTACAGGTCAATGATGAATTGTAGGTAGTCTATTTAATTATTCTAACAGCTATTTTGATGGGCGTGGTTTGTTAATTTGTTTATTTACTTAGTCTGTTTTTTTGGAATAATTTATATTACTTGCTTTTATTTATTTTCATGTAATCTATTTCACTATCAATTTTCAATTTTTAAGAAACGTAGTAAAAGTAGTAAAAAATTTTACTACGCTACTTAAATTCGAAAACTGAAAATGAACAAGAATAAATGAAAATAAACAAAATAAACAAAAAGCAAATAAGTAAAGTAACAAACCACGCCCACCAAAATAAACGTTAAAACAATACAATAGACTATCCACAATAAATCAATAGCCTGTATATATAAAAAGCCGTGCAAAAAGACAATACATAGAGATGATTGGGTATATGGACGTGGTTTAATGGTTAGAAAACTTGTCATTCTAGAATCATTACGGTTGAGTAGTGAGTTCGTTCCTCCCTGGGTGCCTAATCTAAGCTTCGCTTAAAAAATTCCTTTACAGCCTGATGATTGCGTTTAGCATGAAACAGACTGTCGGGTGTTGACTTCAATAAGCACTTTTATATTTATATACGCCCAATCCCTGTTATTGAGCACTTTTAACTCATAAATGTGGCATACCCTTAAAACTATATTTTATATCACACACACACACACACACACACACACACACACACACACACACACACATATATATATATATATATAACACAAAAAGTGTTTATGAAGTAGAATGCCTGGCTAGTTGCCACCTGTGTCCTTGCCAGTCACTGACGTTTTTTTATTTTTTTATTTTTTTATGTGGATAGCTTCATAGAAGAACACGGTAGATAATAATAACAGCTTTACTATCTTACTTATTTTAATTAAATTTACTCACTTAAGTTAGTCAGCAGGGAAGACTAGGCATTTATTTTAAATTATCGTAATTTCTGCGAGTGTTGGCCTACCTTCACATATATGCGGATGTAGGCCATCCAAGTATTTCGTGTGTATACGAGTGTTCAGGGATAGATATCCGGGTTATCCATCGCCAACATTTTTGGGAAATAAATTTGTAAGTTTATATTTAATTTTTATTTATTTCAGTATTCTTCATTTACGCACATGAATTAATGTTTCAGAAATTGCTTTATTTAAAAAACATATACGATTTGATTTTAAAGATATAATGAAATGATGTTTAAGCATTCCTAAAAACAGTATCTTTTTCTTAAACTTTTTCTGTAGAGACAAAATATGCAAATATGATCAGCCGTGTTGGATAACAGACTGAATGACGTTCTTTCATATGACCTTTCCATGAAAAGGGTGTCAATTTCGGCTACGTTAGCTACTTTGGCTACTACATTCATTTTTAATGAATTATCTCATGCAACTCCACACTCAACAGTAGTCTCTGATAACATTGTAAATATATTTGTCACCCCTACCTTTGCATTTCTTGCGATCATTATGCGCAAAATCACTTTTTGGTGCAATTTCTTCTCTGATCACATTATATAGCAGTCCTAGATACTTAATCTCTACTACGATGATTTTTCTAAGACACGATACCATTGCTAGTCTAAATAGACGGGTGTTGCAGACGCTACAGGTAAAGATGTAATTCTTCACCAAATATTGAACCAGAATTCTTTATTCAAGAAGATTATCTGTGATTTCTTTGAAGAAATAATAGCAATTAATTTCTGAGTTAAATCTCAAATTTGTAAACCATAGGCGATCAAGTATTATTTTTATATTGTCACTTGTACAATGTAAGAATATTTATAAAATGAATTAAAATGTGACAGAAAACTACATATATGCATGAATATATTTATGAAAAAACGTCTTTCAAAGATAATATCCAATGATAAGTTTTAGATGTTTTAGACTTATTCTGTTTTCTATCAGGATGTAATACACGTTTTTTGTATTAAAAATATTTAATTCTTTTTAACAATGGCTAAGCATTTTAAAATAAAACGTTCGTATAAACAAACTTTTAAAATGAAACATCAATTCAAATAACTAAGATTTTTGCAATCCAAAATGCAACCATCAATCGATTATTGGCTTTGATATATAAATGTCAGTTTGTTTATTTTTTTGCATTCTCTGAATTATAAAAAGCAACTGTTATTATTACCCATCTTATATATTTATTACCCATCTTATATATTTATTACCCATCTTATATATTTATTTCGCAGTTATATGTTTATATATAGCTCTGTATGCAGTGTATGTTTGTTCTTATAATTAAACACGAGATTATTGCATACTGAACAAAAAATCAATAACCAAAACTTATAATGAGTTTTTTTCTGGTTAATTTTGTTTCCACATCTATTCTTGATATTGCAAATTGAATTTTGGTAAGAATAACATTAAAATTAACATAGAAAGAAAAGAAGAACACTGTCTTATATGCTTAACAGTACCAAAACGAATAATGGTACTGCTAATTCGAATAGCAGAATCTTGGTTGCATCTTCAACAACAACACTACGAAACGTGGCTAACAGAGTGAAGTTTCCACTATTTTAAACTAGCTTGGAATTTAAAAAAAAAATTTTTTTTTGTTTTTAGATTTATACATTCTCGATAATTTTACAGTGATTTATTTGAAACATCTGCTATATTTAATTTTGATTAAAACCTACCATTTGGTGTGACTAACAACCTAAATTCATTTTATCATTCGATCATTTCCAAATTCTTAAGAATAATGTTGGCATTAACCCATGATGAATTCTTTACTATCATTAAAAATCGCTCAAAATAAAAAATACCCACATTCTAAAGACAATGCACATTTAGATTTTTCATCTAACGTTCGGATTTATCTACCTCTATTTGTACACCTATATCTACATGTACATTTCTATCTACGTGTACACTTCTTCTTACGCTACTACGCGTACACCTTCATCTACCTGCCTCTGTCTGCATACCTCTAACTATCATGTAACTATGTTAATATCCATGTCTTTTTATACATCCTAGCATTTTATTAATTTCTGTAATTAAAGAACTGAAATATCACTAGAATATAGCAACTATCTTATGAACGTTTCAACAATGTACAAAGAGAATAGATCAAAGTTTGATTCGAAATCCTCAGAGGATTACCGATATAACATACATGAAGGCCAAAATGTAAAAGTATTTTCATGGCAACTGCTCTGACAAACTTTTTTCCCTGGTTCCCTGACCACGTGTATTTACTCGTGCTACTAGGTTGGCATCAAGTTTCCATCCTTTTACCGTCGAAAGAGTTCTCCTACTAGAACATTTTTTTTCTTGCACTTTCCGTTTGTGGAACTCTCTACTGTTTACTTGCTTCTCTGATAGCTACAATCTCTAAAAGTTTAAATGCAACGTCAATTGCTATCTTCTATTTACTTGATTCTCATTCGTCACTTATCCTTTCTTCGACATCCACTGTACTTTGTTTTTTCTCTCACTGTAACCCCCCACCCGCACTCCAGTGGCAGTTCTGCCTTCCTTGGGATAAAATGATTATATAAAGAAAGGGCATACATCATAAATTGATAAACCCTTTCATAATGTGTAAGATGTACTTGTATAATTTTTGTGTATTTCTTTAAGGCATGGGATACCTAGTATGTCTTCAATGGAAATATTCATGTTTTTGTTTGTCATGTTTTTGATATTTCGATTTCAAGATCGTTGTAATTTTGATATTTTTAAAAGATTTCACAGATGCGTTAGTTAGTAGGAACGGTCAAGTCAATAAGAAGCACATTTGTGGTCTTTGATTACTGTATGGAATGATTATTCTGTGTGTACGTGGTTGTTCATATCAATTTCCTGCAGTTCCTTTCTCGTAAAAGCTGCAGGTTTACCAGTGCAGATATTGGCCCACCTTGTCAAGCCGAGTTTTATATTCGGTAGATACCAATAACATGCAACCTGATACAAGATGGTTAATTGTTTCTGGATATTTATCATAAAATCTGGATTTTGGGTTAACTTTTTAGTATGTTTGCGTTGTAATTTCTAGTTAGCAAGCATTGATTCTGTTCATTTTAAGCTATTTTATTTCTTGCACTATGTAAACACTGATCAGTATAGAGTTTTTCTATATTAGCATGTTTAGTACAGCAAGATGTTTATCTTGCCATTGTTTCTGCATCTGGTCCATTGCATTTGCTTTTGTCCTTTTTTTAGTTTTTTGCCGCTGCAGAAGTTTTATTGTGGCTTACTTGCTATTCTTCATTCACCTAAAATTTAATTTTAAAATTTTTGGCTATCTTTATTACTGAATAGTTTGTTTCCTTCATGTTTTTTGACACAATCTACCTTCATCGGATCTGGGCTCACGCACATGCTCAACGTCAGTGGCAAGTGAGAAGCATTCTAGTTTTGACATCTCTTCAAATAATATCAGCTATGCTTCAGTTAAGAATCTTGAAACTGTATTGCACCACAAGGAACAGCTAAAGTGTTTATGGCTAATATTCTGTTTTGTGAATTGAACCCAATATCTGTAGCATTCTTTTATTTCTCCTTCATTTGGTTATGCTGTATTCGACTTCTTGGTATTCGTAAGTTTGTTTCAGTTATCTAATTTCTGTCCTAGAATATTAATCACTTTAGTATGTTTCTGTAATTTCCCCTTTCTTGAATGATGGTTTTCACATTTATCTAATCCAAAGCCCATATCGATGTGATTTCAGAAATATTTTTATCGTATTAAGACCTTTGAACTTATTGTCGTCTTTCGATCATCCCTGTAAAATAAGTGAATAAGTGTTTTGGCCTCTATTTGGTATCCATAGTTATCATTGTTCAGTTCATATGAAATGCAAATTAAAAACACACAAAGCAAAATAGTGATAGGAAGTCTCGTTTAATACTTCCTCGTCGTATGTTAAAACGAATGGAAATAGCAGTGCTTTTGTGATTTAGGTATGTAGTTTTCTACACTCTCATGGTATGTTTAAAGAAGTTGACTGTTACCTAGGAGAATATGCATTTTTCAAAACCTCAAGAATCCAAGAATGTGATACACTATTAAAGGCTTTATGACAAGATATGTGCCTGTTCGTCATCCTTTCTGTTCTAGAGAAGAAGAGTCATTTTCATGCTTTTTTGGTAGAAGATATGTAATACCTTCAGGGACTCATTCTGGAATTTCATTAGAATTATTAATTAGCATTGATAAAGTTTGTGAAAGGGTTTTATGGAAAGATGATAGCCAAATGTTGGATAACTTGTTATTTCCTGGGAATTACATTTTTGGAATTTTGTTTGAGCTTGCCCTATTGTCGCCCTATAATATTTTTCTATTCGTGTACAGAAAATGATTTCCTCGGCATTGGGATTATATTCCATTGGGCTGCTCCAAATATTCTCTTAAAATATTTTTGGCTTCTATAATTTCTGTTCTAATTTCCCTGTAAAACTTTTTGAGGCTTGTTTGAAAGTTTGTTTTGTCGATAGAACCTAAGACGCTTTTAATATCGTCTTGTTCTCTGTACTTATAATTGCAGTTTCTGTTTAAGTATTTCCTTCGTTAGTAGAATTTCATTGATTATTTTACTTTTATATTTCCGCTTGGTTTTTCTGCTTTGTCGTGTAGAAACATTTGGATTTCTTGAAATCTCATCTAGTATAGATAATTTACATCTGATTTACTCAATTTCTCGTTTTAGTTCGGCCTTCCAAACAGGTTCTTTTTGACTGATCATTTTTTTGTCTTGACATTAAGTTTTTGAGTAGCGGCTAAAGCTGTTACATTTACTTCTGTGATGTTTTTCAAATTTTCTGTCCGTTAACAATGTTTCAGTTGCAACGTTATATATTTGCACATTAATTTTATTAGACTTATTCATGTGAATTTTTGGAACATTTGGACATTTGCATGCGAACTACTTTGCTGTTTATTTAAATGATGTAGCTTTTCTCGTTAGTTATTTCAACTTAATCAGTAACATTGTTTGTATCGCAGCTAGATTTTTCAATTTCATTTTCTGAAAGATCATTTCGTATCTCATTTGTGTGTGTACATCAACACCTGTCATGTATTTTCACTTTTGCCTGATTTTTGATTGAGTCATGGATTTTCGTAGTTTGTATAATATTTAATTTTGTTTGATCTATTTCTGCTTTGAGTCATTTATTTTAATAAACGCATTTTGGTTGAGTTAGGGTTTTATTTCAGTTTCTTCCCCCGCTTTCTACATTTGGTATGTTTGATCAGTTATATTCTTTTGAGGATTTTCAATTGCAATTTAAAAGGTGGTAGTCATGACAGTTCTAGACACATTGACAAGTCCAAGATTTCTTTTGTTTTAGTGACACATTTCACCCGATTAAAATTAAATCTTAAAAACTTTTCTCTGACAAATAGTATAGCTTCCGCTTCACCAGGTTTTCTGCTCATATGCTAACGACCATCGCTGAATACATATACCAGGCAAAAGCTGAAAAAACGACGAAGCTCGGACTGTTGCCCTGGATATCTTGAAAACGTTTGACGCGATTTGAAATGCTGGCCTTCTACACAAACTACAGGGCTAAGTTATAACTAGACGTTTGTTCAATGTAATCCAATTGTTCCTACTAAATCGTCTAATGAAGGTCGTACCGAACGAGCATGCTTCCCAGACCTTATCATACCAACGCGCGTGTCCCTCAAGGCTCTATCCTAGGTCTTACGTTTTTCCTGATCTTCATGAATGATATTTCGGATGTAAGCAGTTCCCAAGTAGGTATCTATGCAGATGACACCAGAATGTCCTCTCGTCTCAATAAGAAATCTGCTAGGGCTGAAAAAGTAAACCTCGCTGCTGCTCTTGAAAAACTTCCAATCTGTGGCAAACTGGGATAAAAAATTGCTCGTAAATTTCAATGCTTAAAAAAACTGCTCCCCTTTAACCAACATAGAGAAACTTTGTTACCTTCCGTTAGGTTTGCAATGTAATCGTTTTTAAGAGTTTAAGTGCGACACCAACTGCCATCTTTTATTTTCTTGATTTCCATCTTTTTCTTATCCTTTCTTTGACACACCCTGTACATTGTTGTTCTTTTTTACTCTCCTCTCAGTTAACCCCCTGCGCACAAGTGGCAATACTGCTTTGCTTGGTGCAAAAAGATTATATATATATATATATATTGTGGGATCGCCCCTTTGTACATAATAATGGACTCAAGTGGGTGTACATATAATCCTGTCTATAGAGAGAACAGCGGAGTTATAAGCAGTTGTTTAGTTGGAGTTGGATCTGGAATCACAATTATAGTTGCCTTACTCTGAGCTCCACTCAGCTAGAATAAGTTACTCGGACATACTATTTCACTTCAAGACTGTATAAATATTTCTACTAATACTATTCCTAAATTGAATAACCCTCGTTCCAGTTTGTATATTACGTTCAATATACAGTTACACGCATAAGTATTGGATGCATGTTATTTTCTGTTATAACTCTAGTTTATGTTCGCCATTTGGCCTGATATTTGGTAAGTAATATCTCGTAAAGTGTTTTAGTTGTATGTGGAAGGAAAATTAAAAATAATAGTTGAATCCATTTTTTTTATCAAAGTTCAAAATTACCCTATGCAAAAGTATTAGATACATGACACTTTTTTCTAATTTTCAATCGAAATTTTGTATTTTAAAAGACTTTAAATATTAAAATTTTCGATAGTATTAGAATGTTATCTCTGACCAATTAGAGAAGCACACAATTGCTTACAAGATAGTGCTACGAATCATCTGACTCTTTGATGTGCATTCTGCAATTTAAGGATTAAAAATAGCAAAAACTAAAGAATTATCTAGAGATATGTGAGATAGAATCATTGAACGTCACAAAAGAGGACAAGGTTACCGAATAAATTAGCAAAGAAATTAATCTAGCACTAACTACAGTAGGAAATATCACCAGAAAGTGTAAGAAGTATGTCAACGGTACAGCAAACCTTCCAAGAAATAGAAAACCGAGAAAAATAAATAAGAGGACTTCAAGGTGAATCAGCAGAAATAGGCAAAAAAAAAAACAAACAAACAAAAGAACAAAAAAAAACAAAAAACAAAAACAAAAAAACAAAAAAAACCCTTCATTACTCGTTCTGAAATTAAAACTGATCTTGAGGGTGCTGGAATTAATGTTGCAAGGATACCATAAGCAGAGTTCTATATCGTACAGATCTCCAAGAAAAGCGTCTTTACTGAAAACCAAACATGTCAAAGACCGATCAAAGTTTATCAAACTTATGAAAAGAAAGGTATGCAATTTTGGGAAAAGGTAATCTGATCAGATGAAACGAAAGTCGAACTATTCGGAAGGAACACAGCGACAAGTGTTTGGCGAAAAAATGGCACTACCTTCAGCAAGCACAATCCAATCCTCACAGTTAAGTTTGGGGGTGATTCCATTATAATATGGGGATGCTTTTCATCCAAGGGCACTGGTGAGTTACAAGTTATCCATGATAGAATGAATTGTAACATGTATAGTGAGATTTTGGAGAAGAACCTTCAGAAATCTTCAACTTCTTTAGGACATGGTCGGAATTTCGTGCTTCAACACGACAATTATCCAAAACATACCGCAAAATTTACAAAGGAATCGTTTGAAAATAATATTATTAGTACTCTCAACTGGCCAAGTCAGTCTCCTGAATTGAATCCAATTGAGAACTTGTGGAATACTTTGAAGGTTAAAGTTCATAAGCGGAATCCACAAAATATCAAACAATTACAGAAATGATGCAAGGAAGAATGGGGTAAAGTAACAGTGGATCAGTGTGGAAAACTTGTGGCCAAATATAGAAATCGACTGGAAGCAGTGAAACAAAACAGAGGCTACGCAACAAAATATTAAATTGATGTATCCAATACATTTGCATAGGGTAATTTTGAACCTTGATAAAAAATGGATTCAACCATGAGTTTTTAATTTTCCTTCCACATACAACTAAAACAACTTTACGAGATAATAGTTGCCAAATATCAGGCAAAATGGTGAACACAAACTAGAGTTATAACAGAAAATAACATGTATCCAATACTTATCCCTGTCACAGTAACTTAACTTTTCTATCTCTATATCTGTTTTTGTTATTTATTATTTTGTGCGGTTCCTCACTCTGAATCTACAACAATATATATATATATATATATATATATATATATATATATATATATATATATAAATGATGAAGTAATTCATTAAAGCTAATTAAAATTATTCTCTGTTGTATACACTAAAATATCAGTTGGTTTTGCTAACGCCACTGATGTGCAGGGGGCTACATAGGAGTGAAAAGATTGGAAAAGAGAAAACCAGAAACCGCATCTTAATCAGGAAATAAGGGATGAGCCTCTTCACCTGTTCAATAGACGTGGGTGGAGTGTGAACCGGGCGATAGTTTAGTCTATCTACTCCAAATTCTTTCTTATATATATATATATATATATATATTTTCTGTTTCTCATTTCTAGTTTTTCTCTCTTATTTCTAGTTTTCTCTCTCTCTTTCTATTTTTGCTCTCTCTTATTTTTAGTTTTTTCTCTTTCTTTTATTTCTAGATTATTTATCTTATTTCTAGTCTCTCATTTCCTGTTTTTTACTAATTATTCCTTTTTCTATTATATCTACAGTTTCTCTCTCTGTTAAATCTAGTTTCTCTCTCCGTTATTTCTATTTTTTTTATTTTCTTATTGCTAGTTTTTCTCTTATTCTCTCTCTTTTATTTCTATCCTCTCTCACTTTCTCTCGTATTTCGTGTCTGTCTCTTTTATTTCTAATCAGCTGCTCTCTTATTTCTATAACTCTCTCTCTCTCTTCGTTTTAAAAATAAATATTATTATTAATCGTCGTAGTAACTTTTTGCGATTGTGTAACTGCTTCTTTTATTTACAAGTCGCTTACATTTTTACATTTATTAATGCGTATTTATTAACAGCGAAAATTGTAAAGACTTTCGAGTTATCTTTAATAAGCAAATTTGAATTCTTATATGCCCAAGTATTAAACAGAATTTAATGTTGAAAACTTGCTGTTTTTTGTTATGCTTTGTACTAACGAACGGTTTTCAAATGTTAAATTTATGTATAGTCTCTTATTATTAAGAGAAATCTTCTCGTCACTTTTATCCCTGAAGCTATTAGGAAATGAAAATTTTTATATTAAATAGTAGCTGAACGTTTTGGGAGGTTCCACGGTAATTGGAGTGGCTATTGATAATTGCTTAAAGTAAAACCGCCCTTTCATAATGTCTAAAATTATTAGATCACTACGCAAAATATTTCGAAGGGCCCTACTCAATATTTTGTATCATAATAGCTTATAAAATACAATTTTGTCTTTGAGATGATAACGTGGTGAGCTTACTGTCTTGGTTTTTGAATATTCGAGATAAAAAAAACCCAAATCCCAAGTAGTTTATGGTGAGCATCATTAAGAATTTAAATAACTGTTTTAAAACATTTTTTAGTATTTTCGGATAAATATTTTTTTTTGAAACTTATCGTTTCAAAAGAGTTTTGAACTCTTGATAATTCCAAGCTTTTGATGGAAGACTTGTGACGGAATCACGCCTTTTCTTTGTGCGTAGTGATTTATTTAGGCAACAAAAACGAATGAACATACACATATATAATAATAGAAATAAAAATATATGCAACGCATTCTTCTACTTTGGGTTCAACATCCATATTTTCAAGTAGAGATGGATGTTGACATAACGTAATCCAATTTCTTTGACGTTCACATATTAAAACATTACGATGCAGAAATAGTCGTTTGGCTGATTCACATAAACGATAAAAGTCGACTGGCTGGTTTCATAGATTTACAATTGGGACTGATGTTAATAAGAAAGAAGCTGTTTGTCAGATGATGTTTGAATTGTGACAATCTCTTCTAGCTAAACTTTCATTATTGATCTATAACAGTGATTAGAACTGATAGAAAATCGATTAATAGATCTTTGCTGCGTGTATTAAGCATATCGAGCATTGTTCCTTATACTCGTGTCTCTTAAAGGAGTTTTTACTTCTCTCTCTTCCACATATACATGAATGTACCCACATATGCATGTCAGCACGTGAAAATATAGAGTGTGTGTGTGTGTGTACGCACGAATATATATATATATATATATATATATATATATATATATATATATATATATATATATACACACAAATACAAAAAGAGGGGATTCACGTTAGATGGAAACATTTAAGATACAGAAACACTAAACTTTAGATTTAAATTTGATGTTAGATGTATAGAGATGTGTAACTAATTTCATCCAGCTTTTATTTTTTATCATTAGTTATTGAATGATTTATCAGCACTAATTTGACGTGTAAAAATGTTAATATTATTTTAGATGTGAATTAACTGTAGCGGTGGTGCACTTAAATGTTAGAAGGAACGAATAATACATTGAGTGTATTGTTTTGTAAACAATCAAATTTATGTTCATCTAATCATTTACACCCCAAGATGTCACATATATATATTTCTTGGGAGATTTTGCAGTCTCTTTTATAAATGCCTGCCTCAGGTTCAATGTTGTTTGATGTTAATTAAATCTATTGTTTTGAACAAATATAACAAATGTTAATATTATGTACCTTGTTTTATCAAGATTTTTCATGTTGCGTTTTTGTAGATTTTGTAAGCTTTTATGAAATATTAAAAAAATTATCCGAAGTCTTTCATTCTCGCAAAAAATCAGTATTTTTTTTTATTGATGCTTGATTTAGATTCGCTTACCGAGGGAATAAATCTATCTATCTATCTATCTATCTATCTATCTATCTATCTATCTATCTATTTTATAAACTAAGTACTCACGATCAGCCAACCACCCACCCACAGACACACGTATACGTATATATATATATATATATATATATATATATATATACGCATCCATTCATATGTACGTACAAATATCTTATGGATATATACACTCTTGTATTCCCACATCCACCTATGAAAACCAGATATACACGCGTATACACAAAATTGATACTAACATATATACATTAGTATACAAAACAAATCTCATCTACACACACAAAAAGGATCTACATTCAATTACATATTTAATACAAAGTAAATATAAACATATATATGCATATATATCAAATACATAGGAAAATTCAACCTCAGTTAAATAAATATGCAGAATTATTAAAGGTTAATTACCGAAAAATGAAGGAGAATCTACAAGTGCGATAGAGTGGGATTATTTGAATTCCAATACCAACACATATATACATAAGTATACAAACCAAGTAAAAGAGCCTACACACAATTACATACATAATACAAAGTAGTCGTACATATATGCAGGCATATTTATCAAATACGTAACAAATTCCAACCACAATTTCCTTAATACACAAAATTTACAAAAAATGATCAATACAACATTTTTTCGTCTCGTGTACCAGAAACCCAGGCCCGCATAACCCGATACTACCATCCCCACGAGAGCCTTTAGTTTTAAAAACTTCTCCGCAATACCCAGTTTACTTACTGCACCCCATTTTCTTCCAGCGCTTGCTGCCGCCACTTTTGTGCTTTTAGAGTTTCTATACTGTAGTAAATTTCTTGTTCGACCACGAATTCCTCCACCAACCCTTTAATTTCCTCAAAACTCAAAAATTACTAAAAATGATCAATATTAAATGAAAGTGAATTCACCAGTACGATAGTGTAGGGTAAACTTAAAATTACTTTACAGTTAATTTAAATTACGTCTTAAATAGACACAATATATATATATATATATATATATATATGTGTGTGTGTGTGTGTGTGTGTGTGTGTGAAAAAGTGTGAGAAGTCGTTAACGTTTTGTTTAAAGTGTAAATTTATTATATTTTTGTTTATTAATATTATTTATCTTTACTCTAATACATTAAGTATCTATGATTATATTTTTGTTGCTACACGTGTATTGATTCCAAAGTTGACTCTCTTCAGGCGAATAAATTTATGACTTTACATATCGAGATCCATGTGTTTCTCTAGCTGCCGAAAACACCGTGTATACATCGATAAATAGTTGGTGAACAGGCCAGAAGTTTCATATGCCTGCGTGTTCGTTTTCGGGGTATTTTCACACTGCCTTGTTAAATTTTTCTTGACTTTTACGAATCGCTCATTTTTCATTGGCCAGAAAATTTCTTCAAGTGGAATCCAGAATTACTATTTTTTGCAGTGGCTCACGAAATTTGGTTTGCTCTTTTTCCTCAAACGTTTTCAGCGGTTTGATCCGTAATCTTAGTAGACGCTTGCTATTTGATACGTATAGTAATGTTTTTGTGACCTGAGCGTGTGTGTGTGTGTGTGTGTGTGTGTGTGTGCGTGCGTGCGTGCGTGCGTGCGTGCGTGTCTGTTTTAGTTTTGTTAAGAGAAGGCTTGTATCTTTTTTATAAATATTTCTTCCTACATCATGAGCATATCATTGTCTGCATTTTGGTAGATACGCATTATTCTGAATTTATCGCCACTAAATCGGTATAAGAGTTGAAAAACGTACAATTTTCTGTTTTTGGCTTAATGTTACTTCTATGCAGAGCTACTCTTTTATTCAGACTTTGTGTCACCCCAATGTATATTTTTGCACAGTGATCGAATTTCAGAGCATAAATTACGTTTTTAGAGTTGAAGCTCAGATTTGTTTTTATTTCAGTTGTACATGTGTTTTCAGATTTCAAGTGGTTTTCTTTTATTATTATGTTCCATATCCAACACCTTCATTGCATTTTGTGACCCCTTTATATATAAAAGTACTGCTCAACCAGTCCTTGTATCATCGATTAGAACAAGTGGTAATCGGACGAGGCAATGTTTTGAATACAGTATGTGGATTAGGACTTCCAGTTTAAGCGTTTCTAAGTAGGTTTTCACCCGTTTTGCAACATGTGGCCTAGCGTTGTTATGTTGCAAAATTACTTTGATGGTTTCGGTTAATTTAATTTAATTAAATAATTTCGGTTAATGCCCATAATAAACTACACCCAGCTGATTCGAAACATAGATATTCGGCTTTACCGCCAATGTTGATGTATCTTCTATACGCAGGGTTATCATAGTGTATCCACTTTTCATCGTCGATCACAAGGCAAGAAACCTTTCCATTTCTGTTGTTAAATTAGTTGTTAACACGTAAAAAGACGTCGTTCGACGCCTCTCGGCTTAAACTCGCACGACACCCAATACCCTTGCTTTTGAATAATTCCTAATGCTTTCAAACGTTTGGAAAATAGTGGGTGATAAACTCTTAACGATTCTGCAAGTTCAGTTTGTGTTTGACTTGGATCTTCTTGATGTAATGCCTCAATTCCTTGTCTTCAAAATTTTTCGAAGCGCCAGTGAGTTCTTTAACTTTACCATCAAAATCATTATTTTTGAAGTGTTTAAACCAATCTCTGTATATTGTTTCCAGCAGAGTATGGTCACTGTAAGTCTTCACAAAACTTCTGTGAGCTTCAGCTGCAGATTTCTTTTGAATAAACTAGTGCAGTAAAATTCTTCGTAAATACACTTTCTTGACACTTCGGCAAAATGAATTATAAATGCTTTACCATATAAAACTACACGCACGCTGTTCTGGGAACGCCATCTGTTGGAAAAGAGCTATAACTTATTCATGGTCCATATATATGTACATATACATGTATATATGTATATATTTATATATTTATATATATATATATATATATATATATATATATATATATATGTATATATGTGTATATACATGTCCATCTATGAAAATATATACATATAAATATATATATGCATGTGTGTATACATATATGTATATATATATTTATATGCGCATATATGTATGCATGTAAATATATATGTACGTATATGTACATATGTGTATATATATTTTTATATATATGTATATGTGTGTATATATATATATATATATATATATATATGAATTTTTGTAACATAATATTTATTAGAATTAACGCTTTCGAATAATAATGTCGGACCTTTTTCTTTTCTCCATCGTATACTAATTATGTACACGCACATATATTATTTTTACAATGTCACCTGATCCCAGCAACACGGTTCCTCTAACTCCATCAAAACGAGGTCGGCTATGTTTGTTCTTTGATGATCTGTGTTCAAACATAAATGTTGATAAAGAAACTTTCTTGATATATGACACACACACACACACACACACACACACACACACACACACACACACACACACACACACACACACACATGTATTTACATAGATGTATATGTGTAGAAATATATATTTGTATATGTGTGTATATATATATGTACTTATTTAAAGTATATCGTATATGTATACACGTATATATACATATATATGTGTATATGTCTATATATGTGTTTATACAAATATGTATATATATGTATATGTATATGAGTATATGTGTATATATGTGTATATATATATGTGAATATTTGTGTTTATATATATATGCTTGTACATATATGAATATGTTTGTATATATATGTAGATATACATATTGAATTAAATTGAATATTCAATTGAATTGACTACTCAATGGACTTGATCACTCAATCAATATGAGTACTCAATTCAGCAATTTTAATCGGTTTGTTACGGCTATATTTTCTTGTCACTTATCATGTAATCGTTGTCTTAACTTCCTGAGACTTACGAGAATTATGTATGGCAGGTTACTCCAATCATTTGTATACACATGATTGTTTTATTTGTAGAGTTGCACACTTGTGATTATTCCCTCCATCCACTAAAGCAGAAACTTTACAATGCATAAACAAACAATTAGAACAAGTTGTGCAATTTAATTTGCGCATATTTTTTATGTTTGTTATACTTATGGGAACATTATAGAAAAATTAACTTTTTACTTTTGTATTGTATGAGCATTGCATTCATCAGAGCAACAATTGGATTTATAAAAAATTGGTTGGGCAATTCTGTCATTTCAATTCTGTCATTCACTCTATAATTCAGGTTTTGTTCTCTCCAAATTCAGAATTTTCCCACAGCTAAAATATGTGCTGAAGGAGATTTCAAACTGTGAGCGAGAATATTTTTATAGTAAACGGCATTACATTTATTGTTATCTTTTCTTTTGAACCAAGATATAATGTCATCTAGAATTAGTATATCTGCTCTTCTATTCATCAGTATATCGTTTATTGCGAAAACTTCCAAAAAAGAAATTTGGGTTTCTCATGAACTTTCACTTGAGAACCGAACACTATTTTCAACCATCTGCATTAGTCTTAATGCGAGCATTTTATTTTTTGCATTGCCTGTAATTAAAAATGTTTGACATCTCAACACAACAGGAAAAACACTGGTTATATCTAAATGTTACTCGTGTCAACATCAAAACTAGGATTCCATCAACAGAAATCCCTTTTTTTGATATAAAAAATGTCGTCCATTACAAGCTATGGAAAGTGGAAGGGCTATCACTGCAGACATTTATTGCTAGCAACTTGAGAGGGTCGAATGCTTGTTGATTTGGTAAACAGAAAAGGTATTCTTCAGCACAAGAAGGCAAGGGTACACTTTGGAAAAAAAAAAAGAAAAATATCGTTAGGATGGATGGTTGTTTGCATCCTGCATACTCATCATATTTAGCACCTCCAGATTTTAATTTGTTTGATCAGAAGAACAAATTATACCATGCAGAATATTGTGTAACAAATTTCCAAACATTTTTCGGGGAAAATCCAAATTTCTGTCAAAGTGACAGAAAATATTGCTTTCTCTTTGTGTGGCAGTCGTTAAAAATGTGATTACAATTTTCTATTAATAATTAATTAAATTTAAATTTCATTATTCATAATCTTTTGTATAGACATAATTACTTTCCGAACACCATAATATTTAAATTTAATTTTAGTCGTAACTAACAAAGTAGAAACTTAGCAATAAATAAAAAGCATAACACGATTTCGTAAATCGTTTGAATACAGTTCTTGCTTTTTACATTGAAATTTTTTTAACTATTCAAATATTAGATACCACTCTTCATTGAGTTCCTCTATCATGATGACTGCAACCATTCCACAGTCATTGATATAAAGGATATTCTGTTAAAATAAATCCTCTTCAACATTTATTAAAAAAACTTAGTCACATGTGATCCTTTACTTTCAGATACCTAAGTCCAAACGTACAAATTGACCTTGAGGAGAAAGATTTCTTTGGTCATTAAATATAAATCTCATTAATAAAACAAACCTCACAAGTTTAAACAATTCTTAGGCGTAGACTGTGCAATATATTTCACTTATTTTGTTCGTGAACTTTGGAATAAAGAAAGAAATTTTCTTGTCTTTTAATTAGTCAAAATAAAAAAAAATTGTTATAGTTTTAAATAATCTTAAATTGGTTTCGTAATTAATCACCATTTTATCACTTACCACTTTATTTATTTAAACAGAAGTTTACTTGAAGAAAAAAACAAACAAAAACAAACAAACAAACAAAAACATAAAATTTCCCTCTCTCTCCAACACTCTTTCATTTGTTTTTGAAGAGAATTATGCAACGATCACAACACTACTATGACTATCAGTGGAGGACCTGTATGCAACCTGCATTTCGCAGACAATATTGTGCTTTTGACGAGCAGTAACTGTATTGCAAGATCTGACTAACAAACTCATTGAAAAAGAAAACCATAATTAACTGGGAACAGCATAAGCAAAACCAGTGTCAGCCCCACTATGGGTGTCGAGCTACTGGAGAAGGTGTTCTGCATCAAATACGCGAGGGCAGTTCAGTTAAGTGCCATACGTGATACACGCTTTGGGCGAACATGTCTCGAAAGACACATGACTGACTGGGCAGAAGATTATCGCAGTAGGTTACCATTACTTTCTGCGGTAGACTAGTTGCCAGCCAAGTCTATAGGACCCAATCTGTCATATTATTTAACCCATAACTGGAGGAAAGAGACAGATTAATACCTTTCCAAAAGGTATTTGTGCGTAAGTGAATATAACGAATTCAACTGGAATTCGAACTCGGCTCCCCGAGTTGTCGTTCTGAGTCGATATCTACTAGACCACAACGCACATACGCGGGAGCAACTCTGTCAAAAGATGGTACCGGCAACGCAAAAATTTGCACAATGATCGCTACAGTAAGGATGACCAGACTGAAAGGCTGTGGAAGATCCTCATCAGCTTTAATACCAAATTCAAGCTCTATAAATCTGCTTGTCGTATCCATCCTTCCTACGGGTGTGAGATTTGGACACGCCTGGTTGAGGCGGGAAAACTGATCCAGACATTCCACAATTCCACAGCAAATGCTTGATAAAACTCATCTACATCGCTTATGGGAGTACAAAACTGATGACTATGTACAGAGAAAGGTGAAAAGTCTCATGAACCGACAAGAATCTCTCCCCGCCACTATTAAGCATCGGAAGATGTCATGTTTTTATCACGTCACACGGAAAGACTATCAGCCTCTGCAGGACACTGTTGAAGGCGAACGCAAGCGAGGACAGCAATGCAAAAGTTGGTCAGACAAAATCAAAGAGTGGACTGACCTGACAATACCAGAACTCCTGAGAGTCACTGCCAGCAGATAATTCCGGAAAAGGTTTTCTGTTTCATCTGTTCTTAGGCACTACCCTTCGACTACAGAAGCAGTGATGATGATACTTATAAATATTTTTTCTGCATCTGCAGCAACTTTTGTGATAATGACATGAAATTAAACGCTCTACTCATAATGACACATAAATCTACGAGTACGAATGAGACAAATAAAAAATAAATCCTTATTTAAAAATTAGTAAGCCACTGTTCCGTGATCTTTTTCAAAATCATAATGCAGTTACAAGTCGGAATAAAACGTTTCCTTTTTACCTTTTTTGAGAATCTTTGTGAGAAAAGTCATTTTTTCAGCTTTAAAGAGAAAATTCAAAGAGTAATTCTTTTCCTATGAAGTAATTGTATGAATTATACTTACACAATATGCGGGGCACTTTTAAAACAGAAATCTTTGGACTGATTACGAATTCGTAAAAATTATATCTTAAATTCTTTTTTGTTAATTGCGAAATATCTGATATGTTGATTGTATTTGGTAATTAGAAAAAGAAAGCAAAATTTAAAAAAAAATCCTGTAATATTTATGTATAGTTAAATAAGGTTTGTCTAATGATTCTCTGATATTTTTAAAATACAAATTTGTTTAAACTGAATAAATTGTTTCTCTGTCTGTCTCTCTCCCCCTATGTTTGTCTCTATCTCTCTCTATGTCCGTTCCTCTCTCTCCATGTGTGTCTGTCTCTCTCTATATATATCTGTCTACCTGTCTCTTCCTCTATATCTGACTGCCTTTCTCACACTTTATATGTCTGCCTTTCTGTCTGCTTCCCCCTCTTTCTCTCACTTTATATATATATATATATATATATATATATATCTGCTTCTCTCTCCCACTCTCTATATGTATCTATATATATGTCTACCTCTTTCTCTGTCCCTCCATTCTTTGTCTCACTATGTCTGTCTGCCTATCTCTCTCTGTCCCTCTAAACTTATCTGCAGTCTTTCTCTCTCTGTCTGTTTGCCTGTCTCTCTTTTACTCTCTATGTTTGTATATTTGTCTCTCTATATTTCTCTCCCTATATATCTCTTTGTATCTGTCTGTCTATGTTTGTCTATGTCTCTCTCTATGTATGTCTCTCTATGTGTCTCTCGTGTTGGTAAAATTTTCAGGATGTATTTATAGTTACATGAGCATTATAGCATGTGAATTTTAACTTTTGAATACCCTTATTAAAAATATTGATAATTGTGAAGTAAGGATTTATTATGAAAGCAAAATGAAAAGTAAAATGTTATTTATAATGTGGAATGCTTTTTCTTTCATTTTGTACGCGAATTTAAAAATGACATTTATTTTTTAAAATGTTATTTACTTAAATTAAAAAGCTGATTTTAAAAAAAAAAAATCAAAGAAATATATTTAACACGTCATATATATATATATATATATATATTACTGAAGATACTATTAGTATTTTACATGTTAATATGTGCTCCTTAGTATTCTATAAGTTTTAAACAATTTTATAAATTTACCACCTACAATGTTTACAGTAAATATTATACCTTCCCATTTGGTTAACTATTTTTATGATGAACTCAACCATTCAAGTTACATTGACTGATTTTTATTTGCGTAATAGAATTTAACGTAATATATTTATTTGCCTGGTGACTGGAGTAACAGATTTGATTACGGATCCCAAAAATAGGTGTTTTGATTTGAAACAAATTTTAAATTAGGATTCGGAAAACTGGTTTTTCCTCATTTGATAGTAGAGATTTTATATCTTAACTATTTTCACTTGAGATATTATAATTATAAAATCTGAGATTCTCATATGATATCATGTGTATCACTTTTCGACCTTCTTAGTTTACTTTATAAGTCCCTGCTTTAATCTTCACCGGGTTTGCAATAAAAGTGGCCTTATGCCAACACGAACCAGCTTGGTATTATCATTAGTCTGCTAATACTATAATTTTCCTGTAGATGTATTTTCAGGGTACATTTTGTCTTCTCTGGCAAAATAATCGGGAAGACTAATTAACATTTCTCCCAGATTAGTTTGGCATTCACTCAAAACCTCACATTAATCTTTACTTACAAGACCAAGTAAATTCAAACATGGCACTTGTCTGTATAGCGTTCAAGCAGTATATAAACCTGTCAATATTTTTCTGACGAAAAATTGGTCGCCCAACAACCAAGGTGCCAAAATTAAAGATACCGACGCAATGCGAATTTTTTTCATGCATATGTTCTAAAAGGTTCTGAATCAAAATGCAATGAATGAAATTATTATTGATTGTTGGTGCTTCATAAAAGAAAAGACATGATTCTCTAAGTTTGTCTTGAATTATGAGCACCAGGAATTAAATGCACATTTAGCTCTACTAACTGATCAAAAACAATAAAATATATTTATATTATTCGCCCCACCCACGGAACACCAGTCTAGTGGATAACTTATATTGAGAAAGCTTTGGTTCGTGAATGTAATGACCGAGAAATCGTGAGTTTCATCGTTGGGTTGAGTAGAAAGCTAACGCTGATTTTGAAGATCAAAGTGTAAAGCAAAAGCCAGAAAGAGTGTACCACAAGCGAGAAGTGCGAGAGAGATTGACTATTACAGATGTACCTCTAAATCGTAACATTTGACAGACACTAATACGTTAGTACTTAAATGTTTGACAGGATTTATTATCGATTTGAATCACTACATATCTCAAGTTTGAATACAATAAGATAATAATGTAATAAGATAGAATGTATGACTGTCGACAAGTGGAACAGCTCAAGATAAAATGTAGGAATTGGAGATCAAGCAAGTATAGAAATTTAAACTTCTGGAAAGTGTTTTAACAGATGCCAAAAGTGTTACACCGATATCCGAAGGCGCATTAGAATAGAGAAAGGGTCTTCCTTGACGCTAAACAAAGTATTAACAGATAGGTAAATTTGATTAGCTATAAAAGAATATGTTGATCGGTCTTGTAACATCAGTTCTGTATGGCAATAAAGGCTGGACAATTTCCTATTAGATGAAAGGATGCTGATACCATGGACTGAAAGTAATGAATCAGTCAGTGCCATACGGGATACATGCTTGGGCGATCATGTCTCTTTCGATCCATGACTGACTAGGCAGAGAATTTTCTTGCAGTAATTTGTCAGTTCTTTCTGTGGTAGACTGGTTACCAACCAAGGCTAGATAACTCAACCTGTCCCGCTATTCAACCCATAGCTGGAGGACGAGAAAATGAATTATTACTTTTTCCAAGGGTATTTGCGCGTGATTGAATGTAATGAATTCAACTGTAAATCAAGCTCGGTCCTCTTAGCCGATATCCATTACTACACAACGCACATTTGTCTATATTTCTGAGATGACATTGTAATTATTTACACTATTTACATTGACATCATTCTTTTCACGAAGTTTGAACCGTTGTATGCTCTGACCTTGAAGATTTTGGACTTAATGTCTCACCAAAAATCTTTTTACTAGAGCTCATATTAGAATATTGTCTTTTGTAATTGTTTCTCTGTAGCACTCCGTATTACTGCTTGCCATAATGTATTCATTTCTATGCTTGATCGACTTATGAAATTGAGGACACATGGTTCGGTGGATAAAAGCGTTGGTTGTGTCTAGTGACTTCTGTGAGTACTGTGGCTATAGCAGAGGTGAACAACAATTTAAAGGGCGATAACTTATATTGAGAAATCTGTAAGAGACATGACTCGTAGAACTAGAACAATCTACCTAGATGAACGAAATAAAGTGTTCAGTTTCTAAGCTCAAATCAACTGAAGAAGGTCGTACCGTACAACGGCCGAAAAATGGTAAATGTGGCCAAAAAGATGAAAACAACAGTCCGTACAAATCATCAGTAACGAAGTTTTAGAGAAAATGGGAATAAAAAGGAACGCCAAAAACGCAGTTGATATTTAGTGGATAAATGCGGATGAATGGTGTTTAAAGAATTTCAACTCACAGTACACCTTGTGCAAATTAATTGAAACAACAGCTTTAGTCTCCTTTCTTTTGGCATAAGGTCAGTTTCAGTTTTCTCATCAGATTATATCATTTGCAGTATTGTGCAGTAACAGGAATCTATTTTCGGGGTGTATGATGATATTTGTTTGGTCTAGAAATATATTGCGTCATCCTTGATTGCATCATATATTTATCACGCCCAGATACTACTGTCTTCACTGATGTTTTCCTATGGCCACTGCACGAACACACGGGAAAGCCTTACAGAGAGATCGCGAATACTGTTGTTGTCAGCGTTTCAACTGTCAGTCGTGTCATCAAGGTGAACATCAGTTCAAAAACGTGAAGGAAAATGCAGTCGGAAGAGAAAAACAACACCAAGAGATGACGTATACGTAATCAGGGAAAGTGTGAAAGATCCTAGGAAGACATCATTCGTTTTGCTTCTATTAATTTACACAAGGGTGTACATAGTGAATATAAAAGGGTGAGAGAAACAGTGAATAACCTAGCTGATGACCTATGTAAATGCATGGCAGAACAGTTTGTGATGGATAGAAAAGAGACATTGCTAAAAGGTACAAAAGATGTGATGTTCTGAGTGTCGCATACGGAAAACACATGGCTTCTAGAAGAGCAGCTGTGTTGCGATAATCAGGTGGATTTCTCCGTACACAGGAGAAAAATCAATATTCTGTATATTTTAATGTGTTTCAAATTGCTGATGAGATAATTTTTAAAAGTCAAAATTCCATCAAAGCTAGAATCTTATGTATAATCTTTACATTTTAAGGATTTTGACTATTATCATTGCCATACCATACATTTTTTATTTAACCAAATGAAAATGAATCATATGACTTCTAAAAAGTCATGAAAACAAGACACCTTAAAATTAATTAGATTAACCATGTTGAAATTGAACTTAAATTGTTCGTTACACACAAAAATTCATTTATGTAAATATAATTGAAGTTGATGCATCATAAAACACCAAAGAAAATACTTTGTTCCGTTTTATAGGATATAAGAAAAGACAGCGTAATTACACTAAGAAAGGCAGATGGAAGGACGAATTAAACAACTTTGAAAAAGTAGTTACACATTTCTTTAAAATATCAAACGGTTCCAGAATTCTGATAAAATGATAAGAGTCGATGCATTTCGCTAATGAGAAAATGTTTGTTTATATTTTACATAAAGAACATTTCTATACCTTCATCTGAACGACGTACCTGTCCGGTCACATTTAATTGAAAGAAAATTCCTTATTCATTTCAAAGATCGTGTCTATCCGTTAGCATTAAACCAAACGATGTCTCATGTCTCTTCTTTCCTTGAACATTGCAGCGAGTAAAATGGTTACTGATTATTTCACTTACTAATCGTATTTATTTATTTAAAGGTTATAATTATATTTTAATTATGTTAATCAATAATGCTCTTAACGAATACACCAAATATTCATGTCATTTTCAAACATTGAATATAATGACATTTTAAAATTCTATTAAGTAACCTGAGATTTTTTAAATGTTTCACTGATATACTATACTGCCTACTGAAGTGTTTTATTTTCAGATAATGTAACACTAGATGCTTGTAGTAAGATCGTTAGCCTTAGAGATTCGAATTTCACCATGGTTGATTTGTCAAGAAGATAACTTTTCAACGACATCGGCTTGGGTAGACAATTCCAACGTGTAGCACCGTTAAGAAATGACTAAAAACTATCCCTAGATCTGATTCAAGTCTTTTGAATGAAATCGGGTAGACGAAACTGTTCGGAAGCCATTGATTATTGTACTAGCAAGAAGTTGCAAGTCATCGTGACTGAGGATTCGGGAGTTCTTTGTTCATAACTGCTAATCATGCCAAGTTATTTGTTATTTCTCCAAAATTAGAACTAATGTTCACTTAGCTTAATTGTATAAACCACAGGTGGGCTCTGTGGAACAAACACAAATGAGCCTGAACAGGCACCGTCAAGAGAGATTATCTAGCCATACCAGCAGACAGACATACTTAGGCACAAACGTCTAGACTTACATGTGTGGCACCTCGATTAAACAAAAAACATCCTAATATGCTAATCTCTTATTATGCTTTGTATAATAAATTGCTTTTGAGAAATGTCTGACTTTTTGTAGTTATCAAGAGAATAGATTCTTCTATATTTTGAAACTTACACTTGTCTGTTCTTAGTATCGACACGCAATAATTTTTATTCACTCTTAGATTGGTAGCGACTAGAATTGGGTGTCTTGTTTTTATGTGAAGCACTAACCTGAAGCACTAACCTTGCTTAAATAATATCAAAAAGTACCGTACTTATAAACCCTCTTATATTCCTATAATCAAATCAGACACGACTATTTGTGAGGCAGAAATATACGCATTATTATAGAACGTGATACGTTGTAGGAAGTACTGATATTTGGAATTGGTTTGTGGATGATAGGAGAGAATAATTTTGAGCTACCTCACTTGTTTGGTTAGATCGGGTTGGAAGCACTTCATTTGAGACAGTCAAGATGTTGACGTGGCTTTCCTGTACGAAGCCTGCGGACTGATCTGAATAGCCGCCAATGAAAAATGGATTGTAAGATTTTCTGGTGTATCTAGCAGAAAGGCAGCTTGGGGGTTGTCAAGAAAGAACTAAACAAAACAAAGAAAAAATGAATAATAAAGAAGATAAGCAGAAGTCAGATGTCAGAAGTTTGTCCGTATGTTAAGATAAATGTCACACAGTTAAAGTACACTGAACAATTTTATTAGGAGATATAATAACAGGCATCTGACGCTATTTGAGGTATCAGGCTTCAGGTTACTTTTAAGAGAAAGTAACCATTTTAAATATACAAAAATAAATCGAACCTTTTTATGAAGAAAACTAAACAGCTTATTATTTTGCCAAAGGTCTGTTGCATTTAGAAAATATTCTAATAGATTTTCTCAATGTGCGAAAGTAACTAGAACCAGAGGATTTGAGTTTAATAATTCTATTTAAAGAAAGAAGTTATATAAATTCACATTAAAATTGCAGCACTCTTAGGTATCTTTTCGAAAACAACGTATTATTAAACTTAATTTTTTGAAAGTTTTTATATTCATATAAAATGAATTTCTAATATAAATATAATATTTACAGATTTTTTTATTGTCAATAGTCATGGATGAATCGGAAAACACAAGCAACTACGATTGATTGATTGACTGATTGTTTGGTTCAACGGCATTCCAGCCTTAGTGATCATTTTATGCCGAAAATTATATTGACTGGTAGCTTCATAGAGGTATATAACTTGGTATATTTTTGGCTATTTCAATCTTTTCTAGATTTTGTTATAGAGACCAGCTTCTCTTATATATTCGAGTAAGCAACTACGAAGACAAAGATATTCGTGTAGAGGCTAATGTATTTTTCAAACTCTCCGATGTCTTGTAAAGTTTGCAACGTTTTTAAGAAAGAATCTTGTTTCTAGATGGAACAATGCTAGTGTTGTAGTCAATAAGAGAATCCAATAAATAGAGTAATTTTTTTTAACAGTATGTTTTTCTGTGTACAGATTAGATATCATAGATTGATGAAGTGTCATGCTTAAACTTTCTTTCATCAATCACTTGTTTTTATAAAAATTACTCAAATCTATAGCAATAAAAAATATGTAGGCTTCGATGGAGTCAAAAATACGAGGTCAATTATGATTTCAATTTCATAAATATAACATTTCCTGAATGAGGTCTCTTATTTATCAAACATGTTTGATACATGAGATTTTAATAATCAAATATTAAAATATTAAATCAAAATATCCAAAATAAAAATAAAAAAGTATATAATTATTCAGAACACACTGTAAAATGATATAGATATTAAATGTCTAATTTTTTCCAGACGAGTCTCTACTCTTCGGCAAAGAGTCCGACAATGTCAGAATTGCGTCTGAGCGAAGTTAATTGCTAGGCGGAAATATAACAAGAAAACTAATATATATATATATATAGTCATCCACAGGCAGATCTGATTCGCTTTATCACAGCTTATTAGTACGGTTAGACATACGACTACTTTTTACCCAGGATTGAAACCCGACCGAATTTGCGTCAGTCGGCGATTCTACCTTTGAGCTATGGGCGCTCGGTAGAATCAAAATTTTACCGTGTGATGTACCATGTACATATACGCTAATAGTTAGAGTGTTCTAATTAATTACTGAATGAACGATGCGTAGATGCCAGAGTAGCTACTGTTTTTTCAAAGTCTACCATTCTGCCAGAGTGCTCAATCAGGGTGTGAGAGCGATATATATATATAGTCATCCACAGACAGATCTGTTTCGCTGTATCACAGCTCATCAGTACGGTTAGACAGTCGATTGCTTTTTACCCAGGATTGAAACCCGACCGAATTGGCGTCAGTCGGCGATTCTACCTCTGAGCTACGGGCGCTCGGTAGAAGGAGGCATACTTTTTAGCGTGTATATTATCATTATACACGCCCAATAGCTGAGAGTGTTCTAATTCATTGCTGAATGAACGATATATATATATATATATATATATATATATATATATATATATATATAAAATTTAACTACAATGTTTGAGACTTGCCATTTTGATTTTTCAGATCGAAATATATTTTGTATCTCATGCAAATGAAAAATAAAACATTTTCAAATTTATAGACATATATAAGGCGCATAAATTTTTGCTAACGCTTATTTATATATGAGTAGAGAGATTATTGGAAAACGACTGCAGAACTGTCAGCTTCCGATTTCTTCATTTAATTACAAGATAGAGGCTGAGAAAGCACGGAGACAATATGTAACGTTCTCTAGTGGTTAATCCGCATAAAATTATAATGTATCACCTATTTAGCGATTACCTCTGAAGAAATTAACATTGTTGAATAAATTAATTTGAATCAAATGAACAGACAATGATTTCCATTTTTAGTTTACACAGCTGCAAATCTGATTTATAATTCAATTTTTATATTTTGTGTGAGTTTTATTTGTTGAATTTCTTACCAAATATCGATTTATTAATGTTAAAAATAAACTGAATTCCCATTGCTGTACGCATTTCATATCTATGCATCAAGTATTTTCCTATCGATCTGTGTACCTATTTACCAGCAATTTCAAGTTAGATGATGAAATTTTGTCGAGATTATTTTGTTCTTAAAGTTCTGTTCCTAATGAGAAAATATTTATTCTTCCTGGGTTACAGTGAAGATGAAGTAAATCCTCTCGAAGAAGATTAAGAAAAACTACACAAAAATAAATGCATAGTGCTATATAAAACAGAAGTTGAAACATAAAAAGACGCTTCAACACAAACCATCGAAAAAAAAGAATAAACTAAGTAAAAAACTCGAATGTATAAAATAAAGAATAAGATGGCGTTCTTATTTATTTTATAGCTTTTCTAGATGACAGTTGTAACCACTTTGCAAAAAGGCTGGAAGTATTAGAGATCCGATAAAAAGTCGAGATCATCGATTTGACATTGCAGGAAAAAATAGAATATTAAGAGTACAGGAAATATAGATAATTCATACTGTCACTTGATCTATAGTTAGACCTCTACCTCAATTACTTCTGATGTAGTAGAATTTACTTGGAATTTGAACAGGAATTACATTTTCTTTTTTGTTTGTTGTTTTAAATCTCACAACTGTGTTGTATCTTCAGTCTTGTGATAATGCAGAACAGGAACTTGTATCTATTTACTAAGACGAGAATTGCAATTTTCGAAAATGATCCTCGCCTTAATTAAAGGAAGAAAATTTTACAATTTGTTTAGAGTGAGAAAGACTCATAAAATCAATCAAATGTTTTATATAGTTTGACAAGAAAACGTTTTTATTATTCCAAATTGCTACCCGATTCGAAAAGGGTTGTTCTTTTCCTGATTTTCTCAAATGAAGTGAAACTACCGGATCTAGAAACTTGATTTGCTACTCGAGGCACATTGAATTTTCATGAATCGGAAAAACAAAGAAAGAACAAATGAAGCAAAATGGTTTCTTTCACAATTGCATTAATACGAGAGATTTTTTAAAAAAGGCCTTTTGTAGATACTTAGTAAAATTCCCTGGCGTTTGCCACATGTACACTTTTGATCATTCACACATGTAGACATATCAGTATGATAGAGATGCATTTCGATTAACTATTAATTTATTCAGATTGTTTGATTTAATTCATAAATACACAGAAACACTTCCGCAGACTCATATTTTATATATATACGTATAAACTAGCTGCATAGCCCGGCGTTGCTTGGGTTTTTTTAGTGGTTATATTGAAATGGTAAGGTCAAGTGCTTATTCAAAAAGCTCAAGTATGAGGTTGCCGTGTCGCAAAGTAATTATTGGTTTTTGTTGTATTTCGGAGAAATAAAGGATCACAAAAAGCAATATTTTCCATTAATTTTTACCGCACCCTGTGTATCAATTGAAGATTTTGTTCGCATATCAAAACCTCAGACCTTGATTTACCACTTACTCGATTTTGGTTGAGTTTGAGTGAAGCGTCTTGGAAAAATATATAAAATTGCGCAAAAGACCACCCGAAATTATGTTTGTTGTTGATTTTTGACGATCCCTGTACATTGTTTCTGAAACCTTTTTGTGTACACCAACTTGATCTACATGTTACCCGATTTGGGTTGAATTCGCATAAGGTGTTTTGAAGGATATATATATATATATATATATATATATATATATATATACTTACCGATACGAGTCACTGCGTGCTGAATGGTTGCAGGTGTAACGTGATGCCTATTGAGGTTGGGTGTCGTGGGTTTCTGATACATTCAGTTATTTCTTTCTTTTCTAAAATATGCATCACTGCCCGTGGTTTCAAAAGCGCTTCGCACCGCATTCGAACAACGGTACAGAACGCGTCAAGCAAGCAAACAAAATTCGCGCAACATCACGATCTAATATGCACAAATGAGATATTTGTGTGGTCATCTATAACATATTTTTTTCTTCCTTCACGGGCGCGCTAAAAACGGCAAACGCATTCAGGAAATTTTGTTGCCGATACAAACTGCAAAAAGGAACGATCGTTTTTTTTACTTCTTTATGAGAATATACAAGAGGGACAATCAACAAGTTTATCTTCATACTCTCCCAGGTGGCAAACGCTGCTGGTGGCACCAGAGGTGGCGGTCCCGCCATAGCCACCGAAACCGTGACATCACTCCTGGTCGGCGGCTGATGAAGATAGAGTATCGCACGTGCTAACACACGTTGTATATTACAAATATATTATCTCAAAGGTTACGACTCGCAATTTCATTTCAATACTGGTTTTGTTCCCAATATACGCCTGTGGGCATATATACGCATCTTTTCTATACATATATTTCTGCGTGGATAAGAGAAATGATATTATTTCGAATATTTTCTGCGGCCGTATCATGGAAGATTTACCTTTATGTTTATAGGTATGGATGACACTGTTGTATTCTCTGCTTTCTTTTGTCATTCGCACCTAAAACACAATGCATAAAATCAAGCAAACTGTTTATTTTATATTTGAAATGTCGTACATCTATCCAGCTTAAAAAACTCATGTTTTGATTGCATTTATGTCCACGATGGTAAAAAATGGAAACGAAATTAAATTGGAATTCGTAACCTTTTGAATGAAATTTCTCGCCTAGTCAGACTGAAAAGCACACACACACACACACACACACACACACACACACACACACACACACACACACACACACACACACACACACACGCGTAATTTCCAAAGAAACCTCAGCAGATGCAGGGAGGACCTAGAAAAATGTATTTTTCTTCATAGTTGCCACCATTGGTTATAATTTCCGTGATAGCAGTCATTACTTGGGTAAATTGTGGTACAAAGCCACCTGTAATATCTCTGTCATCATTTCTGAAATGCATCCCCCAACTCCATACTTTGTTCACATTCACTGTTAGGTTTTCATAACCGTTTAGGAATGTCAAATGCTATTTCTTCCGCACGAAGGAAATCTCTTCGTACTTCAGATTCAATCTTGACATTCTTTCAGCTGCTATCTGTAACCAGGAATAAACATTATTTATTCCTGGTTACTATCGTCTTCTCAATTGATAAAGTGGTTTAAGAGGTAAAAATTGGTATCGAAACTCAAAAGTTTTTTGTCCGTCATGACGTGATGTCTCCTCAATCAATGTAGCTTACGATATCTCTTCCAACTGAGAAGAAAAAAGTGTTTTGCTTACCAAGAGTAGATGATCATTTTTGTAAACCTTTCTTTTTGTTCCAGTAAGTCGTACCTGTATCCTTGTGTCCTACTATTGTTCTTTGTTGATTTTCGATTTTGGTAATTTTTTTCTTCTTTTTTTTTTTTGTGAATTATTTTTGTCTTTTCAAAAATTCCTTATCGCTGTACTGAATTCGTTAAATGATTTTCAATTTGAGTGATAACGTAAGAGAATAATTTGAATTAAAGTATAAACCTCTTTAAAACCATAGCTATAAACAGGCTCTCAATTAAAAGAAGTAATATTTTAGCGGCAGACATTAATGCTTTCTGTTGCTTTCTTCTAATGAATTAAGAATACAATTAAATGCTTCTTGCTTTTCCTTTGATTACATAGTTTTTCCTAAAAATTTCAAACATTGTATCATCGTCCTTAAATGATTACAGAGAACTCTAGAAATCACTTGTATCAAATCTTTGGCATTCGTTTATTTTAATTTTAATATGAACAGCCTTGAATTGGAAAATAAGATCATGCGATTTTTATATTATATTTAAGCTAATAATTTAACATTCTCTAATTCATACTTTCGTCACTGTCAAATAATATGCAAGAGATTTTATAAAATGAATGCTTATTATTTGACCAAATTCTTCCCTTTTCAAACCGTTGTTATTTGAATCACACTTTAAAATTAGCCCCTTGGTAGATTATCTTTTGTTGTCGATTTCTCTTTTTTTTTCGGGACACTAGAATTTAGTATTAACACCCTCGATTAACCACCATTTTCTGTATATTAACAAAATGTAACCAATCTACACTTTCCTAAAAGATGAGAGTGTTTTTGCAGTTTTCTGAACTGATGAAGAAACGTTTATCACAAGTAACCTCGAACAAACAGATACATAACAAACAGATTCTGAACATTGATTTAATTTGGGTGCAAAACTTTTACTTGCGTTGTAATATTATTTTGTAAATGATCTAATCTTGTCGCTCTAAATTTAATATTCCTGCTAAGCATTGAAATTTACATATGAAAATGGAACGTTTTATTAGAAGAAATATCCGACTTAATAGGAGTTAAAATTAACAAAAGTAAAAGTGAATAATTTCGCCGAAAAAAATGTTTAAGTCGGATAGTCAGAAAGACATCAAATATTAATTTCCGAATTCTAGATGATTGCAATCAGATTAAAATGATCTTATAATAATTCAATATTTTGTATGTTTGTAAATCGAAATTCAATTATTTTGGAATCATTTTATTAATTGCGCCTTCAGAATCTGAAAAGCTTCTACAAGTTTCCAGTCTTCTTAGCTTTAGGTTAAACCTTTTGAATACCTTCGACATTTTTTGATGTGCCGTCGAAAAATATGATATAGTAATGTTTCTCCTACATTTGGCAGAAAAAATAAATGTAACTTCGTATTATTTCACACTGCATATTTATGCGGTTGTTCACCCAAAACAATGCCCAAGAGCCACTTAAGGTGGATAGTTATTTAATAAGGTTGTTATAATGGCGTAAATGGAAGAAGTATAATGTATAATGTATATATTATGAGGATATGTAGGATAGATAACAGTTGACCTTAAACCCAAAAAGAGTAAAACTGCAGTGATCACGGAAGTATCCTTTCAGTAGTCTATTTTATAATGTAGCAGTTCTTGGGAATAAACTGAATGAAATTTCCCCCTTAATAATAGAATTCGAAGAGAATGTGAATTATTCAACGATGTGTATATGAAATGAGGAATTCTAGTTGTGAATAGCTTAACTGGTGAAGCAACAGAATTTAATTCTTTGAACAAATTGCCATAAAAAATACGGAAAATACGTTGTAGGGTGGAAAGTAATTTATTGCCAACAAGGTTGTGTAAATTCTTTAGTATTCTATCAAGTCTGTAAAGTGAAACTATGTAGCTCAAGCGAAGATATAGAAGCAATATTGCATTTTTGCATTGATGGTTTTAGCGCATGTTAGGAGGATTCCGGTAATTTCCAGAGCTTTCCAAGATCTTTAGCAGTGGATTGTGTATATACGAGTTCTTGCAATAAAGGGTAAACCCAAATCCCAATAGGCGTTCAAAGTTCATTGAGAATAGAACGGTCCATCAGGACTGGAGAGAATTCACTGTCTACTCGATGATGATGAAACGTTACTAACGTGATTTTGAAGGTATTAAATAATAGAAACCAATCTTTCCCAAACTGAGTTGGTGATCAGCTACCAGGCTATGGTCATCTAGGATTTTGGAGTTACACTTATAAATCGTGTTATCGTCTGCATATATATATATATATATATATATATATATATATATATATAAATTAAAGTAAATTTTCAAAATTCAAAAATGTTGAATGAACATTTCAACATGAAATCTCTAAGAGAAAATTCACGTCTCCTCAGCCACACAGTCTCTAAATCAAAATGAAGAAAAATAGAGTTAAGAAGGAGAAAAAATAACGGTTAAGATTTGAGAAATATACGTCACAGCATTTTTTTTAAAAGTCAGTCTATTTTGGTTTTTAATTTGTGAGTGAAGAGATGAGAGATTTGAATGTCTTGCTTAATAGACGGAAAGAGTTAAGGAAATGGGAGGTCGTTAGTTTGAGAAAAACTAACGAAACAGAACAGAACAGAAAGGGAAAGGGAAAGGGGCGGAATATAAACAGAGTGTATAGATAAAAATAAAGAAGGGGAAAAAGAAAGGAAGAAAATGAGAGAATATCAAATATCAAATAGAAAACGCTCGATACGTGTCAAGTACGTTTAACTTTAAATGTTTAACAGGATTAGAGATTTGCAAACTTATTTGAAAAAGTATATTTAGAGGAAAAATTAAAATTAAAAATTAGATTTTAAAAATTTAATTAAGTTTATCTAATTAAAGATATTTTTAGGTATAGACAAACTAAATAACAATTAAAGAAAATTATAAATTTAAAAATTATTAAAAGGATATATGCTAACAAAGGAAAAAAAGGGGTTTAGTAAAGGAATCCATATTTTATAAAGATAGGCAATTAAAGGAGATTGGGAGAGGAAGATAGAGGGGTTAAATTACTTTTTAAAGTTAAAATTAAAATTATTTAGCAAAAAACATTAAATTTATATCCTAAAATTAAAAAATTAGAAACTTAAAGTTTTAAATTTAAGTATTCAAAATACTGGCTTTATGGCGGCACTTACTAATAAATTCCTTGCTAAGATTCAGGAGCAGGTGCTGGTAAGGATATTAAAAGGATATTAAAAATTTTTCTAGTAAACACAGACAGTACCTATCACGAAAATTCCTCGGAATACGGGCTAAACCTATCAGTTTCCAACTAATTTCAGGATCCGGCCCTTCCTCTTTCATTTTCCAGAATATCCGTGAAAGGGCTGTCTTGTACTTTTGACCCGGGTTCGAAAAAGAATACCTGTGGTTATAAAGTCTTTGCTTAAAAGGTCCAGCGGACATACCAATATAGGTTCGGTAGTTGTTTTTATTGTTTGATGGAGAAATGCGGACTTTATAAATCACCTGGGTAGATTTACATTTGCCCTCCACCGGGCAGGCGTCCACAGAGCTACAGCTGCATTCATTCGAAATTCCAGACCCAGAATCAGTATTGCGTAAATTCATTAGAATACTCTGTTATGGGAATTAATGAGGTTGTCTATATTAGGGGTACAAAAATAGCTGATTTTAAGGGTGTACCTATTAAAAATTTTCCGTAAAACATTACTGTTATTAAAATTTTTGTCTATTAATTTGAGAAAACATTTACCAATATTGATATTAGATAATTTACAATAAGGAGGGTTAAACCAAATTATCTTTCTTTTTCTACAGTTTCTTTGATTTTTAGTTTTAGATGATTCGGGGTCTATTGTAGGTTTATTATATGTTAATTTGTTCTTATATCCGCTTTTTTGAAGGGCTTTATTGTAAATATCTTTACTTGCGTTGAAAGTCTTAATGTTGAATGATAATTAGTTAATTCTATTATTCACTATATTTGGTATCTGTTTTATAATATTTTTGGGGTGGTTGGATAAAATATTAATATAAGTGTGGAAATTATTTTCTTTGAGAAATGGCTGGTAGGATCCATCATTTAAATTAAGAGTGATATCAATTTTAAGATTATAGTCCCTATCCGAAATGTCCACGTAGTTTTTAGCAAAATTTAAGCAACTTTCAAGAAGGTCCTTTGATATGGAAGAATAGAAGTCAACAATATCAAATTTAAGGTTGATGATATTAAACCAGTATATAGTATCCGAAGAACTTTTCCAAAGGTTTGGTTGTAAATTCGATTGCAACTTCTCTATTAGGTTTTTTAGAATCTCCATAGAAATTATGCTTAAGTCACTTTTAGACTTTTAGTAGGATTAATCAGTCTAGTTTGTAATTTGTTTTGGAAGTTTGGTTTGTGGTCCTTAAATAATGTAAAATGCTTTGTTTGGCGTGATATGATTATATATATATATATATATATATATATATATATATCGCCCCTAACAAAGCATTTTACTACCACTGTTTTGTAGGGGGTTACATAGGAGGAATGTTATGAGAAAGAGTGACAGGTTATAGGGGATGTCAGGAAGTGGGTAAGAGAAGGATGAGAACACTGACGAGAGTGGAGTGGACGGAAAAAGGAGCATGAGAGAGAGGATGAAGGTAAGTGAGATAGGAAATGACTATTGACTTTACATTTAAATTCTTGGAGATTGTAGCTGTCGGGAAAGCAAGTAAATAGAAGGGAAGTGCGAGAAAAGAAACTGATGGAGTAGAATTTGCGTTTACAATTTATTGGTTTCACAGTAAAAGGGTGGGACCTAGTTGCTAATCTTGTGGCTCGAGTAAATTTATATATAGGGGCACCAGTGAGTTAAGTTTATTTGAGCAGAGCCGTGAAAGTATGTGTCGAAGAGACACAGGGAAGACACATTGTGCCGGTGAGAAGGTTACTGTATCTGAGTTGCCAAATCGGTAACTATTACATTACAGATTCTCCGTTGGATTATATCAAGGACACCTAGGTGGATAGCAAGAGCACCCGACCAGATATGGCAGCATTGCAAGGGCATATGGTAGATTTACATATGTGCAGGATTGTTTCAGGCGGAAAAAAAACTTCCTGGACCTACACAGAGAACCGACTTTCTTAGCAGCGGATTTAGCTATGGATTCTATATAGTCATTCCACTTGAGGTCTGTTGTGAGAGTTAAGCCGAGGAGACGCAGTGTTTTGCTAATGGAGGGTAGGGGCGATTGTCTGTGATGGTTAATAGATAGCAGCATCGTTTTGGAAGTATTAATATTCACGAGCCACTTCTTACTCCAGTCCGCCACGGATCGGAGGCTTTTTCAAGCTCGGCAGCGAGGTTTGCTTTGTCAGTCTCAGCAGTTTTTTGATCGATGTGAGAGTAAATTGTAGTGTCGTCAGAGTATATGCCTATTTGGGATCTTATTCTTATTACATATTTACAAAGTATTTAAATATGTTCTTGAATGGCACATCGTTACTAAAAGGCAGCTAACATTAAGACAGACGAGAAAGCCTTAGACTTCAGATGAGTAGCCATTAGCAAGGACTTTTATTGCAAACCTGATCAGAAGAATTTTATAATTGTAAAATCTCTTTTTATAGCAACACTCCCTCTATACCACACATTGTCAAAAGTCTTGACAATCATTCTCGAGTTGAATTTATTCAATGATTTTATGCTAAATGATAGTCAAAACGTGAGCAGTGGGCATAGAGGAGAGAAATCGATAATGTTTATCGTCCAGTGGATTGTATCTGTTGTAGGGACTAGCAACTTTCTTGTTAGTAATACTAAAATTTACTGATGACACTAAGGAGACTGATGATGTGATACTTTGCGTCCTTGATAAAATGACACCTTCCTTATATTTTGAAATGATTTCTCATTCAGGCAGCAGTTAAACAACATTGCCAAAATTATAGTTAAATTTGATTCTTAAAAATGGATTCTTCGTGAAATCAAGGTTTTTGATATCTGGAAATATCCCGAAATATTGCGATATAGAATTATCACATTGTCCTCCTGAGGATGAAGTAACCGGGTTGGGGATGTAATGTGGAGTTAAAGCTAAAATTAATTGCGAAGAGTTTAGCCATATTTGACGACAATGAGATTACTCAGGACCATTTATAGAAATTCACTGTTAGCCTATAGTGAGAATCCTGTTTGCGATTTTCCAGAACTGCTGGGAACAAAGTTATTTTTTTTTCAAATTTGGCTTAGACATAAGCGCTCTTCGTGTTTTCTAAGACTCGCTTGCGAAAGTTGCAAGGGGCAAACTGCAGTAATTATTTCTATAAAATCTGTGAATAATTATATTGAATACTTTACTTACCCGGAAAATGGTTTATTTGTCAAATTTTATCGTTAGAAATAATTAAGTATAAAACACTAATAATAAATGTACATTTACTCTATGTGCTCTAATTCAAAATATGTTAAATTAAATAAGATTTGTAAAAACCAGGTGTTAATAAAGCTAAAACACAATACAAATTGAAATGTTCGTATTGGAACTTCGGGCGCGAATGCTAAAGAGTAAATCAAATTCTGGCGGAGTAAATTGCATCATTATGCTCCTTTTCTCAGTATCCGCTCCTAACTGACCTTTTTAAACTTTGCCGTCAACAAATTAAAAAAAATTATAAAACGCATGCGCAAAATTCAAAATATAAATCTGCCATGGTTTCAACCGATGACATTTCGTCAGCCAGTATATCATTTATTGCTGTTTAGCCAAAAATCGGAAGCGCTGTAGGCTTTGTCCACACTTTTTATTCTAGACCTGACCCAGTTCATTCGATTTACGATCTATTCATTCATTACAATTTATCAATCACCACAAGGTCTCATCCATCATTAATCAATCTTACATATACCACAATACCACGTATTAACAGGGAATCTAAAAAACCCATAAAATATTTTATGTACAATATGTTCTTACAAAAATATACATAAAAATACAATATACTAATCAGTAGAGTAAAGATGACCCCCCCCCCCAAAAAAAAAAATTAAAATATAGCAAAATTAGAAATAGTACTTGCTATTATGGCCCATCTTCTCTATCCTTTTTTTTATAAAAATAAAGGTCGCCACAGTATTCTCTCTTTAGACAAAATAAATAAGCATATTCAATAACGGAGAAGGAAGGATAACAATAAATGACAGAGTAGAAAAAGACCCCCCCCCCAAAAAAAAAAAAACATTCCCAAAGATACTGGCCTAGTTAAGATGAAAAACAAAGAGAAAAAAAACACATTGGGGAGTTTGTGAATCTCGACATCGATCATAACAAAAGAGAATGCTGGGAACAGGATAGAACCAAAGTTTACTCACATTAACTAGGTAAACAAAGAAAGTCTACCTTACAAACCAACCTCGCTACTTTTGCCCACCTTTCGTTGAAGTATGTCGTTAACAAATGCTTTCTATTAGTTCTGATCTTCACCTTGACCTAATACTTGAAAAACACATGGAAAAAGTGTGAAGGCTCTTTATTTTTTGGACGTAAGTAGGCTAATTTCTGTTTGATAAGGAAGCGGCGGATGGGAAATATTTCATGTCGTTTTCTCGACCTACTTCGACTAGATTTCTTTTCTTTTTTGTATGACTTGTCCACGTCTTCTTCCCCCTCCTCTCCCCTTTTTCAAAGAAAAAATCGCGATAGAGGCATATCTCCCACTTCCATATCTTCATCTAGCTTTTTTCTGTTTCGGTTGATATTACTGTAGCTGCTGCTGTTTTAACTACCACAGTTACTCTTCTTGTTTTTTGTTACTACCGCCTTTTTTTGCTGATGCTGCTGTTTCTGTAGATGCTGCTGTTATTACTGCTGCTACTGCTTCTGTTGCTGCTGGTTCATTTTTTCTTTTGTTGTGAGACACAATGCTGGGGAGGTGTCTCAGCTTTTTGTCCTCTCCTCACTACTTGCTGCTATTCATCCAAGTCACTGGGTCAATGGTGGAACTCGTCTGACTCCGCTGCTTCCTTGAATATTGTTGGCTGCTGGGGTGGTTGCTGGTTAGTGGCGCCGGGTTTCTGCCAGAGTAAACCTTTGATTAATGCCCCACCGCGCCACAGCACCAGCAGTGTATTCGGCGGCTTTCAACGATTGCTAGAATGTTCGAGCCTCTACATGTTAATATATCGGGGATATTTATTCATTTATAGATAGTCAACAGAAAAGCCGGTGAGAGTAGAGAGGCAAAGCAAAAGTAAAGAGAATTAAAAGAGGGAGGAAGGGAAAATAAATATATAATTCATCCGGGTTTATACAAACCCAAAATGTTTTCTAATTTATTTACATCAGGAAAGTTGTTCAATATTTGAATGTGGAATTAAATCGATGAACTGGCAGTGTCTACCTATATATGAACCCGAAAAGCAAATTGATGTATGTCAATCCTAGATCTAACTATCCTGTGTCTGTAATTAAGCATATCCCAAAAGGAATAGAATGCAGGCTATCAAGAAAGTTCTTTGCAAGGATTCTTCTCACGAGAAAACAGAAAAGAGAAGAAAGCAAAGGAAATGGCGTTAAAAGAGAAGACTACATATGTACCTGCAATTTAGATCAAGAGACAAAATGTCAGGAATTGCAAAGCTATCGCACAGAAAATGATTTTAATGGTGAAATGGGTAATTGTTGGGTTAGAAGGAAATGTCCACCGGATTTCCTGTTCAGTCTATAAAAATGACCAAATGAAGTAAAAAAATAAGGAAAATACAATTAGTTTTACTGTCAGGCGAGGCTCAGAAACTTCTATACCTGGTCACGCCTTCTAACATTGTTCTCAAGTGCGCTTGTTCTTGGACTATGTTGGCGAGTTAAAGGCTAGCATCGATCACGAACATCGCGTGTCCATCGACCTCGCATACGTGTGAGATAATGTGTCAACCCATATTCTGGGTTAAAACGGATGGTGTTTTTACGATGCTTGCCGTGTCAAGAAAGGTGAATGATCGCGAATGGAGGGAATCTTGCAATACGAACATTTTCTTATCAAGTTCTGTTTGGCTTTTTAAGCATTACATCAAGATGAAAATCGGACGAATACACAGTATAGAAGGGTTAGATGGGCACCAACTGTGAGAAAAAGAGCATCATAATGCTATTTAATTCACAAAAAATTGATGTACAGCTTAGCGTTTGCACCGGAAACATCGATACGAACATTATAAAATGTTTAGGTGTTAATCTGAGGAGAATGGGAATGTTTCGGAAAGAGTTGGATGAGTCCAATGTTGATTAAGATGGTGTTTGAAGTGATCACTAGTGATGGAGACATAATGCCTCTATTCATTTATATATTTAATATATACACTGACGTGCGAAACGTTATAGAATAGGCGCCTCAGATATTGTACTATTCTTTTTAGATGTTCGATGTACTGTAACTCAAAGTGACATCTGTTGTTGGAAACACACACACACACACACACACACACACACACACACACACACACACACACATATATATATATATATATAAATAATCAGGCCAGTAGATATAAATATATAATACTGTTTAATTAAAAAAACAGAATATCTACTTAAATATGAGTATCGATCAAAAATAATGTTCACACAAATCATTTCAGATTGTCGGTTGTTTATAACCAAGTTTCGTTAATCTTCGTTAATTTCCGTAACATGTTTACATTTGTTGACATTACGTTTCAGAGCAGATATGGTTGTTGCGATGAATCGAAAATTGTGTTATATAGGTTTGATTAAAACCTCGTTTATATATATATATATATATATATATATATATATATATATATATATATATATACTAGCAGTAAACACTCGGTGTTGAACGGGATGGGATGAGTAACAATTATCATGGACATTTTAAGGGTTGGTCTTTGTAAGGGAAAATTTACCACTATGGAGAACGGGGGTAGTTGGCAGTGCCTATTTGTAGGGCTAATAGTTGCAACTTCAGCCGATGCAGAAGAATAAAATGAGGCTTGGTAAAGGTTAGAAGTTTGTTTCTGAGTTGGCTGCGCAAAATGAATTTCCGCTTAAATAAATTTGCAACGGGTGTGTAAGTTTAAAAACAAATCAGATGAAAAATTGTGGAAGTGTTTGTTAATAGAAATCAATGAGTATATACACAAGAATACACACACACACACACTGACATGCATACACATCTTCAGTTTTATATATATATATATATATATATATATATATATATATATATATAAATCCAAAAATAGTGGCTTTAAGGGATATCCCAAACAGATCCCATTAATATTAATTCTTAAGAATTAAATATCAAAACTGAGAAAATTGAGAACTCAATGTAATTAAATTTATTCATTTACAGAGACAATATTTATTACATAATATATATATATATATATATATATATATATATATATATATATACTGTATTTATAACTCTATTATACCCATCATCATAAGTCCCTTCTACTTTTGTTCTGAAGAAGTTTGAATGAACCTCAAATTACATTCTAAACGTTTTAGACAATTCTAGCTATTTCTTTCTAGTAAAATATCTTTCAAACTTTTTGCTTAAAGTTTTAATACAGAAAAATTCAGGATGATCGGCAGAAATTTTAAGCTTTAAAGCTTCAGGCTTGTGTTCTTTCGCTCATTAATTGCATTAAACAACTTGACTATAATTAACTAAAACATCTGCAGACATTAAATACGGGAGATAATTCTAGTATTTTTGAAAGAGTTATATTCCATGTAAAAATTACTGCGTTGAACATGAACATAAATATACTTGAAAATAAAAATATAACAAAATTAAACTGAAGAGGCACGCGCAATTTCTTTTTCGTTGTTGTGTAGAATAATAAATTTTCTAGGGGTGTATAAGTTTTGAAACAAATCGGATGAAAAATGTGGAAGTGTATGTTAATAGAAATCAGTGAAAATACATACACGGATACACAGTAATACACATCTTCAGTTTCATAAACAAATATCAGTAAAATTTATAAACACAGGTATAAACACAGTATATATATATATATATATATATATATATATATATATTCCACTGATATTTCTAGGTACAAATCTTATTTGAAAATCTTTTTCCCTAGAAAGTTCATTAAATGTTTGATTAAGCTCATGTGGTTTTGAAAGCATTTGCCGGAAGTTACTAGAAGATTTCTCAAAGTAAACATTCCCAACATGAACGCGATAAAATGGCGCATTATACTGCTCCAATAAAGTATTATTGTTGGATACATTAAGATCATGAACGTGTGTGAGTGTTTCCGAAATAGTGTAGTGTGTCGGTCATTGGTTAAAGGTCTGTTCATGCTAACCCTTGGGTCAAACCATTTCACATAAACACACTGCACACTATGGTGTTTTGTTGACAAAGGGGCGAACTTACCCCGCATGCGAAGTATCTGTAACCATGACTCATCGGATCTATCCACAAATTACCAATCAATATCAAGTGAGTTACATCAGTGAGTCCTGGTCCCCGCGTTGTGTCCAGATTCGTGATGTTAACAGAGATACCCGATGTGTAGTCTCTAATATCACATATAAGACTGACCAGCTGGATATGCATCTGATACTTCCTGAATTGAATGTAAATGTGATATGCACCAGTTGATTTTGGTAACGAGATAGAAATTGTCGGCTACTGTACTGTCCACATTAACTATTAATGGTTTCCATCATATATTCCAAGTATGTTTGTGGCAGTGTATATCGAGAATACCAAATGTTCTCCAATTCTAGAAATGGAATATCCCATCCATCTCTCACTTAGTATTATGCTCCAACTGATAATACATGTCACCTTTTCACGAGCAGCTAAGCCTGTTTATACTTACTCACCTGATATCAGAACGCAACTGATAGACTAATGATTTCCACATTATCTATCATTACCTTTATATGCTACCACATTATTTTTGGTATGTCAATGTAATATATGAAAGATGTATTTTTCCATGTGTACATTTTGCTAGAGCTTAAAGAAAATTCATGGAATCAAAACATTGATAAAAAGTGTGCTTCTCTCTTTCGCTTTCTGAACAAAATCTTTCATTTCGTATAGTTTCATGGATGAAATATCAAATCTTATTCCAAGTAATTGTAATCTGAAATAACCTAAGGGAATATACGATTGCGTGTATGCAAATATATAACCCTCATGAGTGTAGAGAGAGTTTCATTAAATGTAAACTACAAACATTTCTAGACAGTAGCAATTTAATTCCTTTCATAGGTTTGAAAGGCTCACTGTTATAGTAAATGACTTTTTTAAACGTTTAGTTTTGAGATTAGCTTATAAATTCGCTGTCCAATACAAATGATGAAATGTCGAAATTATCTTGAATATTTCTGATTGCTGATTCAAAATGATCTATTGGAAATCGATATAAATCGATATTGCACGTTATGATTTAATATTAATGCTTTAATGGGATATATCTCTATATATCTCACTATTTTTCTGAATTCAATTCTTGATTTTGCAAGAATTAAACGATATAGAAGAATTATTAAATTCATCATTGTTTGAATATTTTAACACTTGATAATTTCAGGAAAGAAATGTAATTTTATAAAATGATTTTTGTCGCTCATGATAAATAGAAATGTATCGAGAATACAATCGTTTAAAATAGGTTGAAATGTGCAAATAACTTTTTTCTCGCTGGTTCTCTTAAATTTAATAATATTTTAATCATATCTTTAAACCACTACGCCTACTTTTCAGTGATTATGTTTGGGAGTCGGTTTTTAGTTAATATCAACTCGAGAAATCTTTGGTTCTGGAAAAGTCACGAAATATACCGATAAGTTTGATATAACAAGCAGAAGACACCTTCTTGAACCCACAATTGAGAACATTTGATTATCACATATAGTAACGCTAACATTTAGTTATGGTATTCGTTTTGTTATCATTTGTTTTCTAACGGTCAACAAATGTTCTTGTACTTGCATTGGAGTATATCTATTCTTGGTTAGTAAGTCGCTGACACTTTATTTTTGTAACCAAAAGACTGATAGGCAGTAAAACTATCATGTATCCACATCACGTCATGGTTATTGTTCAGGTTTTCTCTTAAAATGTTTATTTTGGTCTTTTTTTCTGTTATTTGTATTTTTTGTTATTTGTATTTTTTATCTTTTTTTTGTTATTTCAAAATTTAAAATTTATCGCTTCTTTTCAGCTTTCAGAGTAAGTATTAAGAAACATGAAAGCTCTGTTAGAAACAAAGAAAAGATTGCTGATCTGCTATATAATATTAATTCTTCTATATGGCAGTGAATGCTGAAAAAATTCAACTGATGAATAGACTTAGGGTAACAGATGTGTTTATGTAGACAAAAAATGGAAACATAGTGGAAGGAGCATGTAAATTTTAATGAAAAATGAACAAAAATATACATATGGTATCAGAAATAAATTTCTATGATACATCGAGAAAAAGAGCTTCGGGTAAGAGATTTCATAGTAAATACTGAAAGCAAGAGAAGCAGGGAGAAACTGCAATTAACGTACCAAACAAGTTTGTGCAAATATATAAAGGATAATCACGAGATAAATATTACTTAGATCAATGAATTATCGGGTGTTGTAGAGAGACATGATCATAGACTTCTTACTTTCTCCTTCTTTTCCAACTCAAAAATCTGATTCTCTTTTATGATTTTCATTTTACTTTTTTCTCTGCTGCGGTAATCATTTTTATATACATGATATCACTTCCTTTTCTCCCTCTTCTCGTTTCATGTTTTCATCCTCATAATAACTAACAACATGTTCTCTGTTTTCTGTCCAAATTTCCTGAATATTTAAGTGACAATCTCTTTCACAGCGTTCAACACTCTTTATTAATTATCCAGTATCGAATGGTTTTCTTCATTTTCTAAAATGACCATCATTTTAAGATTTATTCTGGTGTCTTCATCCAATTTATAAATGATCAGAAGCAACAGATATTCAACAGTATGCATTACAATTAAATAATACCACAGCAGCCATTGATTGTCTCATCGGGGAGTATACTAATAGCTGGTTATTCACTTCAATAGGATCGAAATTTTTATGGCCAGTTTGGTCCTCCCTCAATACACGTGACTTTGCTCAAAACTAAGTTAATACTGAAACAATTCGTTTATTAGTTTAGCAGGCCACTCATTTTTGGTTGTGAGTTCAATCTTTACTGGTACCGCAATTTTTTCCCTGAATAAACTTAACAAATACCTATAATAGCAAAAGTATATACAGTTTGTAATTTGTTTATTATTACACCCGTCTGTCTTATTAATTTAATGCACATTATGAATTCCGCCATTACTTCACCGTCATTAGCCAGCAAACTAGTTAAAAAACATAAAATAATGATCGGGAATGAGTCGGGTGTAGTAGTAATATAATGCCATATTTTTCCCCATGAAAAATGGGTTTGTTCAGCACGAAATTACCGCATTAGTTCTGTCTAAAACGAGAAACTTATTTTAATCTAACTTTTTATTCGTTGATAATATACTGTTTATTAAGTAAATATTTAATTTATTCGCTTTTGCAAAAAAGTCCAATTCTGAATTTTACTGCGTTGAGTGTCGTCTTGAGATTCTAGTAGCTGTCGGCAGTTCCTGAGTAGGGATCTCAGTGCTGCCTTACAGGTTGAATCAACGACAGGTTTTCTTCAGATTTCTTTTCACTCGCTTTATTTCAAAAGAGGGAGTACATTGTAGTAAAAAGAAAGAGAGATGTAAGCAGATAGAGAGGACGGACGTCAACAGGTCGACCAGCAATTATCTCCTTTTCTCACTGCTGAAATAATGGTACGCTAAAATATTTGGTAAAGGAATACATCTTCAGTTATAATTAAGTTTTGAGTGTGAAGTCAGTCAGTACTATTGAAACAATAGAGAAGTGAACCTTATGGGTGTGGAATCCTGACACTGATAGATTGTCTTAAAAGAAAGACAATATATCACTGTCAAGATTTCACATCCATGAGGTTCAAACCATCTCCACATGAGCTTTTGTATAGTACGGTAAACTTTGCTATTTATTTTTATCATGCCTGCAAATACGGTAACGTTTTAAATGTCTGAACATCATAACAGACAAAGTTGTAGCAAATGTAACTTCTGCATTTGCTGTTGAGTGAATATTAAGCTTCCGTTTAAAGAAATTGTATGTATATATATATTTACTTTAGAAACCTCGCTAGTAACAAAGATTTGAACATTTTGGTCGACAATAATCTATAGATTTCAGAAAAGCTGCAATGTACTTCAGGTACCAATTTATCACATTTCAAATAATTTATGAGCAACTTAAGATATCCTAAATTAGTTTAGAAACAACGTTACTAAAATAAAACCGGATGTTTGGGTAGAATAACGGTTATTGGCAGGAAATTGGAATCGGGAAGTAGAGATCAATTTCCGGCCTTGTCAGTTACGTTCTTTCGCATTAATGTCTAGTGAAAGGCATGAACCTATCTCATCTATAGATTAAATGTCAGAACTGATTGAATTTATGCCGGCAAAAAAGACTTTGAATTCAAAAGCAACACGAAACCGCATCATTATTTTTTCCAGAGACTCATAGCAATTCACAGAAAAAGAAATCTGTGGAGAGCCGTAAAAAGGTACGCCCAGAACAGACGTAGCAAACTTACAGTTAAGTTTAATTATAATCTGCTGACGTTTTTTTCTTATAGACGAGAGCTTTTTCAGTTTGGGTCCAATTGAAGAAGCCTACCATAAATTTACCGGTCTGAATGAAGTATTTCTTTAATAATTAATTGAAAATTTGCTGTTACTGTATAAAAATATATACAGAATGATGAAGGGGGATATCCTTTTAATAACTTCACCTCATGCAAGGCAGTAAAGCCACGAAGACACAATGGGTTACTTACTGAGTATAAAAGAATAAAAAAAGGAAAGAGAGAGAGAGAGAGAGAGAGAGAGTGAGAGTGAGTGAGAGATAGAGATAAATAGATAGATAGATAGATAGAGAGAGAGAGAGAGAGAGAGAGAGAGAGAGAGAGAGAGAGAGAGAGAAACGTTAAGGAGCGAGGACGGTAGAAGAAGATGAATCAAGAAGACAGTAGATAATGACATTGCATTTAATGCTTTGAAGATCAAAATTGGCCGGAAAACATGGAACCGGAAGACAATTCTACAAGTGAAAAGTGCGACAAAAGAAACAGTTGGCACGGAACTTTAAGTTACATTTTGCTAATTCATATGTGAATTGATAATATCTTACAACTTATCAATTAGTGCCCTTAAATTTAGAAAGTTTAGGTACCATAGCGAAGAGTTAATCTGAAACATTATCTATGTATAGGAAAAATATCTCTGTAACAAAAGGGCCCAGCGAAGCTACACTGCAGAGAAGAGAAAGTGACTGAAGCCTAGACGCTAGGTGAATAATATTGCTGATTCTTCTTTGGACTCTCTAAATATACAGTAGGAGCATAAAGTCATATGTAGCATCAATATTCAAGGCATATAAACTTATATATAAAATTCTGGAGAGAAAAATTATCCCGCACGAAACAACGAAGCAACCTTCTTAGCAACAGACCTAGCAATAGATTCATATAATATTTCCACTTGTTAGCTAAAAATGTTAATCTGTGTCACTCTCCTAGAGGTTAGCATCATCCATGCTGATGGTAAGCAGAAAGAGATCTCTAAGGTGATTTGGATTTGAATTTGATGAATATATTTTGTTAGAGTTTCATGTGGAATATATTGCTGTAATACTTTTTAAAATTAACTTATTTACGAATTATACTAATGCATCTGATTGTGCTTCATTTTTACCAAATTCATAATATCTGGTGGATAATATTCTTTCCTTAACAAATTTTAGAAGGCAGATAAGTTGATGTAAAGTGCTGTGAACAATTTTTATTCAACGTATTGTTTTTTATTCAACCTTTGATTTCTATTAAACGAAGAAATTGTTGTAAATTAAAAGATTTTAATAACTCTATCTACCCCAAGTCCGGAATAAGACTAGTAAAAATATATATCAAAGAATATATTTATTGCATTTATGAAATTTCGTTTCTTTTTTTTCTTAAGAATCTGCCATTTTTGGTAATGTTGGATAGGTCATGCGCAATTGAAACAACTGAAAAGTGAGATTAAAGGCCAGGCGGAACCAATAGTCAGTTTGGGGTATCAGTTTTGTCATCTAAACGCAAGGTAATTCCCTTGCTTCCTTACTAGCATATATTTTCATAATTAGAAGCCAATCGTTTTTCAAAAAAAGAGAAATTAATATAGTTAAACAAATGAAAAAATAGCCAGCTTCCCACTGATTCTGGTTGGGTTTTTTCGTTAAATAATATGAATCTCGACTCTTGTACACAACGTTTTTTCGCTTAAAATTATGAAAAGCAGTTTGCATGATTTTGCCATTTCGTTAGGGCTTTTAAAAGACATCTACGTATAAAGAATTCACTTCCATATTGACAAGGTTTTAACAGTCCGTCATTTAACATAACATCCACATTTCAGGTCATTAAAAAATAATATAAAAAGAAAATCTTTCAGCAACTATGCGTTCAATTCTATCTCGCACAAACCAAATTGGTTCAAACTTAAAGGTAATTTTTGTCTTCTAATTAATTAATTCTTTGATTAATTATCTGCATTAATTAATATTAATTCTATGCCTCGCCGAAGAAGTTGCGTGGAAAATTCAGTATCATAAAACAAAATTGCTCATGAAATATGCAGTTGGTGCCACCAGATTGGGATGTAATTGGTCATTTGAGAGCAGATACGCAAAGGTCATTTCAGCTTAAATAATGAAATCTACCTCAAAATTAAAAACAATTTCAATCATTTTGAATTCATTAAAGAGGTCATCCGCAACAACATTTTTCAATTGTCTCATTTTCTTTCAAAAATAAATATTAAAAACATCAAATAATATTATTTAACATTATTGAATATATTAATATAAAGTAATACTAATATTAAATTTTTAACATTAAATAAAAGTATTTACTACTGAAGATTAATATTTGTTGCTAAGATTAAATAGTCTATTTTATTTTCCCTTCTCGTTAGCGAACTTATATAATCTGGAATTAGTTCACTTTGTAAACAGTCAGTTAATTAATTGCCATACGTGATAGACGCTTGCATGATCCTGTCTTTTTCATGACTGCCTAGGTCGAAGATGTTCCTGCAAGAGATTGCCATTCGACTGGCTGCCAACCAAAGCTGTAGAACCTAATCAGTCCTGCTATTCAATCCAGATGGATGAAGAAGAGATAGATCAATACATTTTACAAGGGTATTTGTGCGTAAGTGGGTGAAGCGAATTCGATTCGAATTCGAACTCGGCTTGCCGATTTCTCATTTCATTACACTACATCAAAACAAAACGATGAAACTTTAAGTTAGGACTTTATTTTCGAAGACTTGTCATATGAATTTCATAATCTAAGCTATAATAAAAACTATGAAACAGTCATCAAAAATAATATTTAGTTTTGTTGCTGTTCCTTAGAATGTACGAGTTTGCTTTGTTGCAGCAATCTCTTTGCTATTTTTCTTTAATTTTAAAATACATTTAAGAATAGAAAAATATATTGGATTGAAAGAAAAGTTCATAGCATTTTTCAATAGGTGACGTTTGAAAACGTGATTTTATTTCACACGTGACTAAAATGTAACAACTTCTTCTAATTATTCTAAAAATCGCCATTTGAACGCGTAATTCTATCTATCTATCTATCTATCTATCTATCTATGAGAAACTGATTCATGGCAAATTAAATAGAATAAGAGGGAAAAAATAAAAGTGAAAAGTACTGATTTCTGTGATCAAACGTGATTTGCTATTGTCGCTGAAAGGGCTCAGTGAAAACGATTGATCTCTTTTCAAGTAATTGCTCATTTAAATCGAAACGAACATAGGGGAAATCCTCAGGCCTTTTATTGGGACGACGCTCAACAAAGCAACAGGAAACGAACCTTGAAGGAAATCTCAGGAATGAGTGTTTGATAACGAAGACAAATTTGTATCGATATTCATTATTGTGGGAAAGGAGCTTTGTGTATAACACACACACACACACACACACACACACACACACACACACACACACACACACACACACACACACACACACACACACATATATATATATATCAGTGTAAATATATACACACATATTTACACTGATTTACAGCTATGAAAAATTGCACACAGTTGTATCTGTTTTTCGTGTGATGACTCATTGCTTTCATGCGTTAGTCATATTCTCCAAAGACACACGCCTATACATATGGACATTTAAACGCTCTCCAGAAATATGCTTACACAGGTACATACTTTTAATTTCTCTTCGAATAAATGGAGATGATGTATTTGGAGATCTTTCGACTGAAATAAAGCTGGAAGAGACTTCCACGAACAAGAAGTACCAGAAAATAAAATGTTAGCATAGAATGTACGGTTACATCCAGTTATTTCAACTATAAATTGATAAGAGCTTGCTGCCAATCTAGTACTGCACTTAAATTTATAAATTATAGGAACCATAGTAAGAAGCATCCGAACAATTACCATAAAAATGTTTATAGAAATAACACAGGAAACCTACCTTACAGTGAAGGAAATGTAACTTAAGCTTAGACATTATGTCAGAACCGATAGCACTGCAAATTCTTATTTTGATTTTATCAAGAATTACTAAATATATAGCAGAAGCACTAGACCAGTTATGGCAGAAATATTAAAAGCAAGGATGAATGGTAGACTTATAAATATATAAGATTAGATTCTGGGAAAAAATTGTCTATTATGACACAGTGAACCAACCGTCTTAGTGGCAAACCTAGCAACTGATTCAATGTAATCCTTCCCTCTTCATGTCAGAGGAAAAAAATTAGTCAGTAAAGGTGCAATAAGTCACTTTCATGGAGGTTAGCATCAGTCATGCTGGTAAAAGGTAAAAAGAAATTCATGAAATGATTAAAATAGAGCAATTTTGTTTTTGAGGCGTTAAAATGAGCAAGCTACACCTCCCAATTATAGATCGTTTTTAGATCAGCTACCAATTTGACATTACTGAAGCGATCAGACTTGGTATTAATAAAAGAATAAATAGTTGCCATCAGCATAGATACCGTGCTGAGATCGGGAATTATGTTGATGAAAATTGAGAAAATGTAGGTTCAAGGATATAGCCATGGCATTAATTCCAAAAAATGTGGAAGAATAGTCGTTTAAAATGTCGTTAATACATCAGAAGTTGACTTGGAGAAGCGAATGCCAGACTGCTTATCTGAAACACCTTATGAGATTAGATGCTGAACCAATTCAGAGTTGATTAGAACCTATAGTGAGTTGTCAAAAAGAGGTACAAGCTTAATAGACCAATAGTTAGAAGGATCAGACCGTTGTCTTGTGTTCTTAAAGACTGGAACTACAGAAGAGGATTTCCATATAAGCAGGAAAACAAGAAGCAGCAAGATATCTATTGCAGTATTTATTGGTAACAGAAATACATTTGTTAATGTAGAGATACCATCATGTCAACATGTTTGTGGATATCTAGTTTTGAGATGATAGCAGAAATTATGGACGGAGTTATATGCATATCACTCAATAGAGATTCCATTCTAAGTGAAAAGTCACACAAAGATGAGTTAAGAGTAGAATTTGAAGACAATTTACGAGCCAAACATTCTGCATGTTAACTCCTTAAACTGAGTGACAAAATATCAACAAGGAAGCTAAAATTATTAGAGATAAATTGGATTTAAGCAGAGAAATACAAATTTTAACCAGTAGACAAGCTTTCTTAAAAATCAAAGGCCACTATTTATATTATTCGGATTATTGCCCTAATCTTTGTTGCCATTTGTATGACCTAAACGTCGTACAAATGGCAACAAAGATGAAGACAATAGTCCGAAAAATGTAAATATTGTAAATACCACCTAATCTCAGAAATATAGACAAATCAAATCCACAAAGATTTTCCCTGTAACCTTTCATACCGACTTATAAATCCAACAAAAACAGAAGTGGGCAAAATAAGTCATCAAATATTAAAGAAGTATTTGTGACTTACTAAGAAGAGCCACTCAAGCTAACCAGTGGAACAACATAAGTGATTGTATTTCTTGATTCCAAAAAGTCCAAAACAAAAATAAATATGCGTTCATTAAATATGACATAAAAAACTTTTACCCATCAACTTCTGAAAAAGGTTTGATGAAGGCGTTTAATTTTGCTAAAACGTACATAAATATATTATTTGAACATGTTGATATAATTCTACATTGCCGCAAATCCATACTTTTCCACAATGGTGAAGCATGGATTAACGAATCAAATAACGGCACCTTTGATGTACCACAAAGAACGTAGGACTGAGCCGATATTTCAGATTGATGGGTACATACATTTAAATAAAATCAACAATTATTATCCACATAGACAACCACGGATTATGCAATTAATGACAGCACCGGTCAACAAAAAAGAAAATAATAAAAAAGGGAAGCACTTTATAAACTCTTCAAACAAGATTTTGAAATAATATTCGAAACAAATAGAAAAGTAGTATAATATTTAGTTGTAGAATTAAATTTGCAAACTGGCAATGTCTCTTCATATCTGAAAGCAAACACAAATTTCAAGTACATAAACCATCCCAAAAGCATAATCAAGTACATTAAACAAAGAATAGCACACAGATTGTAAAAGAATTAGTCAAACAAAACAATATTTGATGAAAAGAAAAGAAAAACTATGAAGTTTTACTAAAAGAATCTGGATATAAGCGCATTTAATAATACAATCCTCATCCAAACAGACAAATAAAAAACAATGATAGAAAGCAAAACGCTATCTAGTCTAACCCACCATTTAACTTAGAAGTAAAAACAAAAAGCTCAGAAAGAAACAAAATTTTCAATAGTGATTCAATCAAACTGAGTTATAGCTGTACTAGTAAGTTAGAAAATTTCATAAACAAACAAAACTCCAGAAATTTAAGTTGCGTCGTACAAAACAAGATCATTATAAGGAATATAACTGCAGGGACAAATATAAATGCCCAGTTCAAGAACTTTGTAATACAAAAGAAGTCATTTACAATGCAAAAGTACATGACTTAAATGGTCAAAACAAAATATAATTGCGAGCAACCAAAGATACCTTTAAGACCAGGTGGTTCGAACACAGGTCTACATTTAAAATAGAAAATTAAAAAAATTGTACAATATTGGCTAGTCATGTGTGGAAACTGAAATTAAAATATGGAAAAACCCAGAAATAACGTGAAGTATAGTGAAAAGAGCAGAGCCTTACAACAATGGCAAAATATTTAGAATGTGCCAGGAAGAAAATTTGGCAAATATGTTTTTCCCAAACAAAATTTAATTACTGAATGAAAGAACAGAAATTATGACTAAGTGTAGCCATACTATAAATTACCTATTAGTTTCATACAACCATGGATGAAAACGTTATAACTTCTAATTTTTGAAAATTGCGCGTTCATAAGAAATCTCCGTTAAGTGGGCATTCTTAAAAAACGGTAAAATCAGTTATTGCAAATTGCCTGATAATACCACAAGGTAGGAAACTAGGTCGCGTAATATCTCGTTTACAAATGAAAAAATATTTAAAAGTTCTACAATATAATTGTATTGAACACTTTTAATACAACGTTGTACTGGTCTAATTTAACTATGACCAAAAACTATGAGATTAAATAATACACACACACACACACACACACACACACACACACACACACACACACACACACACACACACAAATATATATATATATATATATATATATATATATATATGTCAGATTAAATAAATTGCAAACATTGTGTCTGCTTATTTTTAATAAAATCCGTTCATACTCACGGATAGTCTTTTGCGTATTATAATTGAAAGATGCCAGAAATGAGCTGTAACGATTGACAGATGTTATTATCATTCATTTCTTAAGGTACCCAAGTACTTTTAATCTCTTTCTGAGATCATCTTCAGGGGTGTGAGTTATGGTAACAAAAAAAAAAATAACTGCAAAACTGTGTTGCTAAAGATTACTGTGAATATTTTTCTGCTTCAAATATAACGGTTGACAAATTGCTAGCGTTTATTAGAACGTGAAAATTAGAGAAATGAATGATAATAACATCTGTCAACGTTACAGTTAATTTCTGACATCTTTCAATTATAATACGCGAAAGATTATCCGTGATTATGAACGGATTTTTTAAAAAAATAAGCAGACACAATGTTTGCAATTTATTTAATCTGACATGTCTAAAAGAAAATTTGCTGCTTAAACACACACACACACACACACACACACACACACACACACACACACACACACACACACACACACCTCTATTTATCTGTTAATTCAGATAAAACTTAGTGAAGAAATAGCCATTTACAACATATCATTGTAAGACATGCATTCTTCTACCCCTTATAAATAGAGAATGAGGAAAACTTCTAAGCCCAGTGGTTAGTTTAGGTGAAGGAAGGGGTGGGATGTATTGGTTTTCATTGGGTTGGTCTGGGAGAAGGAGTTAGTAGTAATTCTTCCTTGGTAGTGGAAGGTATGTGACCTGAACCTAGGGTTAGTAGTGGTAAGTGGTGTGGATGTAACTGCTTGGTCAACTTCTAAAAAAATGTTTAGAAATTATTTTATCGGGACTAATTGGGGGAATAGGATAATTATTGTAATTTATACTTATTTATATGGCGACACATACTTTCTATGGCGACACACACACACACACACACACACACACACACACACACACACACACACACACACACACACACATATATATGTTGTGTTGGTTAAAGATATATCCTACAAGCATTAATACGAGCATAGTAATGTATCATTTCCCCATGTGAGAAATATCTACCAAGCATATAAGCAATATACATATTATTTGGCTGTCGGTTGAATAATCCAATCTTTGTAGCACTGATATTTTGATTCAAGTTTTCGGTGTTGAACATTTCAAATGTACTTTGTATTCAAAATAAATTATTTCCTTGTTGAAAGATGATTCTTTGCGTTTACTATTTATCTACCTGCAACACACACACACACACACACACACACACACACACACACACACACACACACACACTCTCTCTCTCTCTCTCTCTCTCTCTCTCTCTCTGTCTCTCTCTGCCTACCTGTCTGCGTCTATTCTTATTTTTGTCGGTCTGTCTAATATTGTATGGAGGAACATCATTATGTTAATATATTTGCATATACACTTGCAATATGAATCAATATGTTTACAAATCGAATAGCAAATTCTATTTCCTTCTGTCTTAGACCATCATGGCTAATCACGGAGCCTGAAGGTCCATGGTTTAATGGAGAAGAAAATGTGTGGGCGTTTCTGTATAATCGAAAACGATTTAGAGAAATTCAGAGGCGACTGAATATAGATTTATTTTGTTTCATTTTGGCACAAAACAGAGCTACTCATCTGGCGGAGAGCTTTGTAATTGGATCCGCGCAAAATTTATTATCCTGTGTCAATTAACCTGTCGTCGATGAGATTGTTTCGTGGTAATTTTTTGTCTTTTAAAACTTTGAACGTATATTAGTTTCATATATCAAAACTATCTAGCCAGCTAGATTGTACGATTCTGTTATTAGTTTTAGGCTATTTAATCTTTATTTAAATTGAAACTTAATAAAATTCAATCTTGAACAGTGTATTTGTCTATACTTCTGAGGTGAGGTAGTATTTACATTGTTCGGACAGTTGACCTCATTTTATTGCCATATTTACGACGTTTCGACCTGTGTGTACTCCAGCATTCTCTAGGTGACTGGGATTTCAAAATTCCAACCATTTGAAATAATCCGAAGCATATAACAGCCGAAACGTCATGAATATGGCTTGAATATTGTATTTGCATTAAGTTTTAGTTCATATTTTCTTTGTTTAATATTTGGTATTCAGTTCCTTCAATATCATCCTAATGATCTTGTTCGTTTACATTACTGTATTTTTCTTTCTTTATTGCAACAACTTTAGTAATAACTTAATGGTTTAAATAGTTACTCCATATATACACTCAGAAGATAAGTTATTGATTTTTTGTAAGTACCATTTCGATTGAACGTAAATAAAACGTTTTTCTCGAGCCTATGTATGTTGACGTTTCATCTCCTTTTCTTTCTTGGTTAGCAACTGTTGATAATTCATGATCTATTTGCAAAAGAACTTTATATTCTGAACAGTTGCCAGTATTTATAAATATAAGTGAGTTTTGTTCAAGATTTTTTGCATCAATTTATTACGCATATTTTCGTATCCCTAACTGGATAAACAGTTGTTGAACTCTTGAAAAAAATAGACCACAAGGAGAAAAATACATAGACAATTCATTCTTTAATATATAAATATATATATAATATATAATATTATATAAATATAATCTGATAACAAAAGATTTTGTCATAAAGTCATGTTGTAATCTTCAATTTCTGACCACCTTTATTTTGTTATTCATTGATGTATGAGTAAAAATAAACAAATAAAAAATGATAATTTCAAAAAGAAACAAAGGATATTTTGATTTGATCAGCATCGCCAGAAAAGCAAATTACATTGCACACACATTCATTCGCCTCTTTATCATAATCTGTCCATATCTTTCAGTCAATTTATATCTGAATTTGTTCATATCAATCGACATCAATGACTGTTTTTGTGAAACCATTTCTGTTGGTTAAAGTTATATCCTACGAGTATTAATACTGACTCTAAGGCATATTTAATATATCATTTCCCCATGTTAGAAATATCTACCCAGCATATATGCAATAATTTTACGAAGAAAATAATAGGAAGATTTATTTGTATTCTTGAAGCAACAAGAACTCCTACCCATCATTATTAGTCTGCTTTAATTTAAAATGGATTTGAATATTTATGTTGCCGTAAAATGGTTATTAAATTAATCTTTTAGGATAAAGCAGAGGAATTTAAGAGGAGTTATAATGAACCCAACAACGACGAAAATCATGAAGTAACCATTCTTTGATCGAGTGAACGAAAAATATTTTGTCTCACAAAGCCTCGGTAGGAAAGTTGAGTTGCTTCGTTTGTTATTTGATACCAGTGAAGTCTACTTATATAAAACATTTTGTGTGCCCGTTCCTTATCTACATGAAAATAAAGTAAGGTATATCGTTAACTCTTGAGAAATTAAAAAATATTTAAAATCATTGGTGCTGCAAATTAAATTTTTAGCACGTGTTTGCAACTTTAGATATGCAGAAGTTTACAAGAGTAAACATCTAAGTAGTATGACTTAAGTCACACTAAATATCGTTCTCGATAATACATCACTATTCTAACATTATAGGTTTTGAAAACCACGCATATAGCTGAGTATCAGTATAATTTTTCATTTCTGATTCTATTCTAAGTCGTTGGATTAAAACTCATTTTATGCATTGCTATGGAATTATTTTCTGCTGTTGTTAATGTCTGAAATATTCACGTAAATTCTGTAAGAAGAAAGTTTCACTTCCCCACAAAATGAACTGCCACTTGCGGGGAGAATTCTTTTAACATTTCAATTTTGTTTTGTGGAAGACAAAGATCAATCGTTATTATACATCCTTACTCTCATAATTTTCAATTCCTACCACTTTCTCTTCTACTCATCACATTATTATATCGACTGTAATACTTTACATTGAGTGGCTCTCGAGCTTTGTATTAGGTGAAACTTAGTAAAAGAAATAGTTTGGACGGAGGATTATGCTATGTTCATATTGCAATCTAGGAGAGATAGAAAGAAGGATAGATTGAAGGAGAGACGGAGAGAGATAGTGTATGTGTGCACCCAGGAGAATAACCGGACGGATGATGGCGTCTCAACAATCGAACCAACAAGTCACACTGTATCGTTAGTTGAATAAAAATATTTGTTTCTGTTCTCATACAAATTCTCATGAGACAAAGTTGCATCATTTCTATTGATATTTGTGGATGGATATTTTTTTGGTTGATGTTTATCTTTCTGATGTTGATGGCTGTTGCAATTTCATAAAACGCAGTGGATTTGAATGGGGATAGTTTATATAATCGTTTTTCTGTTGCTTATGAAACACAAGGATTCATGCTTTATGGTTAAATTTTGATGAAAGCGTACAATTCTGTGCATTTATAATCAAACGTTTGTTCGGTTACTATGTTAAAACTTACCTGAAATTGATTCTACGTCAATATTCATAAAACTGTTTTATAACATTTTCTTAAAATAAAAATATAAAAACATCTTTATTTAAATGGATAGAAAATTTCTTAATACGTTTGTTTTAAATATGCATTTTTAAATTAAACTAATTTAAAAAAATAGAAACACGAGATAATGTGTTCATTTTGTTGGACGGTCCATCAAAACTCATTAATGATCATTTACAGTAATTTATCTATACAAACTCAGTTTTTATGTCTTCTGAGGAAGATTAATACAATATTCGGACTACAAAAATAATCCGATCGAGCTGGTTGTTAACGAAAGAGAACATAAATGTTTCATAAACAGGGAATAAAAATAATAAAACAGTTTTGTAGACTGCACAATGGACTTATAAAAGTACTTTTAACTATCCGTGGGCATGACTTCGGTTATGGCAACTTCCTGTGGTAGCAGTTTCCCATAGATTGTGTGCCTTCATATCCGTGCCGCGGTGGGTGCTAAACAGAAAACAGACCGTCCATTCATATTTGTTGCCTTTACACCAAATAACGGCATCTTTAGGGGCTTAACATGAGCCAAAACGTGCATGATGCATAATACATCTTTAAAATTAAAAGTATAATTCCTATTCGTTCTTAGGTTGTTTCATTTCAAATGTAACTCCCATACAGCTTTTCTGTTTCTTACATTTTTCGATTAGTCACGTAATTTTTTTGAATTTAGAATGTTATTTCCTTTCTCTCATTTTTTACGCGAATTTTGATCCCAAACAGTTTCGTACTGAAAATGTAAATGTTTCATTTTAGAGATTAAATGATAAAATTTTTAAAAATATTTTTATCGGCTGAAATTAAAGAACTAAAGTGGAAATTAATTTTGAGAAATTTCAAACGTAATCTTCATTCGGAAGTTATTCACATAAGTAATTAGAAATTACTTAGCAATATTTTCAAAGAACGGTGATGTTCCTTTTTATTTCTATTAACAGCATTGTTGAAAGTAATTACACAGTTTATTCTCCTCTCGGCCGAATTTACCTACTGCTGTAATAAGGTTGTCATTGCTGTTACATAATCTCGGGTATTAAATATTCACGTACACAAAAGAAAAGAATTTTATTAACACACTGAAAAATCAACTGATATTGATAAATGAAAAACAAATTGATATTTAGATCAAGTAACTGATGCTATTTGCATGTCTTATTCCAATATTTGCAATTATATCATTTAGCTATAAACAGTTTAAAATATGCATAAATGCGTTAAATGCGATGTTGAAAATGTTGAAAAACGAAAAATAAAACATCTTTCGTTTTTCAACAATTTCAATCCTCTAAAAAACTTGGATTCAACCTTTAAAATAACCTACACCCGACATGATTTTCGAATGAAATCTAAAACGTTTTTAAATAGCTGATAACTTAGATATTTCCGAACAATTTAGATAACATTTATGACATTCATTTAAGAGTTTATATTTGGCAAGTCTATTTAAGAACATGATTGAACTTTTTAGGATAATATTTTAGTTTTGTACCATTTTGCAGTCTTGGAAAATCTACTGCAATTACAGTATTTCTTTTGCTTAATTTCTTTATTTTCTATACTAATTTTTTATAGCTTATACCTACACTAATGAATTTGAATTGTATACAGTTTAATTCCACATTTGGCTGGTCTTAATTATTATCAATGATAAAATTACTTATTCTTTGCAAACTGCGCTTTTCGTCATTTCATTTCAGATTGCATCATATTTTTAATCTATTTCTACATCAGACCGGGTGATACCATTGGTGTTCATTCACTAAATTGGCAAAACAGATGAAAAAATCAAAATTTAAGTTAAACGAAAAAGAATTTATAGAAAACACTGTCATATAAAAGGGATGATTTCTTAAAAGCTTTAAAAAGATTCCATTTGAAACAATTCATTTGTCCAATCAAAGATCACAAGCAAGGCATTAACAATGCTCTTCAATTAATTATCAGATGAAGAACTGCTAGTTTGATTAATTTTCTGATTAGTATTTCTTTCATTTTATTTCTGCTGCTTCTTAGCGTAACACTATCATTCTACGGTCATTAGAGTGAATTAAGGAAAAATGAATTATATCAGAACTTCATTCTTTATTTTCGACTATCACTTCATAAAGACAGTCTGGTAGTTACTATAAGAATACAAAATGAAAGAAACATTGGTAAAAAAGGAATAATTTTACAGTAAATTCACCAAATGTCACTTGTATACTTGTCATTGTATAACTCAAAGACAGGTATGGACGCTAAATTTTTAATAGGAATCCGGAGTATAAGCCGAACGTTACTTTCAACTTTCAAAGATATTTGTTAATTTAGAAGTTCCCACGATTGGCATGTATTTATTGCCGCAATAAAATAAAAAAGAACGAATAAATGTTGGGCGCTTACACAACTTTTCATGTGAAGCAAAAGTAGAAAATGTTTTATCCAAAATTTTTCTTTGGAATATGACCTGAAGATTTTAGTGCAGCGATGTCTTAAGATAGAAAAGCAATTAGATTTTCAGATTTTTATGAAAAATTATAAGTATTTAGATGTAGACACTAGAAACCTTTCCTGGTGTTGGTGACAAGGCAAACCTCGCTGCCGAGCTTGAGAAGGACCTCCAATCCGTGGTGCATAGGGATAAGAAATGGCTCGTAAAATTCAATTCTTCCAAAACGAAGCTGCTGTCAATTAACCACCACAGACAACCGCACCTCCCTCCCATTAGCATGGAACAGGCTTGCCTCCCAGAGAGTAAATCACTACGCCTGCTTGGCCTGACACTCTCAGCGGACTTCAAGTGGAATGACTACGTCGAATCCATTGCTAAATCCGCAGCTATGAAAGTCGGCTCTCTGTGCAGGGCCCGGAAATTCTTTCCGCCTGATCCTGCAATTATATAAATCCACCATCCGCCCGTGTATTGAGTACGGCTGCCACATCTGGTCGAGTGCCCTTTCTATTCTCCTCGGGGTTCTTGACAAAATACAGCGAAGAATCTGTAATGTGATTGATACCCACTTGGCTGACCGTCTGCAGTGTCTCACTCACCGGCGTGACGTGGCTTCCCTGTGCCTCTTCTATAAATACTTTCATGGCTTCTGCTCTGACGAACTTAAATTACTGGTGCCCCCTAGATGTGAATTTGCACGAGATACTAGATTGGCAACTAGGTCCCACTCTTTTACAGTGAAACCGATGAAATGTAACCGCAATTTCTACTCCCACAGCTTATTTCCCGCCTGTGGAATTCCCTACCGCATGCTTGCTTCCCCGACGGCTACAACCCCCAGGAGTTTAAATGTAAGGTCAATAGACACCTCCTAACACACTAACTCACACCCACTCTCTCCAACTCTCTCCCTATGTACATCCTAAGTCGACTATCACCCTCCTTCTGACATTTCCTATACCCAATCACTCTATGTAACCCCCTGCGCTATAGTGGCAGTGGAATGCCTTGCTTGGGGTGACACGATTAAAAAAAAGCCTTTCCCAGATATTTAGGGTACCTCAACGTGGTATAATGGTTAGCAATCTTGCCTCGTAAGAACCTATTACAACTGAGTAGTGAGTTTGATTCTCACTAGGTGTCCCTTACTTTCGACATTGTGCTACATCTATGTGGCGCTTAAAAAACCAACTCTCCAATATATTTAAAGAAAATTTTATTAAAAAAACATGATAGTGAATTCTAAATAAATTATGGTTTCATAAATAAATATTACAAATTCATGATCACTTACTGGTGTCTAAGGCCCTATTTAATTTGAAATATTAACCATAAGCTATGATTGGCTTATAATAATAATGGCTGAAATATTTTAATGCATAATTGGCTTGTGGCATTGATTTAGTTTATTCCTTATTACATTCCGTCATTCGTTATGTTCTTATCGGTTTTATGAGAAAAGAGAAAATGCCAACGAAGAGAAAACGTCATTCTTTGTTTGGCAAGAAATACAAGTTTTTCCTTAGGATATGAAAGAATTACAACTATTATCAGTTTATAACCACACGAATCAGAAGAACAGGGTCAGAAGAAAAGTGGTAAATCGACATTCTCATCAGAAAATTTCTAATGTCTCCAAAATTAGTTTCAATAAGTCCTCCTGATATTCAATTCCCATTGGCTGTTTCTAAGACATAATCACTGTTACTATCTTGAGAAAATAAAATACTTGTTGTCTTTGAGGCGTATTGGAAGGATGATGTGAATGACGCGTAAACGTTGATAGGAATTAAAGCTGGCCTTGGGCAATGTCGTTGTGCATATGTCAAGAGCCGATGTTGCATACAAACGATAGAAATAGGAACTAGCAACTATGCTTCCAAGAATAACAGTATATTTCTATTATAAACTAAAAGATTTGGTTTATTTCTAAATGTCGTAAAAATAGGTGTTAACAACTGAAATAAAGTAAAAGTCGTACTCTTATGCTTTTATGCTGACGTACCAGAAAACATAGGAACCATATATAAAGGTAATGGTAAATAGCTCTACCTAACTTTGATTTTATAGATATGTACTTTGTCATCCGGGGCGTCAGAATAAACATCGATGAGGTTTCTCATATTAAGAAATGAAGTATCAGATTCAAAATGTATATGATAGTGGATGCTAGATGAATGGAACATTTCGGAAGTTGTGGATACATGCGACATTACTCAATTTACTGTCATGTGTGTATCAGGAATACTTAATGACCGTTATCAGAATCATTTAACTAGAATTGCCTGTTGTGAAAGACAAGCGGTACTGATATATATATATATATATATATGCATTTGTTTGTGCGTATATAAATGTGTAAAGCGTAAATATTTGTGTCGGTATGTGTTGTCTTTATACCAATAAAATGTCTTTTGTCAGAAATTAAATAATTGAGATATTGATTTAAACCTATAATTTCTTGAAAAATATTTTTATAAATCGAATTTAGAAGCTAGGAACAACCTTAAGCATTGCAAAAAATGGGTTACTATCAAAATTAATCTTTACTCAGTAATACTATGCAGTCGTAGATTTTACTTGTATAGCATGAAGAAGAATGTATTTTCATTTATTTTAAATGTATGTTTTCCTCCAAAGTGCTATAAAGAAGAAAAACAGTCGAGACATGAATATTACAACATTTAATTCTTGTGCTGCATATACAACAGGTATATTCGGGACAAAATTTTAAACATTACATATAAATATCAATATGAAGGCATAATTTCTGTAATAGGTAGATAATAAATTCAAATTCGAGATGTTCGCTGATAGGTCTAAACGCAAATAAGTTTTCATAAGCTAAATGACTAAAATTCTAAAAAAGTCTTTATTATTGTTACATGTATATGTTTATACAAATTAGAAAGTCTTCTCAATACTAAATTTTGAATGTACAAAGTATTTATAAATTGTGATATAAACTTAGAATCTTTCAATCCAAAAGTCATAGTTTCACTTAGATTGAAGGAATGAGTGATAAGGCTGTAGGGAAATTTAATTTTGTATGTCATATCTGTTATGTTTCAAATTTGTATCATACGAAGTAGAGTAAATTGTCATGCCTGATGATGATACGCGTGAAAGAGAGATGATTATGCGCGGACCAAAAAATAATAAAGGATTTTTCTGTAATCTTCCACTGTTTGAGATCGAAAGTAGTGAGCATAAACCGTTTAAAATATTCGTGATAGGATTTAGTCTTATGCTATTTTTATCATGTGTTTTCAAAGAGTATTAGTAAAAACATTAATACTGTCTGTTAGATTCGAGGATATTTTTATTGGCCTGTTCATCATTATGAAATTAAGTTGGTGTTTTAGTGACATAATTCAAAATATTTTTCGTCATTTACATTTTGTAATATCCATGAAATATATACATTTTTAAAATCCGTTTTGCCAAGGGATGCTTATTATCCATTACTGTAATTACTTACAGATATTGTTTAATGCTTTTCTCTCTTAGAAAACGTGAAAAAGACTGTTAGACTAGAGAAAAAGAGTAGGAGGTGCATATTGACTTTACATCTAATATAATAGCTTTTTTAGTTTTTCTAAAAAAATGATTCAACAATTATTAGATTTCTGATAAAGTCTGAAATGGAATTTTATCTTTCGTCATTCTTGTCTTGATAGATTTATGACCTGTCGCTCTGTTTCGTCTGTTGTTTGTTTCATTCTATTGAAATCCTTTAGCAGTGCTGCCTTCTCTTTATGTTTATGTCTCTTAAATGGACAAAGGCATCGATTGTTGTTAGTTGCAAATGCGTGTCTGTTTCTTTTCACGTTCCTAACATAACAGCAATGTATTCTTTGTAATCCAGACTACATATGAATAATTCTATATTTTTTATTTTACTGTAGTAACAGTTGCAATAAAAATGTCGAGAAAATGTAACGATATTTTTAATTCGTGAAAAGAACATCTTGCAATTAATGTTTTAATAACTCGGTCAAAGAGATTACATTTATAACTTTAAATAATAGCCCTTCCTTTCTGAAATGTATAATGTTAAAGGTAAATCCTCCTCGTTGTTCTAGAGTTTAACAAAGACAGAATCTGTTGTAATCTAACACTTTAAATTTCATATTTTTGGTTTATGTTAAAAAATAGGAGAGATTGGGTTCTATAACCTTGGTTAGCAACCAGTCTACCGCAGAAAGCAATGGAAGCACTGTGGTAAAATATTCTGCTCAGTCAGACATGTCTCTTTCGAGACATGATCGCCCAACCGTGTATCACCTATAGCACTTAACAGGCTGACAGTGTTTTAAAAAAAGTAATGTTTGCGACTAAGTTTCTGGTGTCGCAATCATTAAATCTCATAAAGAATGTTGTTATAAAGAATCATTACTTGATTGTAGATGTGGTATTGTGTCGGAATGGGCTTAACCAATTCCATAGACTGACTGGGAGTAACTGACGAAATATTGGAATGATAAAATGTTAATAAGATTCAAGTTTCGTGTTATCATTAGTAACGTTGAAACTTAATTAGTAAGAAAATATAAAACATTAAAATCTTCAATATGATAGTAAAGTAATTTATTTGCAATAAATGTATTTTCGGGTTGTATAGAAACTTACGTCTACTATAATGTTATAAACACATCTATTAGTAGCATACGAGAAAATAAACGAAACAATAAGTACTGCCAGTGAGGTAAAAGAAAAAACAGATAAGAATTTTTAATATACAGTTCTTTGTATTGTCAATGCAGAGGGTGTGAGCGGATTGTTTATTTGTTAGCAAGGAAAAGGACTTGGAGGAAGAGTGGAGTTGGTAGGGCCAGAAGTAGAAGCTTGCTTGATCACCAGTCCCTGTTGTTTATGAGCAACTGTCTTAAAGGTAAATGTGGTGGCTCTTAAACTCATCTTTTGTTCATGCTTTTTCTTTGGTGTTAATCTTCGTAAATGGCTTCTTTTATGTTGTAATTCATATTTGTGAAGGGATTTGCTTTATGGGTGTCATATCCAATGCTCGGAGACCCTGCGTAGAGGACAGATTTTGTTTTTGTTTTTACCTAGTGTTCATACCCGGTCAGCATGTAGCGTAAATTAGAAAAAAATCTAATTTGAAGCAGAGTATAACAATAAATAAGTATGTAGATGCATACAAGCTTCTTCATATATGTTACTACAACTAATAACTAGCAATAACTAAAGAAATTTTACCGTTTTCCTACTGAAAATTTCTGATCAATCCTAATAAGAATTATGATTAATTTGAATATTAGAATAAGCTCCTTATATGTTCTACGACAATAAAATATCCGTAGTAATATCCCTTTTTTATCCTTAAATATTTTACCTTAACACTTTATCAAAATATTGTAATGACAATAATATGTGTGTATGCAGGTCATTGTTTAAAGAAAAGGGTAAAAATGAAAATATTTGAAATTAATGAGGTTTCCTTGAAACAAACGTTAAACGCAAGTGTTGTTGTCATCTCCTCCTGTCCTCCCCTGCTGCATTCTTTCCTTCCGTTCTTTTTTCCTACCGTTCTTTTTTCCTTCCTTGCTTTCTTTCCTTCCTGGCATTTTCCTTCTTTGCTTTATTTCATTCCTTGTTTTCTTTCATTCTTTCCTTACTTTTTCCTATGATTTCTTTTTCTCACTAAGACCAAACATCACATATATCTTTATCTTCAACTTTAATCGCAAAAGAATTAAAAAAAAAACAAAAAAACAAAGACCCCCCACCAAAAAAAAAAAAAAAAACCCCAGAAAAACAAAAAACAAAAACGGAATAGCCCTTTATTTATCTGGGGAAATTGTAAGATGGAACACAAATGCCAACTAATGAAGCAATAATAAGAATTTTAATACGATGCTGCATATGTCTGATATTTCCTTATGAAACTGTTTTTTATGATGAATATATTGGGCTTCGCATATCTGTACCTCACCGCCTCTTTTGTTGTCTCGATAAATAATAACAATCTGTTGAGTGCTAAGTTATGAGCTTAAAATTCTTCTAATTTGGATACAATGATCCGTTTTACAGTTGGATAAAACCAGCACAATTATTAATATTACTTATGTGTATAGGTGAAGTGGTATAGGAATGCTGTCAAAATCTTTCTCAACAATTTTGATACGGAAGTAATAACATTCCGTTCCATTGTGAAATCGACCTTGATAGACAAGCATGAATGACCCTTTGCAGTAGCGAGCTTTTCACTCGCTAGCTTTATCGCTGAATTTGATTATCTATAGTGAGGCTGAAAGGACACGTAGATTTGTAACCGAGGCCCGTGTAGGTCAAATGAGACAACGTAATTTAAACATGATAGTCTTAAGGAGAAATAATGCATTGTTGGAGATGCTATCTATTTACCATAACAAATCTTTGTAAAATTCACTATCGCTATTTTTGTTAATGTTGTTATTTTGAATTTAGTTTTACTCCCTGTATTTTCTGGATCTAAATTAACAATTTGGAATTAAAATAATCTCTTAATTTTAGTTGATCCTAACAGTGATGATATTATAGGATTTTGTGAATAAAGCCTTTCTTTTTTTTACTTGTTTTTGCTAGGCCATGCTTAATAAATGTTGATAAATGTTTTCTCACAATATGCCAATCGACCATATTTCTGTTTGTGAGTTTTCGATGATCATTTTTACAATGGTAGAAAAAATTTACTGGTTTTAAATAGGTTTAGAATTATTAAACCTTCTGGCTCTTGTTGTAACGAGGTGGGTATATGATTAAAACCCTTTTAAGAATGTTTAGGCTAAAACAACATTGTAGTTAGAAAATAGTTTACTGTATTTTCTGAATTTAGTTTTGCTTTTCCCTTTCTGTTATCATTTCAGCTTAGAAGCTACCATGGATTTTAAAAGTACGTACGAGCTCTATTTTTCTTAGAAGAAGATAGACAGTTACTAACAAAGTTTTACCCGGATCGCAAACAATTATTTAGTCATAGAATGAATGAAAAAATGAAATAATAATAAAAACTATTGAATTTTATGAAAATGAAGAAATATATATGTTGAAAGTATAAAATAGAACACACAAAAAATATATCATAATTGTTTATTGGACTATTTAATAATACGAGCATCGATTTACACTTGTCTCACTAAAATTCTAAATTTTTCCTGAGTTAACGTGCAGCTAGTTGCTGTTACCCCCAAAACCAGTCGATTAAATTTGTCTTTAGGCTTAATATATTGATTTTTTTAACTGTCGGATTTCGTCAAAGTAAACGGGTAAGTACCAACCAGTGAACGCATTATATCTAGTCAGGTGTGTTTTGGCTTAAGGAATGGCTTAAATCGTACTTAGGATTTAATCAGCTCGTAGGTGGGGAAATTATGTTGTTTATTACTATATTTTACTTTCTGTCATTTTTACTACTATTAATACAATTCTTTTGCGAATGTTTAAATGTTTGTTTACTATATTCCGAGAGCTTCTTTCTGTTGGACTGTAGACTTCGTTGAAATGAATAATTAATTGTGAGAGTGACAGTTAAGTTTTTCGAAACAAAGTAGATAAAGACTTTGTTAATTATTCAAAATTCAATTTCTATCTACAAATAATGTTAAATCTATGAATTTCACTTTTATTTCAGGAGAAACGCAAACAGAAAATTAGTAGCGGATTTTTTTGTTGTAGAATGTACACTTATTTGAATTCCTATCGTTCCTGTGATCTAAAAACTATGCAGTCTGATGAAATATGATGCTACCAATTTCCTTCACAGTTGCCTGGTTTGCTGGCGACCGTGGACTTTATTAGCAATTAATTATTGTCTTTTTACTTATACAAAAAAATCTAAACTTCGCGACACACTCTTCAGCTATGGGAATACTGTGACCACCAGAACTTCCTGAAAAAATATTCTTCACCCAGAATTTTAAATAAAATATCTGGGTTCCAGTTTAGATAAATAATGCTTTTTAATTTGGGCAACATATCATTTCCCTGAGAAAAAAGAGCAGCTCGACATGGTGTAATGTTTAGTAAGCTTGTTTCTCTAGAAAAATTACAATTGAGTTTGGTACCAACTGAGTGCCCCATACTTTCGGCGCTTAGAAAATCCCCATTTCCCTGAGAAAAAAAATAATCTCGCGTTAATTGTTTAATTTACGGTTAAAAAGTTTACCTCACTTTTTGCAGACATGTTTCAAATGAGGATTTTCACAGCAATTATCTCCACTGCCTATTACGTATAATCTTGCCTTTCATGTTGTATATATTTAAGAAAACAAATTACCCATGAAATTGTAATTTTTAGTTGATCTTATAGTGATTTTCTAAGTGCAGCTTAGATGTGGAAGAAGAACCAATGTATAGGACACCTAGTTATGATCAAACTTATTACCTAGTCGTAAATGTCCTAGCAAAATAAGTTTACTAACTATTACACCAGATCGAAGTGCTTTAGTCGATATTATGAAAAGATCTCTAAGTTAAAAAAATATGCTGTTTGTCATAGATTGTTCTTCACAGTATCAATAAGAGTTCCAAGCGATTTTATATTCCAAAATTGGATCAAATTTTCTTTGCTTTTGTTTCTTTATTTAATTTATTCATTAATACTTGTGATTTCAGAAGTGTTTATGATAATGTGTTTATAATAATATTATAATAATGTTTATATTGCAGAAACAATTAAGTAAAAGTAGTTGTATGCTTTATCCTTAACATTTGTTTAAAGAAATTGCATTGATGTAAGAACGTCCCATAACAAAGTAACTCTATGCCATCCTCATGATACTCTCCGCTACTTTATTTTGCTTTGATAGGTAACCCGATTAAAATGAGGCGATAAGTACGGTATAGTAACAATTGTATGTATAAGCGAGTATTTATGTATATTCGAGAGGGTAAGGAAAAAATTCACACTTGATCTTTTTACCCAAAATCAACCTAAGAATTTGTGGATTTCTTTGCCCCAGAAAAGCCGATCTTTTGTCCTAAGAAACACCTTTGAATCCTCTCTCTTTCTCTCTCTCTTTCTTCCTCTCTCTCTCTCTCTCTCTCACACACACGTATATATATATATATATATATATATATATATATATATATATTCTTGTGCAGCGAAATTTTAAAAAATCCGTTTTAAAAATAGTTTAAAGATATATTGTATTTATGAATGGATGTGCATTGTAGTAGATATTAGAATGAGAAATCAGAGAGCCGAGATCGAATTCCAGTTGAATTTATTTCAGTCACTTACGCACAAATACATCTCTTCTCCCTCCAGTTATAGGTTGTATGGCAAGACAAACTGGTTTCTATAGACCTGGTCTGCAACCGGTCTACCGCAGAAAGTAATGGCAACGTACTTCGGAAAATCTTCTGCTTAGTCAGACATGTCTCAAAAGAGACATAATTGCTCAAGTGTGTATCATATATAGCAATTGGCTGACTGGCATTTATAAGTATATTAGTTATAGTGTGTTTATATATAAAAGTGGACAGACGGGTCAACACTGAGTGGCGACAGTCTTTCATGCTTAAACGCAGTCTTTGGCTGAAAGATTATCGCTACTCGCTGTTGACATCATTGTCTACTCTTGCATGTACGCACACACTTCTATGAGAGAGATAGGAAGATGTTCACTCACACACACACACACACACACACACACACACACACACATATATATGCAGTCAGATATGAAAGACAAAACACATTAGTTTTTCTAATTTTGTTATTAGTCTGATATATAACGTTCATATATCTAATTGTCTGCCACAATTCACAGAATTCACGAAATGAGATTGGCACAAGGATGTCTTAGTTATCTCCATTTAACTCTGAATTTTTGTCCGTCAGGTTACTGTTGCCAGGTATTGAATTCACATTTTCGCTCATGTCACTGTATACATATGGCCCAGTGGATAAAAGTGTTGGTTGATTTCCAGTCACCTGACAAAGGTCGAAGCGTACAACGGCCGAAATGTCGTGAATAAGGCAATAAAGATGAAGACAACAGTCCGATCAATGTAAATAATATTGGAAGATATATTAACGTAATCATCGATGTGTATGTAGAAAATTTAGTCACGCATGGAAGAGACCATTTATCTTTGCAAACTCATTTTCCAGTATTTACATTCAATATAAATGCTCTTGCATTTCCTTTTACTGAGTAATCGCTGCAAAAACGTAGTTTATTATTTTTCATCACAATCAGTTTCATCTGTTTAGATTTATAGGCAGTAACGAATAATGGCTGGATCCCGCTAAAATGAAATATATATATAACAATCATTCACAAATACAGACGTTACAGAAGTTACAAACATGTAGGGGTTTATCATTTACATTATAGTACAGAGGTCCCACATAGAACCAAAAAACAAAAACAAAAACAAAACAAAACAAAAACAAAAAAAACAAAAACAAAAATACTAAAATGTTCATTAAAAGATGACATGGCGGAAAACTTGCTCTTCAACGAAGCACTTGCTTACTTCAAGTTTTAGTTTTTAGAAAGTGTGTTCACACAGCAATCAGATTAAAATTATCGGCAACCATTTTAATAGATTACAATTTTAAATTGGAATATCTACGTTTCCTCAAATATAAATTTATACGAACCGATTCATTTATTTACAAAAGTCAACGTGTTTGTACCACGTGTACAAAATCAGCATCAATTACTTTAATGGAGAAGAAAACACAATGACGTCCAAAACTCCTGCTATTTATTTGGATATTTACATGACAATTGGGTAGCGAAAAAGCAACAAATTGATGAATATCTTTAAGGCAAATAATTGATTAAGGCAACTGTAGATGAAAAAAATTAACAACATCACAACGAGGAGAAATCAATATTACACCAAAATTCAGATTTAAAAATATTTATTACTCCCAGGCCAAATTGCAAATAATTATTGCATTCATTTTAAATTCTGTCAAAGTTCATTTAAGAATCCCAGGAAATATAGTCTAATGATAAAATGATTTATGATTGTTTAATGAATTTAATATCAAAGAGGTTTTTTATTCATTCGAAGAGATTCAAACAGAAGATCGACATTCACTGCACATAAGTTTTATTAATATTTTTCGTATGTAATTGAATGTGTGGGAAATTGAAAAAAATGAAAAATTATCTAGAGCGAAGAGACAATTATTAAAATTATTAATCGAAGAGACAGGTTATTAAAGAAGAGAAAATATAAGTGGGTAGAAGAGAGAAAGATTATTAAAGGAGAGAAAGTAAGTGTAGGAAGCGGAGAGAAGTAGAAAGGAAGAGAGAAATGGTAGTGAACAAATAGTAGAGAAAGAGGATATTGAAAAGATGTAGGGAAAAAGAGAAAATTAATGAGGGTTTACGGAAGTGATAAGAAATGTATGGAAGAAAACAGAGAGGGAGAAAGTGAGCACTGAAAAAAGAGTACCCAACATAAAGGGAAATAGGAAGGAGAAGAAAGTAGTTTAGAAGAAAGAAAGAAAGAAAGAAAGGATAGCGAGTAGTTGAAGGAGTAGAGAAGCAAAAACAGGGAAAAAATAAAAAGGAAGAGAAAAATGGAAGAGAACTTGTGAGGTGGGTGAAGGAAAAAGAGAGTGAGATAGTGACTGAGTGAGAGAGAGAGAGAGAAAGAGTGAGGGTAGTGAAGGAAGGCAAATGAAGAATGTATGTTCTTGTCATTCCACCATTTACTATGTTGTTTTGGAAACCATTTGCAATGTTTTATCTTTTGATAAGCGGCCCTAAAAATATTTTTCCAAGTATAAATTTTTTGTATTTTATTTCGGATCTTGAATTTTGTATTGATGTGAATGCGTTTTAAACAAACAAAAACCTGTGACCAAAGGCAGAGAAATGAATATAGAAAAAAGTAAAGAGAATTTGGAGAGAGAAGAAAATATAGGAATTAAGCGGAAATTACAATGTATTTATGTTACTCAAGTGTGCAGTTTTTATCATACAGTAATTGTTTTTGATCTTGTATGAGTCTTGGCTTTACGGGAAAAAGTCATTACTGAAATTTATCTCTGGCGAAACACTAGATTTGTCAGGTTAACGCTGTAGAAATATACATTTTAAATATTTCCATAAAATAACATGAGTTCCTATATTAAAAAACAGTAAATAAATTAATGAAGAATAAGATAATCTATGACGACTGAATCAATATCTTTTGGCGTGGAGAGTATCGGAAGACTTGTTTCTTTGTTGTTAATAAGTAAAAACGAGTTAGATAAATTTCTGCTAAAACCTTTAAATAGCATCAATCAATTAAGTATTGAATAATGATTACAGTTTCACTTTTATTCTTGTGTGTAATATATGAACGGATTTGATAATAAAAGATCATTGTTTATTTCAGCAAGCGAGTGTCGATATTACATTTACAAAAGAAATATAAAATATCTTTACCTGTGTTTAATATAGATAACTAGATTTATTGCAATATATCTACATGCATACTGAAAAATGTATCCTGAGACATTTTTATAGGTATACATTTATATTTGCGTCAATGAATATTATACATTGATGTTCATTACACAATGTAACAAGCATTTTATTATGTCGATGATTTTTTATAATTCATATGAATGAATTTTACGATGGATGCTTCAAAATTGAATAAAATGAAACATTCTCACATTTAACCATCAATTGCTTCAATTTAAACAGAGACTGAATGGTTGTCGACTTAGTTTAACGTAGAACTTCTAACATAAAAACTGAAGGAGTAGAAACTTTTGATTTCAACAGCCACACACAAAGAAAATAAAGACGGAAGCGATTTTAAAATGATTCGATTTTCATGAAACCTGTAAGATCATAGATAAAATTCTTCGTCTCGTTGATTGTTAGAGCTAGCACTTCCGTAAAAGGTATGCATATGTATGTCAATCCTTGGTAGGTTCCGAGAAAATACTTGTGCCTCTATTGCATATCACACTTAAGCTTTATAAAAGTATTTAAGCGTAATGTTTTCATTAGACCAGATATCTGTAAGATAATTTCACCAAAATGATTGAAGAAAATACTACATTCAAAGAACGTAATAAATGCAATAGGTTTTTGGAACAGAATGAAAATTTGACATCGACTTTGAAAATTCATATTTATATTTTCCCATTGTTATTTAAATATCCTTAAGATAATAATTGACGTTATCAGCAAAACACAGTGGGAAAAGATCTGATCAATAAATATCAACTTTAGATAAAAATATAAAATGTCCGAAAAGAATAAACAATGTTAAATTTCTAGTTATATCATTTCATAGGCTACTGATTTAATTTTCTGTTGATTTAAAAAGTGGCTCTATTCTGCATTTTCTCCAATAACGATTAATGGGATGAAGAAGACGAAAACATGATCTCATCGAGCGGCATCATACGCAAAAATTTTCAGTAGCCTTTGATGGTTTTTACTGCGAAAATTTATCGGGATCTAAGTTTTGAACATTCTGGCCTGGTTTAAGCTGTTGATCGCGACAGTTCATATGCTTTTTTTCTAGAAAATGTAACTCAGTATAAATCCCTCGATGGTGTATTTAGTGTTAAGAAATACACAATATGCCCGAGAAGACGCCTGCAACAGGAATAAATTAGCCCTTCGAGTAGACTCTATAGTCCTCTGAGACTGACAGAAATTTACATTTTATAAAAATGTTTAAAATATGAGTAAAGTAATAATATATAGCGATAATACAATAACAAACACACACATACATTTTTGTTTTGATATTTTATTTTTAATCTTGTTCTATTAGTTGCGTTCATCTTACCCCACAGAAAGGTTTACTTGATTTCTGATTAACAGCTTGTTGCAGGAAATCTAGGTTTCCCACCATTAGATTATCTTCCACACTGTCATAATAGATCGATCTTCTGATCTGTGCGCCCAGAAGATCATTTATTTCTCTCAGCTCGAACAAAATGCTGACTTCATGAAGGTTAGTCATTAATTTCCCTTCTTTTCATTGTTAATCTCAATCCAAGTCACTTTGTTATTAATGTCTTACATTTTGCAACAGCGTTATCTTTTCCCTGTCACGAGGCTGTTTTGTGTAGGAATCCATTTCTGACTAATAAAAAAGAAGTGATATACTGCCTACAATATAAAGAATGCAAAAAAGTTTCATATAAACCTGGAATAATATTTTAGGAATGTCATATAAGCTAAAAGTAAATAATAAGAAAATGACAAGCCAATGTAAGAGAAAGAACATGAAATGTAGAAGAAAAGTTAAAGAGCAAACAAAATATGTCTGTCAAGAAATATGACGCCATTTATAAAGATCGATGACCATTCACTTATTTATATTTGGTTGGAAATAGAATTTCTTTTGAAACTCAAAGGAAATTTGAAGTGAATAGCCTTGAGAAAATACTGCAAGTGTCAAAATTTTGTTTCACATTAAATTTTAAAATAGGGAAGATTTCGAAAATAATGATGTGCAAAAATTTCAAGCTGAAAAATTTCAAATTGACTTATTCTATAGAGAATGCAATACCTGTTTGAAAAAAATTGAAATTCTATGATTCCTGTGTTCTAGAATCAAATAATGTCTGTTGTATAAGCAAAAGCTTCAGTTAAAATAGCCAGTACTGATACTACTATAATTCCATCCTTAGTTATTTATTAATCTCTTTTCATAAACTTAACATTTTTTTAAACTGTTTGAAAGAATGAAATGAAGCAATACTCTTTCTTTGTTGACTAATAATCATACACATTTGAACTGTAAATGTATGAGTCACATTTTTATTTCGCCTCCATTTACTTATTTTGATGTTAAGAAAGTAAAATGTAATTGTTTCCATGAAGTAAAGAATAAATTTTGAATATTTTTCGTTTTCATCAAATTTTATTTTCCAGCTTGTCAAGTGAGTGATGGAAATGGTATGAACAATCGTTAAGACTAATTTGAAATTCTAATTCTGGCTATTTATATAGTAAATGACCTTTTAAAACACGAATTCAGTTTTCCAGTGTGCTACATGATTACTAATTACCACAAACATTGATCTTAACCATTTTCTACATAGAAAAATAACCATGGGTTTGTTTCTGACACAATTTAAGAAATAACGAGCATTCTAATCATAAACAATTTACAGATGTTGTTTTAAATTTGGAAGATGCAAAGAAATTGATTAGCTGTCAGTAACGTCTCAGTTGATAATTCTGAATAGTTTTTTTCTTTATAGCTGTTGTTTTAAGTTTGGAAGACGCAAGGAAAATGACTGTCAGTTACATCTCAAGTGATATATCTTAATTTTTTATTTTAGTATCTAAGTTAAGAAGCAATAAAAACACTATGCACGTTCCGTGCATAATTCAACTTACTTTTCTTCATATGAGTTTAGAAATTCGATTCTTGCTCGTCAATGTATTAACGTATATAGGCGTAAAAATACTGTTCAAATTCATTTATAAAGAGCGTACATTATTGTTTCATATGTTATTAAGATCATACAGATGAAACAAATGAAATAATGCTCAATCACTAGGTAAGAGAAGAAAATTGCGGAGTCATTTAAATAAATTTTTTGATTATATCTGTATATTTAAAGGTAGAAATAATAAACGAAGTAAATATAATAAAACGTACATGATGATACAGAAATGCCTACCACATAATAAAACATCAGTAGCCATAGTGTCTTCATTGAGCTAATGCCATACCATTATGCAAGAGATATTTCTGCCGCACTCAGTTTAACGGAAACTTCTTATATGTGCCATGTCCCTTCAAAACATAGACTATCTGTCCTTTGTAGCTCTTAGTAAATTTTGTCTCGTTATTTTTTCCAAACCCTGTTGTAGTCAAGCCCATCAAGTATGTCACGTACTGATTTCCCTCTGCGTCTTTTGACTTCTATCCGCCCTGTGAGTATCAATTTCTCGAGGCCCTTACTCCTCATTACATGTCCCAGGAATTTAAACTGACTCGTTCCTCTGTTGAGTATAGATTCCATTTTATCTCCAAAACCTCTTTATCGCTCACATATTTAGCTCATAGTATCCACCGCATCCTTCAGTAGAAGAACATTTTTGTTGCTTCTAGTCTCTTCTTTATCTCTTTTAGCATTTTTTGCTATACAGGAGGACAGATATCATTTAACAGTTCAGTACTCTTTTTTTTGTTTCCAACGAAATTTTCCTGTCTCTTAATAATCTTAGCTTTTATTCTTTGTTCATCAAAATATGCCTTCGGATTTCAGTGTCACACTTTCTGTCCTCTGTTATACCAATTTTAAATTCTTGTAGCTGCTTAATTTTACGATCCCCGACCTGTAATTTTCATTTTGAGATCCTCTTTTGCTGATGATCATGAATTCAATCTTCTTGTAGTTCTTTTCCTCGTTTTCCTTCTTTACATTTTGAAGGAAGTTTTGTAGTTTCTTGTCCGTGTCTTGCTACCAGCATCGCGTCATTTGTATGTCATACATTTTTGAGATTGTGTCATTTGCATATCTGATATTGTTAACATTAAATTATTAATCCTGGCAGGATATCTAGTTTTCTCAGAATTTTTTCATTCTATATGTTGAATAAATCTGGTGAGAAGACACATCCCTGTCTTGCACCCTTTTGTATATTTGTGTATCTACTGGACTTATTTTGTGTCCGTATGCATTCAGGTTTCTGCCAGTATATATTCTTGATTATTCTAATATCTTTCCCGAATATGCCAAAGTTGCTGGGCAGCTCTAACAGATTTTGTCGCGTACTTTGTCGAACACCTTTGCCTAGTCAATAAAACACAAGTTCACCTCCTTCTGCATTTGTATTGCTCATTCTGATAACATTCTGAACATAAATATTGCGTCCTTTGTTTCAGTGTTATTGACAAACCAGAGGTGTTCTTGTCCCATTTCCGGACTGATTTTGCTATGCGATTTATTCATCAGAACTCAGAAGACGAATTTTGTTATGTGGGTCATTTAGCTGATTGTTCGGTGGAATTCACATTTGTTTATGCCTGGTTTCTTTGGCAGAGCTATGAAAATAGATCTGCTTATATCTTTTGATATATCATCGCTTTTGTAGATTTTATTTATTATTTCTGTAGTTTTGTCTCTGTCGAAATCGTATACGGCTGTCAGCATTTCTATTACAATTTCGTCTCACCATGCAATTTGTTTCTTTTTAATTTTCAGCTTCCACTTCGGTTTTATTATTACCGGCCCGTCGGTATTTTTGTGTATTGCCGATTGTTCTCTTACGTTGTTGAAGAGATCTCCAATATATTCGTCCATCGCTGAAGTATTTTTCTTTCTCTAGTATGAGCGTTATGGAAATAAACAATCAAACAGAAAACTAACAAAAACATTTTAACCATTACATAGTATTATTTTACTGTTTAATTTTCTTATTGGAAAAATGGATTAAATTATTGCATTTTTATTATTCCTATAAAATAACACCCATGGACCTGTTTAGGTGAGCATAGTTGATTTTTATTTTAAGCTTTTCATTTTATTATCTTATGTTTAATTCAATGCATAAAATTCTTACTCAGTTGGAAAAAACAGACGAGAAAATCTTGAATTCCAATACTGTTCACTTTAGAAAAGTGTTTTTTTTTATTTTGCCGCCACATCAACCTTTCCATCTGTTTGCGCTTGACAAGTTACATTTGACAAGTTTTATTCATTCGAAAACTTTTAATTGCGCAGTAAAAGTCATTAATTTTACTCTCGGATTTTTTATTAAATAAAGGCGAGAAACTAATTTTCCTATCAGAACAGCAGGAGAAAATTGAAAAAGAGGAAGGTAATAAAAACAACAAAAATAAATTTTCCCGAATAGAGTCCCTGGAACTTTAATCTGATTCATAAACAAGAAAAAAGATAAAAGGAAGAATAATAATTAAAGAAAACAAACGAGAAAGGTGCGACGTAAAAGAAATATGGAACATCGAAAATGTGTCTGATATGTCTCAGAAATAAAATTATTTTGAATCAAAAGTTGTGTTTAAGGAAACGTCAATTGTTGTTTTAGTAGCAGAAAAGAATGGGTTGTCAGTAGAAATAAGAAAGGTGAACAGAAGTTCTCAGATTTTGACCTCTAACCTTAACAGTCAATGATTAATGCATTATTTTTGTAATTATAGAGACAGATATTTTCATCAGTTGAATAATTTCATCTTCTATTTTTGTTTTCTGCTTGCATTATTTTTGTCTTCGCTTCTACATGTTTAAAAGTGATATTTTCTAGTCATGTTTCTTTTTCTTTAAACCATGTGATATTTTCTCATTGTTTATTTGATTTTTGCTCTTATCACTGTCGAATATCTCAGTCGTACATATTAGTAATCTATTATTTTATCGTAAAATTTGGCACTGCTTCAGAGAGACTTGAAGGTCGTATAAGCTAGGCTTTCAGTAGAATATAATAGGTTCATATGCATATCTAACATCACAGAATAACATCTCATATGTATTTAACTTTGTCAACAGATTCTTATCAATTTAAAAATAAATTTTATTTCCTTTTCAAGTTTTCTGAAATTAATTTTGGGGATATAAAACATTCGTAATTTTGATCTTCCACTTTGAGCTTTATAGTGTGACAGTTATATAGAGTAAATACTTGTTGTTCGAAAGACACTTTGACACATGACTATATTTATGAATTACCCTCTGAGACATGTGCAGGGATTTTGATACTTTATTTAAAAGCTATTGGTCGGGAAATCCCAGTGATTCTTAAGAATACCAGTCCAGATTTATTGCCAATTCTGGCAAAACTGTTCCACCGTTTTTAATTGTGTGCCTTATAAGAATAAAGGTGAGTACTCATGTCTGTCCATTATCGACACTTTAACTGTATTAGTGTCATCTGCAAATTATTTGAGTCTATAATTGGCAAGAAGGTCGTTGATCAGGTTAACAATCTCCTGCGGGAGAACTGATATGGGTTTCTCCCTGTTTGATGCAGAGCTGATGTCTTAACTGTCATTACTCACAGCATCATCGATAATTTTAACATGAAGATCATTGTCTTGGATATATAAAAAAACTTTGACAATATGTAGATACGGGTGCTGCTACATAAACTCTCCAGCTATGGAATATTTGGAAGAGCTCTCTCAATTATAATAGGAAGGTCCCTGAAAGCCATTGTTAACGACCAGACATCAAAAGACCAAAAGTTAAATTTCAGCGTTCCACAGGATCCTTTCATAAGCACTTTCTATTGTATATTAACGATTTGCCTGAGAGCGTACTTCGATTATTAGTGTGTATCTATGCAGATGAGACAACAGTTTATAGAAGACCTGAACAGTTCATCTCTCCTCTGATCAGGCGAAAGTAGCTCAATGTGGAAAGGAAAAGCTGGTAAAATTCAATATTAACAAAACCAAACTAGTTTTAACACCACCGATCATAGCCTGAAATTTTACCTATCATGATAGGTGGGTCTTCTCTCAAGGAGGCACCCTGTCTTGAACGTTTATTGGGACACAAGCACTCTCCGGGTATGAAGTGAAACTCATAAATACAATCTATTGATACAAGTGCTGGAAAAATGGTTGGATCATTTTACATCTCGAATAAGTATTTGACTCCTCCTACTATATTCATCGTTACAAGAGTCATATCAGAAAAAAATTCCTACTATATCTTGGCTAGAGTCCTCTTTGGCATGTCTTGATGGAGTTCAATGACGTCTATGCGGCTTTGGGGGTGAATTGTTTTCCAGCCAGCGAGCTCTTTCCTCAGACAAAATGTCATGAGCATCTGGCTAGTCTATAGTTAGTTCCATGGCATGTGTTTTGAAAAGAGCTACATTTCTTTAGTTTTACCATTCTTGACTGTTGCAAATGAGACTCACCATATCAAGTCAACAAGTGTGAATCATCTCCATTCCTTTAAGATTCCATTAGTAAGAAGTTGTTATATTGTCACTTTTCCAAAGACGGAAATAATTCTCAACTGCAATATTTGGTCCAACGATTACTGGATGACTGCTGCAACAATGAAAATTAAATCTGGAATAAACTCAGCATTTCTCACTACGGCTGCGACGACGACTATACTCAAACATCTGGGGCGACGATTAAAGTTCTCAACTCAAATTTAATTTTGTCGGAGATTACCACTCGATCCGACTTCTACACATAAACACTTCAAATAATTTTGTTGGGGAACAACTTCAACCCGACTTTCATTGGTGACAATTTTCACTTTTCGTTAGGGAACGATTAAACCCGACTTCTACGTCAATTAATTTCACAATCATATTTCATAATCTTCTTCGTCTTTGTCTTCCTCGTCACCGTACAACAATAACAAACTGCAACAAATGCCTCTGTCAAAAACAAAAAACTGAAATTACTTCTAAATCTTCTAACTCTCAGCTTGATGTCCCTTTTGCTCTACTGACAGTTATCTTCCGGTGCAAAATCTCTGCAAGATTTAACCTTTTTGACCCTGGTTAGACAAAACAAAAATCTCTAAATCCAAGCGTATTCTCTTAGCACCTGTTTGATATTTTCAAACAATAACCATTTTCAATCTTAGATTAACATCTGTCACTCAGCACAAATACACTTCATGTCAAAAATCTATCCTGCCCCAAAATATACAACAAAGTCCCATTGGGATATCTTCCCAAGAACTACTGTTTTGTGGGACAGACGTCCGGCAGGATGTTTTTCCAATCACCAGAATCTTGTCCTCTTTAAGTCGAGGGTTAACCGTTAATCTTTTTTGTATAACTTCATGACTTGCCGTTTTATAGGCAGAAATACCTTTGCACAGAAATACCTTCCCACACATACCTCCTGAAAATACCTCCCACATAATGGTAAGATATCAGTGGCAATAATGTCTTTATCTTGTTAATGTCTTACTTTCTGGTGCTCGCTGTTCAACACTACACAGTATCCGTTTACTCTGAGTGGCTCTTGAGCATTGTACATGGTGAACATTTATATGAAAAAGGCTTATGGTAGTTCAAAAAAAATAAAATAATCAATTCTGAATGGGAAGCCTCAGAAGATTTTCATGAGGGATGAGAGTCAAAAAGAAAACAGGTAATTACTCGTCTTCATAAAAACTCAACCGATAATATTTTGCTTGTAGCTTTTTTGGAAACTTCTTATTTTTTCTTGTCTTCGAAAGAAATAGGTTAACCTGAGTAAACAAGTGATGATACGACCGAGGACTCACGCACAAGTAAGGCGCCAACCACTTGAAAAGGCCAGGATATTAATTAATGCATAAAATGAACGGGGACGGAAAATTAATTACATATATTATTGAAAACCAAGAACTGAAAAATATTGCATCAAAAACACACATACACGCGAACACATATTCTCATACACAAATGTGCGCATTGAATTAATAATTTTAATCAGAATGCAAAGATCCTCTTATTTGACAAATGTATTATATCATATCTATTTGAAAATGGCTACGATAAAAATATCAAAGAAAATTTCATTTGAAATGAACAAAGTGTATTTTTAATAACTTTCAGAGTTGAGCTAAGAACATGTTTAGAATATTTTTTTAACTATTTGTATTTAAACCACTAAAATAAACTTCTAAAAGAATTGAAAACAAAATAATATAAACAGAAACGGTTTCTACTTTACACTAAACTTGAAACGGACCTCTAATCAGTCGTTAAATGGGGCAAAAATGGCTTGTAAATTTTAGTACTCCCCAAAACAAAACTGCTTTAATCACCATATAGAAACTTTCCTGTGTGCCATCAGCATGACTGATGCTAGTTTCCTGGAGAGCAATACACTGGTCCTTCTTTGGCCTCATTTCCTCAAGTGACCCGAAGGGAAACGAATACATCAAATCTATAGCTGCGTCTAATGCTAGGAAATTTGGTTCACATTTACAAATCTACCATTCGTTCATGCATTGAATACTGTTGTGATATCTGATTGGCTGTTCTTACCATTCATATCGTGGTTCTTGACAAAATCCAATTAAGAATCTGCAACCTAATTGACCTTGATTTGGCACCCAGACTTCACTCATTTTCTCACCGACGTAACGTGGCTTCCCTCTGTCTTTTATACAAATATTTTCATGGCAACTGCTCTGACAAGTCTTTTTTCCTTGGTGCCACGACCACATGAATTTAAGCGCGCTACTAGATTGGCAGATAGGTCCCACCCTCTTACCGTTTAAATAGTCAAATGTAACCGCCACTTCTACTACTTGCACTTCACACATGTGGAACTTCCTTAAGTTTACTTGCATCAATCTCCAAAAATTCAAATGCAATGTCGATTGCTATATTTTTGAATCCAGTTCATCTTTTATCCTTTCTTCAATATCCACTGTACCCAGTCTTTTCTCTCACTAACTACCTGTGCACCAGTGGCTGTCCTGACTATCTTGGGACGAAATATTAAAAAGAAATTTACATTTAAAATTCGAATCGAGAACGTTGTTTTCATGCCTTCGATGTATAATATATATTTGCTATTGATATATCGGAAAACTCTATTACCACAGTGATACGATAAAAGCAAGATACTTAAATGCAAATTTTCGTAATTTATATGGCTGACTGTTAAACAGAATACGCCAAAATGCCATTTCGTTATCATATGCTAACTTTCTAACAGTAGATACCGACAAACTCCGCGGCATAACTTCAAGCTTTTTGATCGAAGGTACATACTGTATATTTAGTGAGGGCCCATTGATTATATTTGCTAATTACACTGGTACTTCGGACATTTTATCTAATTAGCTGTCTTCTTAATTGTCTTTTTGTAATTGTATGTCAGAGTATTCAGGCTAATAATAAACTCGCTACAAAGGACAGGCTATCAAATTAGAGCATCTTTCTAGCTACTGATACGATTTCATGAAACTTCCCTGTGTGTACAGTACTGTTGACGTTGTCAGGAACAGATAGAGATCTTTAAGAAGACAGACCTAATGTATAGAAAATTGATAGGAAATTATTGATAATAATACTGTCTCCAACCAGTGGGTAGCAGTATTATTTTTAAGTGATGCCATAATGTTACATTGGAAGCGAGAAAATTTGGATGGATTTATTGCCAGTCTATCAATGAACAAAAAAGTTATACAAATAAACGTAGTAATGTATAAAAATAAATTGATAAAAAACAAATTTCTTTGTGAGATAAGAACCATAGGGAAAATAATTATTATTTGAATATTGTGACTTTCTATTCTCTGTATCAAGTGAAAGATCTTTCTTTATTCTTCCTCCTCCTTCAAAAAAAGAAGAATTTTGACACATTCCTGAAATTAGACATCACTGACCTAATGTAAAATTTAGCAAAGAAAACCGATTATAATTAGCAAATTTTGATTGGTAAATTTGTAAGGTATGTTTTTTATATATAGAAGTTGGCAAGAAGAAAAATTAATTTTTATTTTTGAGTTTTGGGAGCAAAAATAACGAATGCATTCAATAAAGTTATCGGAAGCTTCAGAAAAATTGTTGACATGAAAAGCTTTTCCATGATATGACGAGCTGAAATGTTTTTAGGGAGTAAAAAAATCGTTACTCCATTTCCCCGACGAAATTATTCCATACAAGTCGGATGTTAGCATTAGGTAAACAAATATGAAATTCTTTCATATTCATCGGAGTATTGAACTTCATTCAAAGGTGAAATGTGTGGCATCAATACGAATTTAAAGTAGCTTAACAATTTTATTTTTATCGATGTAAACACAAATAAGTGACTTTTATAAAAAGATTAAGGATTAAATTAAAGATTAAACGAAAAAGGACAAATTTTGTGATTTTATGGAGGAATGCAAAAAAGGGATAATAGATATGAAAAGAATGAACTTTCTAATGTATGATAAAATACAGCTTTAACGTATGCTTTGGGTCAATATCAGAGATAGAGCGTATATAAACATAAAATTGGACACTGAGGTTAACACTAAACGGCGACAGTCTACTTTATGCTTGAATAGACGTGAATATTGCGTTCAAATATTTAACCATCTGTTCGTGTTGACCTCACACACACACACACACACACACACACACACACACACACACACACACACACACATATATATATATATATATATATATATATTATCCTACACCGGTGGAACGACTTGATGTTTCATACGTTACACAATCATCAGGGAATATTACGATCTGACCGTTTAAGAGATTTGAATTTGAGATCACTCGATGTTCATGGGAGTTAAATCTTATAATGTTAGGGTACTATTTCTTAATTTGTCTAGAGAAAAATTTAAATTTATAGAAATTACATAGAGATAAATAAATTAAAATTCTAAATTTAAAACGAAAAATATTAAAATACAGGGAGGTAAATTCAAAGGGGCGTAATTCATAATTATTAACAGTAATGTTTGCAGGGAAAAAACAAAGAAAGGGAGTGAGAAAAAAGATGGAAACGTACAGAGGAATCAATCAGGCTCTAAGAATTTAAGTATTTTTCTATAGCAACATGTGGTCACTAATGCACTTTTTCTTAAGTAGATTAGAGTTATGTATATGATTTAAGATGACAAGTTTCTCTAAAAGACATAATTTACATCTATCTCCTTTTTCATTATAAGATTTGGTTTAAGTGAGGATATTGCAAGTATAGGGTATTGGTTTGTTGTTTAAAAATTTCTAATAATATATGAATAAAGCTATGCTTTTGCTATATTTTCTGTTGTTTAAAGACAACATATGATTACTGAAACGATATGTTCACTTATTTGTAGTTGCTCTAATGTAGAATTTAACATTATCAGAGTAGATGCGAACTCGATAAATAATACTTTCGAACATACATTGGCAATTGAATAAGCAGATCTTATATTTTCGGTAGTTGCAATTATTTTTTTTAGAAGGGTCACTATTATTAGTAGTAGACTAACTAATATTATTAGATGGGTCAAGTACTTATTTGATATCATATTATTAAGTTGTGAAATATATTTATCTATTCTCAACGAAACTATAACTAACTTTAAATTTGTTTCTGTGGAAAATCTTTTTTTAGTGTGGGTGAATGGTAGAAAGACGGAGTTGTATGAAGACGATAAAAGGACGCATCTGATATCATCAACGCTGTGAAATGGTTGGTTGAAGTCTGTAGTGACAGATAATTGCTTTTGTTGTCTTGTTGATCGGTTATTTATGATTACTGAGCCGAATACAGAATTTCGTGTCAGTTTCTACACCAGGGTTTTGTTTTTGCATTTGTGGCAGAAAAGTAAATATATAATATTCGAACTGTCACAATTCAGAGGCAGTGCTTTGAATACTACGTGAGTTCCGGGGGCCGATGACATTGCTATCAGTGATAATATATCTACAGACTTGATACTGAGATATCTTGCAAGAGTACACACACACACACACACACACACACACACACACACACACACACACACACACATATATATATATATTCTAATTTGTAAGGTCAGCCGATTACGATATATTGTACCCTTTTGGTACTTCAGGAGTTTTATATTAACTGATCATCTAACGCTTTTTCGAACGCATAACAAGAACTTTCAGAACACATAACGGAAATTCAAAATAAGGGAGAGGCTGGTCAAGAATTGTAAACATTTTCATTCAGGTGTGTACGATCTTAAAATATATCTACTGAGGTGTTTGTATCAGGACATTACTTCGGATTTTTCATTTAACAATCTTTGTCATTCTAGGAAATGATACTATGGCCAATTTATCTTCTTGTCACAATCTGCAAACATCACTACTGTTCCAAGATCTGGCATTTTTTTAATATACTTTAAATTACATAAATGTCTTTGCCATTTTTCTTTTAATTTTCACGCCTGGTTGGCTAGCTTGGTGCAATTTTAAGGCTTTCTAGTTTGTCGATTTGTGATTATATCATCGTTTTTTTAAAATTCCCTTTAGTACATCCTACATATAATTTTCTCTGCCCATTTGTGTCTTTTACTTCTGCTTTGTAAATAACTCTTTTTGTTTTACAAACTCCATCAAGTAGGCATTTGTTTATATTTCTGTAGTAACAATTTTCCATTAACGATATTTTGCTGCTTGCTTTTTTTTTAATTCTTGGCGTTTTGTCTATTTATGTATTTTTCTAAATTGCAGGTGCAACTTAATTTATCTGTCTTTCTGTTTAGTATCTTTAGTAATCTGAGTTTTTAGGGAGTGTTTATTCATTAATTCGAAAAATATTTTTCTATTTTGATTTTTACTTCTAAATTAAAATTTTGGTTGAATCAAATAATGTTTCGTTTTCTCGCATTATCCTTCATTTGCTTATTTATTTAAGGTTTATATTCTAATTTATTTTTGGCCATTTTCATTTAAAGCTTTTTCATCATTTTTTCTTTAATGGAAATTGTTTTGTGAGAGAAATCTTTAGATAACCTGTGTTCTATTCTTTTAGAGGTATTTTTGATTATGTTAGCAGTTTACATACCTCAAATTTGTGTCGGGTTTCCTATATGGAGAGACATTGTTAGTTTTCAGATTACATTCTACATTCAAATATTAGACAACGTTCTTTAACTATTTCGAATTCTATTTTAAAATCGAGACTGTTGAAGGGTTTGAAAAGTATTTTTTCTTATTTTATAATTTACTATTCTGTTGTCCGGCGCTATCATCAACCAGTCAGCTATATAATCTGTGGATGTCTATATGAACTATTTCATTGATCTTATTTAGAATATACAGACTCACTAGTTCGGAGACCTCGGATCCCGCAAAAAAAACTTGGGGTACACCAAAGGTACCTTTTTGATTTTTTAATCCATGCTTCGCCATTGTAGAATAGTATGGATTTACGGTAATTTAAAATTCTATTTATATGTTCCCATGGTATATTTATAAATCACTTAGTAAAATTCAAAGCTTCCATCAACCTTTTTTCATATATTGCTCAGTAGAAGTTTTTAGTGTAATATGTTTTCTGGAACCAGAAAATGCACTCATTTGTGTCTTGATTGTCTTATGTAGCAACCCTTAATAAATTGCACGTTTTGTTTTTTAGGATTTCTTGGCTAATTTTATTTAATTCAGTTACTGTTGGGTTGATAAGTCGGTAAGAGTAGTTATTGGGAAAATCATCCTTATGGTCTTTTATAGTTAGAAATGCTTGCTTGCCGGTTAATATTTGTACCCTGTCACTTAAGCCTACATGGGCTTTGATGATTTTTGACTTGTCATTTGTATTTTCAATGAAGAAGTTTAGTGATTTTTTGTAACATTTGGGGACTTTGTTTATTTTTTTAATTTGTTTTATTTTTTCTCGTAATCCTAAGGGCCTATTGTATAAATGTTACTAGATTTGTTGCCTTTTTTTTTTAATCGTGTCACCTCAAGCAAGGCATTCCACTGCCACTATAGCACAGGGGGTTACATAGAGGGATTGGGTATAGGAAACGTCAGAAGGAGGGTGATAGACGACTTAGGATGTACATAGGGAGAGAGTTGGAGAGAGTGGGTGTGAGTTAATGTGTTAGGAGGTGTCTATTGACCTTACATTTAAACTCCTGGAGGTTGTAGCCGTCGGGGAAGCAAGCATGCGGTAGGAAATTCCACAGGCGGGAAGTGCGAGGAAAGAAACTGTTGGAGTAGAAATTGCGGTTACATTTTATCGGTTTCACTGTAAAAGGGTGGGACCTAATTGCCAATCTAGTATCTCGTGCAAATTCACATCTAGGGGGCACCAGTGATTTAAGTTCGTCAGAGCAGAAGCCATGAAAGTATTTATAGAAGAGGCACAGGGAAGCCACGTCACGCCGGTGAGAGAGATACTGCAGGCGGTCAGCCAAGTCGGTATCAATCACATTACAGATTCTTCGCTGTATTTTGTCAAGAACCCCGATGAGAATAGAAGGGGCACCCGACCAGATGTGGCAGCAGTACTCAATACACGGGCGGATGGTGGATTTATATAATTGCAGGAGAGATTCAGGCGGAAAGAATTTCCGGTTTCTGCACAGAGAGCCGACTTTCATAGCTGCGGATTTAGCAATGGATTCGACGTAGTCATTCAACTTGAGGTCCGCTGAGAGTGTCAGGCCAAGCAGGCGTAGTGATTTACTCTCTGGGAGGCAAGCCTGTTCCATGCTAATGGGAGGGAGATGCGGTTGTCTGTGGTGGTTAATTGACAGCAGCTTCGTTTTGGAAGAATTGAATTTTACGAGCCATTTCGTACCCCAATCCACCACGGATTGGAGGTCCTTCTCAAGCTCGCCTTGTCACCTACACCAGATTTTTGATCGAGGCGAGAGTAAACTGTGGTATTATCGGCATACATGCATACTTGTGATCTTATGGTATCGGGGAGATCATTGATATAGATTAGAAAGAGCGTAGGACCTAGGAGAGAGCCTTGGGGTACACCCGCGTTTGTAGGGTAGTTCTGGGAGGCATGTCCGTTTAATACCACCTTCAGTGTGCAGTTAGAGAGGAATGACCGGATTAAGTCCAACAAAAGTCCAGTTATGCCATAGCTTCGCAGTTTCCGTAGAAGGCCGGCATGCCATACTCTGTCGAATGCTTTAGAGATATCCAAGGCGACGGCTTTAATAAAGATATTTTATGATTTTTTTTTTTTTTACTTCAACATTTAATAGCCATTAGAAATTGTTATTAATCCTTTTAAATTTGATTTTGTCAAATAGAAAAATAATATTCTTTTCAAATTTAGCTAGCTCTTGAATTGCAGGTGGGTAACACCTGGTTTTAAATTTAAATTTAAAATTTTTGAAGTTTTTCTTGTTCCTTGCATATATTTATAGGAAAAATAGTGCCTTCCATCTCATTCTGGTAAGAAGATGTTCAACTTTATGTAAAAGTTGTGCATGCATTCATACCTGTGTCTTTTTTTTTTTAGCGAGTACGGTATTTTAAATTCTTGCATTGCATTTTCTTTAGCGGAATTTCAACCGAGCAAAAACCTGTATTCGGTTTTTGAAAGCGTTATAAAATACACTGATAATAAAATTATTTAATTTGTCGTTGAATTATAGTGAGCTTTTCAATTTAGGGTTAGAAAATATAGTTTTAATATATAACACTATCACTTGACTGCTACAGGGAAATACAGTATTTGAAAAGACTTAACACTATAAATCATTCTAATTAAAATTTAAAAAATGAAGATAATTGTTATAAAAATTAATCATCCACCAAAAAAATGTTTTTTAAGACAGTAGTGTCCATAGTATAGCTTATTCATAAAAGCTTTTGTAATTAAATAATGTTTTAATTTGATTGCATTTTTTGACAGAAAATCGATGACTTAAATTCTCCGATGTGTTTTCAATATCCTTTCTAATATAATAATGACTCTTGTGTATTTACTTGTATATATATATATATATATATATATATATATATATATATAACCCTCCCGTCACGCTTATAAAGAGAGATAGACACGATAGCGAGGTAGCGTCGGCTCAGTTCATTACAGAGACTATCACGATGCGGCGTCGGCTCAGTTCATTTTCATTACTACCAGTTATTGAACTTTAGTACCAGTTACGAAAACATAGAAATTTCCGTGTCGCAATGTACCTCTAATTCATGATCATATGATTATATTATGCTCTACAATATTTATAAAAAAATAAATGTTTATAAAAAATAAATGCCAGGGAACTCAAAATTGTAAATCCTTGGGTCCTCTTTACCTAGATTCATATATATATATATATATATATATATATATATATATATATTTCCCCTCCTGTTTCTTTTTTTATATCGTAATGTAAATACTCAATAATAGTAGGTACATCAATATATATGTTGCCGTCATTTTAGACAGCATATTGATATAAATATTTTGACGTCATTTTTGACAGTACAGGCTTACTCGTAACTAATAAACATTAAGCAATACAAAAAGAATTTCTATAAAGTTCCTATTTCCCTCCTCCATTTCCTGTTTTTGTTGCTTTTAGGATATTTTATATTTCCTTATTGCCATCTTTTTACGTAAATTTTTGCCATCCATTTGTAAAATTTGTTTTAGGTGAGTGATGCTCTGTTTACCTCTGTCCCTCTTGCCTTCAATATGTCGCGTGAGGGTAAAGTTTTAATCCATCTTTTCTTCTCAAGTGCCTAAACAATTGTATCTTTCTGTTATTATGTATACGTGCCCTTTTTGCTACCATTTTCTTTAAACTTTCCAGATATTTAAGTAGTTGTACTTGTTTTAAAAATAGTTTAAGTGTTCATCATCATCATAAGTGATGAAGTAATGTTTTAATTATGGAATCATAATCATATGTGCGGGTGGGAAAGATATAAACACGAGTGTCGGTTATGTACCAGGGAAAACACTGAAATGTGGAAACTTTGTATTTAAAATATGATTTTGTTTTAAAGTTGATTTTTTATCAAATTGTTTAAACACATAATGTAGCAAATCTCATTCAGTTTTTCAATGCTTATGCTTTTGTATTTATCGTTCCTGTTTTTAGGTATCTCTCCTTGTCTTTATAGAAGAATTGTCAAAAAGGGAAAATACTATAACAACCAGGACGCAGGGATTATTTGGCAGTCAGTGAACTTTCTAGAATTTTTCGCCTTAGCAAATTGATTTCCTTTTTAACTCGAAATTATGATCACTCATTACGGTAAGCGATTAATGTTTGAGTCTTTTGTAAAATATATTTTGTGCTCATACATTCTCTTTTTTAACTAAATTAATCGAAAACTTTACTATGTATTTCTTATGACGGGCATTATAGAGTGAATAACTTTTAACGTATTATTTATTTTGTTTTGTATGAAGTCTTTTATTGTTTTAGAAGTAATTGTAACAAATTTTATCTTAAGCTGAGATAGATTAATTTTAATTACAGTTGTGATAGTTGGAAGACAGTAACATATTTCGAGTCATTAATTGTTTTGTATCGTTCGCGCTGAACAAAGCTACGGCTATTCAATTACTTAATATCATATATATATATATATATATATATATATATATATATATATATATATATATATATATATATAATGATAATAAATATATATATATATATATATATATATATATATAGAACTAAGATTGATTTACTAGAAGGCTGGCCAAATGTGTTGACCAACAAATTCATCCATCAATTCAGAACTATGCTACTGAAGCAAAACTTTAGGAGAGCTTTTAAAATAATAAAAAATTAAATGAGTTTCACGTGGTGAGATTAAACCATGAAAATGTCTACAGTTAAATCGTGTATGCTCTGTTAGAAAAGACTATAGAGTTTCAGGATTCTGAAAGCCGCCAGAAGTTTGATATCAGCGTACAACAAATGTAAATGTAGGAGACTGAGTGCATAATATGCCATTATATCGCAATAATTGGATATCATATGCGTTATTCCGCCATTGCGTTTCGCAATGACACTGGAAATTGCTTTATACAATGTGGACGACAGTATGGCGAATAATGTATAGTGAAAATTTCTAAATTCTTCGTACTAAATGCTTTCATAAACAACGTAGCATTATTTGCAGTCAAAATTCTACATGGAAATCTCTTGAAAGAGCTCTTCATTTGGCCAATAAATACAATAGTTTATCAAGGAAGAGTTCATGGAAAGCAAGTAATCTGTCGATATAAGTATTGTTAAGAGATTTTATTGCTGCTACTCTTACTAATCGCTTTTTACTAATATCTATGTATGCGTATGGGCACTTCACATTATACATTACCTCGTGGGTGATGGTGAGTAAATACAAACGCCATTTCTGGAAGAAAGTGATGATAGACTTAGTCTCTGTTGGTAAAAGCTATCTCATTTTCAAATACAAATTATGGTGTTCGTGTTCTTGATTGCAAGGCACAAAATATTATTAAATCTATTTTAGTTATCATTTATTTTAAAACAATGACTATTTTTTCATAGAAATCAAATGAATAATGAAAGCAAATACTATTCAGTAGTATTAAGTAATTGACAATTTTTCATCTAATAAAATTAAATAGTACTGAAATTGATTATTTTATCAGTAAAATTTGAAAAATTGCTGTTGGAAATATCTATTTTTAGAGAAATGTGACCCAATACTATTTAAATTGTAGAAGTCGTTAAGATGTGTCCGAAGTAAAGATTAAGTGTTTACACGTTCAAGATGAATAGTGTTTGTCTCATTAATGCCTCACTTTTTGTGATTTAATGATGACACCTATGAATCGGCTAAATATTTTAAAATAAGATTCTTGTTATGATAAATTAGCCATACTGACAATGAACTCATCCAAAGCACAAACTGACAATGAACTCATCCAAAGCAAAAAGAAGCAGAAAATCAGAGAGCGGAGCAAAGGGACGTCTATTCACACACAACTCTGACAGCCGTAGCTATACAATCACGCTGGTGTTTTTCTTATGTTCTACCTGTTTGTACTATTGCTTTTATGAATATATTTGTTTAACTCTATTTCGTCTTTGTGCCTTATTTCTGGTTTCTAATCAGGCCACAACAACTTGGCGACGAGGATTCTTGAGGACTCTCGAGAACCCCAAGAGAACTGCGTGGAAATTGTCAATGTTGTTTAAATATTGGACGCACGGAATCCTATTTCTCGTCACATTTTTTCTATTCAACATTACTTGGCAATACAGAAAAGGAAACTAAATGAAAAGAAAAAAGGTGTAACTAACGTACACTGAACTTGAACGCGAGCCGCTAAACTACGAGAATTCATGTTTTTCGAGAGAATAAAAGCACTCGTGATTTTCCTGAGGGAGTAAGAAATTAGTTATTTTTTGTTCATTTCAATTAATTTTTATTTTGGTTTAATCTTAAAAAAAAGACACGTTGAAGTTGTACTAGTAATTTAGAGAGTTTCATAAAAAAAACAAAAAACAAAAACGCCAAAAACTTAGATAGCATTGTACAAAACGAAACCACTAATAAAGAATACAACTGCAGGGACGAGAATAAATGTCCACTTTAGGGGTTTTGCAACACAAAAGAAATAATTTACAAAGCAAAGGTACATGACCCAAATGGCCAAAATAAAACATATTTGGGTTCAACCAAAGAAACCTTTAAGAGCAGGTGGTTTAATCACAGTACTGCATTCAAAATAGAAAAATTAAAAAAAACTATACAAAATTGGCTAGCCACGAGTGGAAATTAAAATCAAAACATGGAAAAGACCCAGACATAACGTGGAGTATTGTAAAACAGCCAAGCTGTACAACGGTGGAAAATATGTAGACTGTGCCAAGAAGAAAAGTTAGAGATTATGCTATTCCCAAACAAAAACGAACAGTTGAATGAAAAAACGGAAATTTTGACTAAGTGTAACCATACTAAAAATAGCCTATATATATATATATATATATATATATATATATATATATATATATATAACGATCATATCACGTTGAATACACCGGTTCCCGCACCAAGGTTAAGCAACGTTGAACCTGGTCACTACTTAGATGGGTGACCAGATGCTGTAAGCGTTTATGGACGGGTGTACGTTGTGGTGCCGTGGATGTCGGCTTGTAAAGAGAAATCGGTGAGCCGAGTTCCAATTTCAGTCGAACACTCTGCATTCACTTGCGCACTGGTACCCTTGGAAAAAGGTATTAATCCGTACATTCCCTCCAGTTAGGGGGGGTAAATAACAGAGGTTTGCTGTTTATGCGATCTGTGGCGAACTTTTGCACCGATCGTTTGTTATCAGCAGTTCCAAAAAGTGTGGATGGTGCTACACAAGCCTTCACCACTCTAAATAATTCTTTGTGTGGCAGTCTGAGTTAGACACTCATTGTCGAAATCGACGGGAGAGTCCATGAAATATATATATACAATAGTCATCCGCAGATAGATCTGTTTCGCTGTACCACAGCTCAACAGTACGGCTTAGACTCCGATCGCTTCCTAACCCAGGATTGAAACCCGACCAAATCGACGTCAGTCGGCGATTCTACCCCTAGGCCACGAGCGTCCGGTAGAAGAAGTCAGGCTTTTTAGCGTATAATAGCTAGAGTGATCCAATTCATTATCGAATGAGCGATGCGTAAATGCCGGAGTAGCTATATACATAAGTGCAACATATACAATTAGAAAGCTGACAGAATAGTAAAATGAATGAGAGATAAGGGAGCAAATATGAAAGAAATACGCTCAGAATAACCAAAATAATCAAAAATGGAATCATTTTCTGCATCCAAATGAAAACGCAGAAAACATCGAGAAAGATAAAAAGAAAAAAAAGAGATTAAAAGAAAAATAACGAAATAGATTGTTCGCTTAGATATGTAACTGCGCCACTAAATAATAAAGAATGCAGTGGTTTTATAAAGAATGATTGATTAACAGGCATAGAATGAAATTTATCAATCAATAAAAATATGATCGTCGTTGGCAAAGAAAAATGCGATTCCAGAGATCGAAATCGAATATAAGGAAAAGCAAATCGAAAAATCATTAAAACGGCAATTTCTTCCCAATTTTTCATTTTGACTAGCTCATGGGAATTCACTAATTTGCATTTAATCTAATCAAAGAGTTTGCATTAAGCCACGTTATGCAAATGACTGACGTCACATTAAATCATTTTTCCTTTTCAAAATTTGAAATTTAATAAACGAATTGGAAATCTTGATTTTAGGCTTGAGTGAGATCGAAAGGAGCATTACTCCAACAATAGCTTGAAGGCTTTGTTGAGAGAGGTTTCCGACCACGTAATGATATCAAGAACATATTTGTATATTTTGCTGCTTAACTGGAAGGCTTAATTGAAGGCAATGAACTTTCATAAAGCATAAAACTTACATTATCTGGTCGTTTGTTCTGACCAGTCACAAGAAAAATTGTCTTGATCTGCACTAAAGAGACAAAAGAGGAGTGTGACTGATGTTATATATAAGTTTAATGATATTCCGATGTATTTAAAGGTATTTAAAAAACTTTTTGTTCGACAGAAGTTAATTTCTCAGATTTGTTATGACAAAGATGCTGCATTCCAAATGTTTGCTAATTAAACGCATAAGCACCAGTCCATAGATTTCGAAATTTCATTCTTGTATATTTCTTCTCGTAAAAATGATATATTCTTTGTATACACAGATAATTGATAGATTTTTTACTTTAAGTCGATGATAAACAAAGAATAAATGAAATATTTTGTCGTTTTACTATATTTTGTGATCTGATAGTAGACAAACAGATTGCTTGATAAGCGAAGACTTATTTTTCGACTTTCTTCGGGGATAAGAGAGTATTATTTTTTTTTAGTTCAGTTTCCATTCTAATTATTGTGCTCTTTTCATTTATTTGTGTGATTGACAAACTTGCTTTATTCATTAAATACTAGATATAATAATTGTCAGCAAAAAATTCATATGTTATCATTCATAGCAAATTTAGAATAATCGCCTTTTCTGTTTGACATTCAGGAATTAACAAAAGACATGTTGATTGTTAGAAAATTCAAGAAATTTATACAGAAAAGTGATAATAAGGAATGTTGATGATATGAGTACAATTTTGTTTAAAATTTTTTCATTCAAATCAAGCGGTGTAAATATAGAGGCCAGGTTACAAGTGGCGGATAACGCAACCGATTAAAATAATAAGTAAATTTGCATGACATTTTGTCATAATTTAAAAAAGTAAAGGAAATTCTAACATTGTAAAGACGCATTTATACATTTGTGAATATTTATTCAAATGGTTCGCAGTTTGAAATAATCACAAAGTGCTTCGAAAAGTCAATGAGAATTATTTCTGCACTAAGTAACATTTTCAGCTTGGATAAACTGAAGAATGACTAGTTGTCTCAGATTCAAATAATTAGATGTTCTTTCAATGCTGTTGACATAAAATAAAGCTATTTGCAGCGATTCGCATCATTTACTATACATTTCCTCTTTCTGAATGACACATTTTCTATATCACCCGTAAAAACAACCAGATTATTAACAGATTTATCGGCTTTTCCAAGTAAGTAGTAATTTCGAAGTGATACTTGTGTGTGTGTGTGTGTGTGTGTGTGTGTGCGCGCGCTCGCGCGCATTGTGTGACATTTGAATCTACAAACTGTTTAACATAGCATTGGTATTTGAAGGGTTCCATCATTGATGTAGTATTTATGTTATATGCCGGATTACCTCTGGCAAGAATCAAGATTAGGGATTAGTTAATTTTACACACTTCTAGTTTAGCGTGATATAAGCATAGCTTAGTTTTGGCACAAAGTTACGAGTATGGGGATAACTAGTGAAAATCTAACTCTGTGATCACTAATGATTATCGATAAATTCTGCTTTTTGACACTTGCACGACTGATTGATATTCTTCATCAATTCTTTTGTTGGAATTTTGTGCACATTGTAACATTGTTCTTTCCTTGGAATTGTTTAAAAAGTTAAATAAGAAAACGAAAAGAATCACAAAAAGCACAGTTTTCATGATTTGGATCTGTTGCTCTGATAAACCTTTAATAAGCATATCTGATAAATAACTACAATTTGAAAACTATGAAAATCTACATCATCATCATCATTATATATATATATATATATATATATATATATATATATATATATATATATATATATAATGAAATACACAAATACCTAAAAAAATTGAATAAAAGTAACGGTCGCTCCCTTAAAAGAGAAAGTTTAAGAAAAAATACATCATTCCATCAGTTCGGCAAACACACACACATATTCATATATAAACATATATATACGCAACATATAATCAAAGAACACGCGTAAGAGCGGATGTAAACAAAAAGCCAAAGATACGTTCAGTCTGTCAGTTAGACTGCTGACCAGTAGATTTGAAACGTAAAGAAAGTGGGTTAGGTGTGTGTGTGTGTGTGTGTGTGTGTGTGTGTGTGTGTGTGAGAGAGAGAGAGAGAGAGAGAGAGCGTTAAGAAGAAAGAGTAAGTATCTTAAAGCGTAAACAAAAAGGGAAGAAGAAGAAAGAAAGAAAGAAAAGATGGTAGGAGAAAATGAAAATAAAAAATAAATAAATATTATATATTAACAGTGAAAGGATAAGAAATTGGACTCTCAAAAATTAAAAACATATTTAAGAGATAATAGTTAATTAATCTATTGTGATCACAAAATCATCACGCCACTATATAATCAAAATTATACTAAAACAAAACAAATATAATAGAATTAAAAAAATTAAAAACATTTTAATTTAGAAATAAGCCTAATTATTCTATTTAAATTTACTTGTTTAAGCTTAATTATTTATTTTAAAAATAAATTTACATATTACTAGTGAAAGGATAAGAAATTGGACGTTTAAAAAACCCAAGAAAACTAAACGTTAGGCTTAGTTTTAGAGAAGCGTTGGAATGACCCTAGAAGGAGACTATGTTGATGAATAAAACAGAATGTTACTTAAAAGTTGTTTTATTACTTAGGCCTGAGATTTATTGAGTGATGTGTTATGTCTTTGCTTTTATAGAATATCACATTGATGCAATTAGAGGCATTACTGCTTCCAGTGATATTTCCCTTATACTCAAGAATGTACTTGTAGAACTCCTTCGTGCTTGTAGTTTTCTTAGGTTAAACAATTGTTTATCACGCGCTGTCAAAAGTTTTAATGGGATTGAATTTCACAGCACCTCGATGTTAACGTCTTTAATGTAATGGCTAGTGTGGTCAATAAATTCAGTTTAATGTCCTGCTGAAAAACACATAAACACCCATAAACAGGCTTATAATTGCATAATATAATTTCTTTTTTCTAGATCATACTCACTATCCATAATTCCGTAAATTCGACACAATGGACATAAAACTAATTAGATGTAGGATGTAGTATTTTTGTTACACTTCTCATAGTATCACTAATAAACCAAACATATTACTCCATATCATATCATTCCTTTTTCGTCAGTTAATATTGTTGAACATTCACTTGCATTCATATAATGCATGATATAAATATAACGTTGTTCTAGGCTCTCGACAAGAATGGCGAAGCCCAAACCGTTGCCTTGGATATCTTCAAAGCGTTCGACATGTTGGCCTTCTACGCAAACTGCGGAGCTATGGTATAACTGCACATTTGTTTGACCTAATCCAGTCTTTCCTCTCTAACAGCACATTGAAGATGGTATTAAACGAACATGCCTCTCAGAACTACAATACGAACGCGGGTGTCCCTCAAGGCTCTATCCTAGGTCCTACGCTCTTTCTGAATTACAACAATGATCTCCCTGATGCCATAAGATCCCAAGTAGGCATGTACGCCGATGACATCACAGTTTACTCTCGCCTCTATCAAAAATCTGGTGTGGGCAACAAAGCGAACCTCGCTGCCGAGCTTGAAAAGTACCTCCAACCGTAGTAGACTGGGTAAGAAATGGCTCGTAAATTTTAATGCTTCCAAAACGAAGCTGCTATCAATTAACCTACCTCCCATTAGCATGGAACAGGCTTGCCTCCCAGAGAGTAAAACAGTACGCCTCCTTGGCCTCACATTCTCAGCGGACCTCAAATGAAATGACTATATCGAATCTGTTGCTAAATGCGGTGCTATGAAAGTCGGTTCTCTGGGCAGAGCCCGGAAGTTTTTCCCGTCTGAATCTATTCTGCACATATATAAATCTACCATCCACCCGTGTATTGATTACTGCTGCCACATCTGGTCGGGTGTCCCTACTATTCTCCTCGAGGTTCTTGACAAAATACAACGGAGAATATGTAATGTGATCGATACTGACTTGGCAGACGGGCTGCAGTCACTCTCTCACCGGCCTGACGTGGCTTCCCTGTGCCTCTTCTACAAATACTTTCACGGCTTCTGCTCCGATGAACTTAGATCACTGGTGCCCCCTAGGTACGAATTTGCACGAGATACTAAATTAGCAACTACGTTCCACCCTTTTACAGTGAAACCGATAAAATGTAACCGCAATTTCTACTCCAACAGCTTCTTTTCTTGCACTTCCCGCTTGTGGAATTCCCTTCCACATATTGCTTCCCCGACAGCTACAATCTCCACGAGTTTAAATGTAAGGTCAATAAACACCTCCTAACACACTAACTTGCATCCATTCTCTCAAACACTCTTCCCATGTACTCAACCCTCATCCTCGGTATCCTTACTCGTCTATCACCCTCCTTCTGACATTTCCTATATCTAATCACTCTTTCTCATCACTTTCCCCTATGTAATCCACTGCGCAATAGTGGCAGTAGAATGCCTTGCTTGGGGTGAAATGATTAAAAAAAATTACTGCACATGTACAAGCTGACAATAAAAGTTCTTGCTGTTATTAGTTATTAGAAAAAAAAGGTACGTAGCAAATTTCACATATCTTTAGTTTATACAGAAAATCCTATTGTCATACAAAACCTTTTGCTAACGGTTAAAAATCAGGTGTCTTGGACACAAAAAAGTCTAGAATTCCTGCCGGAAGTTTGCCTCGTTTGCAAAAGATTTCAAACAAAGGTAGTTGTCCAGCGGATGGAAGACGTGGTCATCTGCCAAAACAATAAGGTGGATAGTACAGCCAAGTGGCCGTATAATATCCATGAATGCATTCCGTGAAAATGCTTTCTCGGCACGTGACGGATTCACTTCCTCGAGCAGCACGTAAAATCGGTAAGGAAACTTTTGGTTACCTTATAAATTAATACATTGAATATTTTCATTTCATTTATTATTCAAGATGTATATTCTTTTATTTCATTATTCTGTTTTCTCTTTTTATAAAAAAAAAACAAATTTTAAGAAGAAATTTTTATACTAATGTTGATTGACACTCTTCATATAGTCTTCATATTTGTTGTTTTTATCACAATTTTTCGGTCGTTTGTCATTCGGTCTTCATCAGGTGTGTATCAATCTAGCCTAGTAGATTAAAGTATTTGTTCATGTATTTTGGGACATGGTAATTGTAAGTTCAATACCTAAGCTGAGCCGTGTGTACTTGAACTCAGTAGAAATAAGCGAGTAATAACGGAGCAGTAGTAAAAAATTAGAACTAGACGAGATATTCTAAAAAATAAATTAAGAATGCTCTGTAGGCCAGATCGATATACACCTGATGAAGTCCGGAGGGTATAATGGCTGAAGCGTTGTGATAACTACAACAAAAATGAGGATAATAGTCCGAGTATAAAATGTGTAAATAACACACACACACACACACACACACACACACACACACACACACACACACACACACACACACACACATATATATATGGTGTAAATAACTCCTCGTTCCAGAAATTCAGACAGAATTAATCTCTTAACTAATACTATTAGACACAAATGCATAAAATTGTATTCTTCCAAAGATAAATATACCTACATTCATTTATTTTCACATCTAAATTTTGCATCAGACACACAAATACAGGCGGACATAAAGATATGCTAGGAAATATACACGTACGTATATGTAAGTGAATACGAGTTTTTATATCTACATACATACATAAATAAACAAAGGTGATAGAGTACGCAAATAAGACATACAATAAACATTTATATGCTGATACAAAGGCAAGGCCCTCGAAATATCAGTAAGGAAAAACAAAACAAAAAAACAACGATGATTAACGAGTCTATACTAGAAACAAACTACAAAACAAATAAAAAATATGAAAGCGAGAAAACGACTACCTGGATCAGAATTTATAGAAAAAGATAAATCAATTTTAAACGAAAGAGAAAAAGGATAACATTTTTTTATCAAAAACAATGAAAGAAAAACTGTGACGTCGTGCTACTTCAGTTACCATAGAAACGCTATTTTTCAGTTTCCTCTTTTATCATTAAGAATGTCCCGTTGTTTTGTTATGAAAGTAAGCCAAAATGAATTATAACGAAATTTTTATTTGTACGACTTTGAATCAATAAGTTTTTTAATTAGCGATTGATACAGAAAACATATTACCTCTTTCTTGCTTTCTTTCTTTCTTGCTATTTTTCTTTCTTTTTCATTCTCTCTTTTTATCTCTCTATACCTTTCTTTCTCTTTCCATTTTCTTTCTCTATATTTTTTTCTCTCTTTCTTTGTTTCTTTTTCTCTCTCTCTTTCTCTCAACTAAAAAATTCAAATAGAGTTTAGCGACAGGGTTCCAATAGATTTCTGATAGTGATCGTTAGAGTACCGTGGATATATCACTGATCACAAATTATTACACTTAGTAACAATATTTGACTAAATTTATGAGATGAGGTTGTATTTACACTATTTACATTATTTGAACTATTGTACTTTTCTTCGTTGCCATTTTAAGACGTTTCGGCCGTTATTCGCTCCAGCCTTCTTCAGGTGCTAGAAATTTCGAACCGAACCCTTTATTACAATCACTGGGGTACTTGTGTGAAGCCGCTTCTTGTAGTCTTGAACTAGACCGACTCTCTAAGTTATTTGTTCACCACTGGTATTGAACTCACAACTCTTTGGGTCAAATTACTGGAACTAAACAACATCTATATCCACAGTGATTCTGGGACTTATAAACCTAATGTTTCTTCTTTTACCATAGTTCATATTGTAACTTTTTGATGTTAATAGTTTTTTCGAGTAGTTTTTAAGAAAATTTACAGAGAAAAATGAAGCGACTGAGAAGACGAGAAAAACCAAGGCTTTTGTTGAAAAAGCACCAGTAAAGCATGAAAATTACCGTAATTTTATACTACCGAGAAAGCAACGAGAAATTTGTTTTATAGAAACGGTAATTATTATGACAAATTTTTAGCGAGAAAAGTTCGTTTTGGAAATGTATAAATTTGACAAAAAAAAAAGAGACAATTTTGTAATATATGCTGGAATCATTAACAAGGAGTGTGAAGATTTAAATTAAACTAGCTCACTCCAAACATTTTTAAAGGATTAAATATGTATAGGTTAGTTCCGTGTTCTTTCCGGTTAACTAGTATTTCACAAAAATATTACATAATACATTTTTAATTTTTATTTCTCTGTTTAATGGTGACAAACACAGTATCCTCAAATGTTCAATATTTTTTTGGATTCAATCTTGATAACACATCCGCATAACCTAATTTTTGGGCCGTTGATATTCTATTCTAAAATCGTAATCTAATAAGACTGTATCCCAGCGTTGTAATTTATTAACTGTATGTGTATGAATTTCTTTTTTCGAAACAAAAATTCATAATAAAGTTTTGTGGTCTCTCACTGTAAACGAAAACTTATTCCGTGTATAAATTTCAGGATATATTAAAATGGAAAATAAATGTGGCAAGATGGCGTAATAAAGGTCACAAATTGAGAAAATGATTTATAAGGCGAAAGGAAAAAATGAGAACGCAAAATGTATTGGAATCAGTTAAAGAAAATATTTACTGAAGGAAGGACCGCAAGAAATAAACAACCTATGCAAGGTCTGTAAGATATCATTAATGTACCAACACCACAAGAATTCTTTAAACGTATGAGTGCCAGAAAAAAAGAAACATAAAGTAAAACTGGTGGTTAACAAAAAAAAAAAATTAAGCAAAGAAAGAAATCCGTGGGAGCTCGAAAGTGTCAGTCAAGCTCTTCGGGCAGAGTACGTTTCAGTCGGGGCTCTGTTTACGGAAGGAGACTCGCCTTCGCCTGAGAAAAATAGACAATGCAAAGTTCCAATAACGTGGTTGCAGGGGCTGCGTAGATTTTGACCCTTGTTTCAAGTGTACGCACTCGAGTTCCAGACGTTAAGCTCTGTCCTTGTGTCAAATCCCGTCGAAATGTGTAAGATTTTGGTTAAATATCCAGAGTTCAGAAAGAGTTCTGATAGAGTGTTCGTTAGATTACTGTGGGAATCTATCGTGACATTATATTATAGTAATAGTACTAACCATTAAACAGGGCATAACCTCTTTTGCAAATTCCCTTCAGATTTCTTGTGGTCTTTTTATGTGATGTGATTTTATAAGCTGTGTTTAGATGTAACACAAGGCCTAAAGTATGGAGCATCCAGTGAGGATCGAACTCCCTATTCAGTCGTAACTGATCTAGCGAGACAAGCTTGCTAATCCTTACACCAAGTGTTCATTTGTATAATGGATGAGACCGAAGGGGTTTCTGTAGGTTTTCTGGCACATTCTACTTGTCAATCTGTTTCTAGCGTATTGCATGTCGTAATTTATGAAAGGTCCACCAATATAACATTTCTAACAAGGTTTGCGTTAGAGAAACATATTCCCATGTAAATTGATGGATTAATGATTTCCTCTGTTTTAGATGAAGACTTGACATTTGTCCAACGTATTGAATATTCTTGGGATATCTTCGTGATTTTACGAAGTGCAAGTTTTAACTTCGTTCGATCACAAGCAGCCGTTTTCCATTCAGGATCTTCGATGTGACAGGCTTTTTAAAATTATTTCACACTAAGCAAGACAATAAAACTACTTAAATTTAAGGAATCAGCGCATATGCTAGGCTACAAAAATCTCCAAAGCCGACCAAGCAAAGAAATGAATACAGCATGGGAACAAGTAATACAGTGTGCTAGAGAAAATCATTAGCGTCAAAGATTGCAACATGAGCTCTGGTAAAAAATGCTAGAGAAAATCATTAGCATGAAAGATTGCAATATGAGCTCTGGTAAAAATGGTTACTGAGACATTAGGTTTATAAGTCCCCAAAATTCGCATGCTGATGTCCTCCAGGACACATGGCCCAGTGAATATAGACGTTGGTTAGTTATAAAAAAGTGTCAGTATGTTAAATGTTTTGATACGCGTTTGGTTTCTTTTAATTAAATAGTAGACAGACACACCCTGCAGGTTGAATTTAACAAAACCTGTTAAACTAAATTCTTCCCCCCCATATATATATATATATATATATATATATATATATATATATATATATCTGTAAATTCAGATAAACCTTAGTGGGGAAATAGCCATTTTCAGCATGTCACTTTAAAGCATGCATTCTTCGACCCCTTCTAAACAAATATATATATATATATATATATATATATATATATATATATGAGATTCTCCCCGAGAGGAAGGACTGTAATCTCGCTTCGTGCAGTTAACTGTCACTTGGTCAGTTTTCTGCATGTATGTCTTTCGTTTGTGTAAAATTATCCCTCAGCATACTTTAAAATGTTTTTCTTAAAAATCAGAAGCAATTTGTTTGTTTGATTTTCTCAAATATGCATGCATTCGTGTCGCTTATTATCCACGTCCGGTCCAGTATCTGATCACACGTGTGTGTACAGATATACAATGACACGCACAAAGAAGTTGGTGCTAAACGGCAGATATTAATTTTACGCTATAAAGACATATGTTTATACAGATAAGAAATAAGTTTGGAATAAAGGATTGAGCTTTCATTTGCTGTAACGGCTTCGAGTGATTTAATGGTAAAGTACGCTTGGCTTCAAAGTTTCCAGGTCAATAGGCATTTGTTTCCCTGATTAAAAAGAAGTGCTTACTGAAATACATATATTCACTAAATATAAACACGCACACGCGCACAATTTATTTTGCTTTGTGTACGATACTTTTGTTTCTATGGTGATTTTCAGCAGTTTTGAAAGAAAGCCTTCACCTCTCGATTTTTCTATTTCATTTTTATTTATAAAAAATTGTTTAGCCCATTTATACGGAAAAATGATATTTAGAAATTGTATGCCAGGAAAATTGAGACGAAAATCTACAAAATTTAAAACAAATATTTCAGAATTTTTTAGTAAAAGAACATATGTATAAATCTGAACCACAAGTGAAATTTAGATGCAATATTTTCCATTCTTTTGATGTTAAGTAAGTGGTGTTCTACCATATTTGATTTACAGAGCAATATTGGAATTTTGGAAAAATAAGTGTTGTGGGATCTCCCCTTTTTGTATATAATAATGGACTCAACTGAATCCTGACATATAGAGAACAGCAGTTGGAGATCTGGAATTGTCCCATTTCATTCATTTTAACCTCTCCCCACTCCCTTAGCGAGTGTGCTTCTTGATTTCGCCATTTGGCGGAATAAAGCGGCCACTCCTTTTTCTGGGACGGACGGGTCTTACTAACATTGTTTATTATTTTAGTTCAAAATTTGTTGTATTTTCAGTTTGTTTTGTGGGTTCATCCTCCCTCCCATCATTTCATTCTTCATTAAATTTTTTAAATTATGCATTATATTGTATATAAACACATTTTTGATTGTCATTGTTCTTTCCCCCGTTTTTAGGTGCCCCTTAAATATGTGGTATTATGGTGTATGAAGGTTTGAGAGATGATGGATGGGTTCTTTTGGTGATTGAGCAAATTGTAATGAGTGAATGGGTCGTGATAGTATTTAGCTAGGTATAGGATAGTTTACTGAAGACCACCCTCTACCCCTCCCCTTTTCGGCCATGTGCCACAATTTTGTATATTTATACAAAATAAATAGTTGGAGATCTGGAATCTCAGTTGTAGTTGCAGTTCACAGTGGAGAGTAATCG
>JBBBDQ010000894.1:5870000-5885000 GCA_037127315.1 Ascarosepion bandense | reverse complement strand
AAGCATATGCTTGATTTCTGATTACAACCCAGAGCTTCAAAACCACTGATATTTCAGAATTCTGTCAAAATAGTCGTTATAGAGCACGTAAGGATTTTCTTTCCCACTTACTTTTCAAGTTCGTTTGGACTTGCATTTTTTGTTTTTCCTTTATGTTTGTTCCTTCCTTTTTGGAATTTAGTTTCTATTGCATTTTATCATAGCTGAAGCCATTATTCGAAGTTTTTGCCACTTTAATTACTAAATATACGTTTTCAGTTAATGTATGTTAATGAAGAAGAAGTTATTAACCTTAGAAATATTTCAAATATTTCAATTTATATATGATCTTTTTTCACATCAGTCTTCTACCACTAGCTCTCCTAGGCAAGTACAAGCTAGCAAAAGCTGATTGGTATGTTTTTAAGTATTTCATCCCAGGTAAAGTACTAAAGTCACGAAGACACAAGGGTCTTTCTGAGTAAGAAATTATAAAAAAAAAACAAATATTAAGGAGCAAAAACAATAAAAACGTAATGTTCTTTTGTAATCGGTTCAGCGATAGTTTCTCTTGTTCGTAATAGTCGATAATTTAATCCCTGTATTAGTGAAGCATTGTTTCATCGTCAGTTCGATTGCTCCATACTTGTAGTAGATAGTCACCGTTTGTACCAATGAGTCAATTTGACTCATCGATAAAAAGATATGGGTTATAGTATTCTCCGGCTTGTCCTTATTCAAGGGGTATCCAATTTTTACATTCTCTAAAACTATTCTAATGATATTAAAGCAATCACGAAGAGTAAATGGGAAAAGAAATTACCCTGAAATATTTCTCTTCATATATCGACAAATCCAAGGAGTTGATCATAAGCTTATGAGTTGATCTTGCTTGTTTGAAAAGGTTAATGTCATTTTCCTTACACTGAATATTATTATTACATAAGTTTTGTATTTTAAAAAAGTGGTTTAAGAATGGGGTATACTATGCATTAGGGTACATAAAAATCAAGGAAATACTACTATTATTATTTTCTAAGAAATATAGACTATACCGAAATCAATTTGTAATGAAGTAAATATAACAAATTGACATAGAAGGAATGCAAAAGTAATGGCGACTGGCAAAGTCAATCCACTGAAAATTGTGCAAACGACTCGTATTGAACGATGCTGGCAATTAATATGTACAAAGCAGAAGCTGTTCTGAAGTATAGAAAATATATACATGGAACAATGGAATTCAAATGTACTACTCAATCCAGATTAGAAGACCAAATCTATTCTAGAAAATCGTACACTTAGTATGCTGACCTCACATCTGGCTTTCAAGCTCCAATAAAACTAAATGTCTATATCTGATAGAGGAAGCGTGTCTGGCGAATACCCCATTAACGAAATAGTTTAAAACTCATCTAGAGTATAAAAGCCACGATTTATTTGATCGTCTGATTTTTATCAAAAGCTGTTACATATTTGTCTGTGATGCATGTATCTGATATATAATATGACTATATTGGGCTTATTATGGGTATATTTAGCACTTATTTTACGGTTTTAAAACTTAGCAAATTTATTTATTTTTCTTGTTTTTTTTTAATAGGCGTAGATAGGCTTTCCTATCGCGTGGTTCATTCGTCTCCCCTTCTCTTGAACAGTAATAAAAGATTATCTCTTGTTTTCTGTTTAAGAAGTTTCCGGTTCCTTTCCTCTTCTTAAACCTGAATAGTGGTGCTGTTATGATATTTTTGTGATGTGTGTGGATGGTGGTAACGTTTCTTCATATTAAGGGTACCGGGTTAGCATCTTTCTGGTTGCTGCTTCAGACTGGTAATTAGGAGTCCGAAATCTTGCGTAGCGTCTAGAGAGGCAGCTCTGATTAACAGTCGAATAATATCGGAACTCTTACAGTCGAGCGTATATAGATGTACCTGCAAACGTCTTCGGTGGGCAAACCTGTGGCTACATTATGCTGCTGTCTACGCCAGTTCTTTCCCACTCATTTGACGATCGACAGCTAACCATCCTAACCAAAATAACTCACCATCACCATAAACAATCAAATAAATAAAATCAAACCAGCAAAACAAAAAACACATCAAGTCCTTAACATTTCTTTCTCCAACGTCCGTGGTATTCGTGGCAATTTTTTCAGTGTGGAATCGTCCCTCATCAAAAGAATCCGTAGAATCCTAGTTCTCTATGGAACTAACCTCAACTCTGCAATCCCCTCCTTTAATTCCTCGATTCCTGGTTACCTTCCTCACTTCAGGAAGAACTCTAATATCCCCATTCATGGCCTTGGAGTTTATGTCCACAAAAATCTCTCACTTGCTAAGAAGATCTCTTTTAAATCGCCATAATAAATGTTTCCGTCTCTGTGTACTAAACTCAGTCAGCTATCTCTTCTTTCTCTACCGGTCCCATTCCTCTCCTGACTGTTGTGTGCTAGATAGAATTTCTAACAAGGTCGTTTCTTACATCCATTTGCAAAAATAAGTATTCGATGATTTTAATGGCCTATGTGCTAAGTAGCTTAAACATTCTGTTACTGATCTTGCTGGCACTAACACCCTGAACTTCTCAATCACTCATTTCTCATTCAAGTTGTGAACTTCTCCATCTGTAAACATCTTTTTCTGCTACCCCTCTATCCAGGAACCTTCTAACAACAAAATATCTTTCTGCTATCAACGTACAGATTGGGACTCGTTCCGTGATTTCCTTCGTGACGTCCCTTGGAACAAAGTTTTAGTCTCTCTGTTCAAGATTGTACCTCTAAGTTAAACGTCCTTAGTTCCCACCTTTTTGCTTACTGCCATTGTCAGCAGGAATCACTTCTGGCCAAAGCGAAGTAACACATCTGATTACAATAGATACCTATTTCTCTCAGAACGTAATGAATGCAACCATGTCCTAAATGATGCAAAGATAGAATGACATAACGTACAGCATCTCGCAAGTTCGTTTCTAGTGATTACTGGCGGCTCTGCAAGAGTGTACTGAACAGCAGCAAACCTTCAACCCCCACCTTCATTTAATCAATTCGAAGTCCTCACATCTACTACAGACAAGGTTGAACACTTGATTCGTCTGGAGTAAACAAACCCGATTTTCTTCCTAGAACAGAGGTTCAACTGAGTGGTATATGCATAACCCCGTCTCTGGTCGCGGACGTCAATTCTGAATTAAACTCTCACAAGGCAAGCAGAGGTGATGGAATTTCAGCCATCATCCTAAACAAACGGGCTCCGGTACTCTCCAACTCCGCAACTATTGCCCATCTGATTCTTTCTTTCCTGCATCTTAGAAGTCCTAATCTGTTTCTTTTGTTTTTAAGAAATCTGACACTTCTATTAGCCTATTAACGTTTTTTGGCAAATCATTCAAGGCTCTAATCAATGCTGAGAGAAGTTAAACACCTCACCTATCACGAACTACCCCCTGACAAACAATATGGCTTCTGCTTCTCCAGTCTACCGCTGATGTGCTAACGGCCATAAATGAATATGTCTATTATGTTCTTGATAATAATGGCGAATCTCGAGCTGTAACTCTAGATAGCTCAAAAGCATTTGACAGGGTTTGGCATGTTGTCCTTCAGCGCAAGCTTCAAGCTTAGGGTATTTCTGAACAATTGTTTGCTTTAATCCAATCGTTTCTACCAAATCGTGAAATAAAGGTCGTTTTAAACGGGCAAGATTTTAGATCTTTTCACACGAACGCGGGTGTCTCTGAACGTTCTATCCTATGTCCTACACTGTTTTTGATCTTCATTAATGATCTTCCTAATGTCATCAGTTCCCAAGTAGACATTTATACAGATGACTACACCATTTACTCCAATCTCAATAGAAAATATACTAAGACTGACAAATTAAACCTGGCTGTTACTCTTGAAACGGACCTCCAATCAGCAGCTAACTGGGGTAGGAAATGGCTTGTAAATTTGAATTCTTCCAAAACAAAACTGCTGTTCTTTAACTACTATAGAGAAACATTTTTGCTAGCCATTAGCATAGATGACGCTGGTTGGTAGGAGAGCAACACACTGCGTCCTTGGTCCAAATTTTTCAACCGACCTGAAGTGGAAGGACTACATCGAATTTATTACTTAAAGGTGTTAGGCGATAAAGTTTTTTTCGTCAGAATCCCTCTTGGACAGTTATAATTCTTCCATTCGTCAGTGCATACTGTTGTCATATCTGGCCGGGTGCTTCTGCTATTTATTTCAAGGTTCACAACAAACTCCAAAGAAAGAGCTGCAATGTAGTCAGTCTTGACGTGGCTTTTCTCTGTCTTTTCTACAAATATGTTCATGGCAACTACTCCGATGATTTTTTCCTTAGTGCCCCGACCACACAAGTGTACTACTAGATTGGCATCCTTTTACTGTTAAAATAGTTAAATGTAACCGCCACCTCTACACTAACAGTTTCTTTTCTCGTAGTTCCCTTCCATTTACCTGCTTCCCTGGTAGCTACAATCTCAAAAAATTAAATACAATGTCAATAGCTAATTTACATATCTATAAGTCTATTCTTAAATCCTATTCATCTTTTATTTTTTCTTCGATACCCTCTATATCCAGCATTTTTTCTCACTAACCTCCCTGCGCACAAGTGGTGAATCCACCTTGCTTGGAGCGAAATGATTAATTTTTTTAAGATTCTACCCCAGCGTCACTATGTTGGCGTACTGCTCTCTCACTCTAATAATAATAATAATAATAATAATAATAATAATAATAATAATAATAATAATAATTTAAAGTAGAATCCATTTTATTTCTATGATATGCGTTTTTGATCAAGAAAAAAGACTTGAAAAGTTATCATTCCTTATCATTACAAGCATAATTTCTACAGTTACTGGATAGAAATGGTGTTTCTGATGATGATAATAGAAGTTCTGTTGGTAGATTTATCCTAATGAAAATATCAAGAAATCTCTCATTTGGAGGAAAAACTTTTCTCGCCACCTGCTTGGCATCTTCCCGGCCAAAGCAACCACTGATATGTAATATGCAAATATTTTCTTTATTGTGTGCATTTACGCTACTAGATAACGACTAACTCAGTCTGTAATTAAGTCTTATCTATTGGTACGTGGATATAGCTAAAATGATTGCATTATGAATACCTTATTCATATTTGAGTAAATTACATCGTCGACAGTCAGCTCTTTTCCTCTTCTCTCTCTCAAGGGAAGGCAGTAGATTATTGTCTTATTCTTGGTCGGGTCAGTCTCAGCGGAATCTTTCACGTTATTGTTTATTAACGGAATAGATTGAATAGCAGAGAAATAAACTATCATCAGTGACATTTTCATATTAACGTGATTTCATTCTATTGTTTAAATAAGCTGTCTAGTGAAAACTAATTAATTGATTTAGATGGATATTTTCTAATGTGATTTTCAGTGTTCGACGCTCATCAAATTTGAAAAGAAAAATTTTAAGTTAATCAAAATATTCCTCATATAAGGAAGATGCACAATGAAATACAAATATTGGAAGTGAAGAAGAGTTTTGGAAAGAAAGCGATGAAAGAAAGAATGGAACAAAACAGAATTAAAGAAAGGCGATGAAAGAAATGAATGAAGTCATAATAAACGAACGAAATAAAAGAGATTATGAAAACAATAGCTCTCAACTTGGTATCTACGTTGATGACAATAGTTTACTTCTACTTTGATAGTAAGGCTGATCAGTCCAAAATGACCGTCGTTAACAGGGGCAAATGTTGGCTTGTTAATTTTAACGCCGCAAAACTAAACTTCTCTACATTAATCATCTAAGAGAACCTTTACTGGTATGGCTGATGCTAACCTCATGGAAAGTGACTGGTTGCGCCTCCTCGGCTGACAAGCAGGTGAAAAACTATTTGTACCCATTGCTAGGTCAGCTGCTACGAATTTTGGTTCACTGTGTCGTGGAGTGACGATTTTTCTAGCCAGAACCTATCTTACATATCTATAAGTCTATCATTCGTCCATTCTTAAAATATTGCTGCCATATATGGTCCGGTGCTCTTGCTGTTTACGTTGAGCTCTTTGATAAGATCTAAAGAAGAATCAGCAATATTATTAATTCAATCACTTTCCAACCGCTGTAATGTTAACCCTCTATGTCTTTTCTGTAAAGGCTTTCATGGTAATTTTTCGCTATAGAACCTAGACTTTTTGAATTTAAGCACATTATTAGACTAGCGTCGAGATCTCACCAATTTACAGCTGACTTGGGTAGATGTTACTGTAAGTTCTATGCTAACAGTTTCTTGTCTCGCATTTTTCGGTTGAGGAAATTCCTTTCGGCTCAATGCTTTCCAGTCAACTTTAATCTGCAAAAATTTAAATGTAATGTCAATTGCTATCTATTTCCTCCTGATTACTTATTCGTCTTCCTGCTCATTATTAATGTTTTTGCTGCTAATTCTTACACTCTCAGTAACTCATTGTGTCTTAGTGTCTTTACTACCTTGCATAGGCTGATACAGATAAAAAACAATGCAAATTCTATGAAAAAAAGAAGCGAAACAGAAAATCCAAAAATATTGTATTAATAAAATTTAATGGAAAATATAAAATGTCAGTAAAAACAAAAATAAATGATAAACTAAGAAAATCGCATGCAGATAAAAAATTAACTTCACTTTTTTAAAATTAAGGATATAAAATAAATTTAATAAAATAAAAAGGAAAGGAAAGAAATGTCCCAAATAATCAGTCACTAAAAGTAAAGTATTCTACTGATCATTTAATATAAAAACTTTTCTAATGAAAGAACCAAGTGTCCTGGAAAATAGTATTTCTTTAGAAATATCCTTTTTCTTTATTATAAATCAGCTACTTAGAAAAATACTTGGAAAACGATCTGTAATGTTTGTGGACATTTGGCTTTGTTGCTACGTACGATTTTCATATCATTCACATGTTCTCTCACATTCTCCATTTCACACGTTCCCTCACTTTAACATGTTCTCTCACTCTTTAACTTTCTCATGTTCTATCACTTTCTCACTTTCACATGTTCTTTCACTTTAACATGTTCTCTCACTCTCTAACTTTCACATGTTCTCTTACTTTCTTATCAAATATTCTCTCACTCTCTTGTTTTCACATGCTATCTCACTTTCTCATTTTCACATGCTATCTCACTTTCTCACTTTCATGTATTCTTTCGCTTTCTCACTTTCAAATATTCATTCTCTCTCTCTCTCACTTTCACATATTCTCCATTTTCTTTCACTTTCTGGTTTTTGTTTCAAGACTGACTACAACTAGTTTAGTCAAAATATTTATTTACTAAGCGTGTAGTTGTTTTGGAAAAAGGTCATTGTTTCATCTAAATCAGTTGGAATTTGTATTTTTCTTTAGACCTCGTAAATACAACCTTATTTGAATAATTTTCTACCAAACAGGTTTTTTAAGTCATTTAAACTTAAATAGAGTTTTTGAAAAGTAATATTTCGTGGGGAAAATGCATATTTTTGTAAGAACATTTAAATCTTCTGAAAACCCTTTAATACACTTAAATACCTAAGAATCAGTTTACGTCTTACCATCAACATTTCTTGCACGAATATCACATGCGACATATATTCAGCTAAACACATTTAAAAACACATTACACTGTGTAATGTGTTTTCTATCATTCGGATCCGTTTTCTACCATTATTTACTTTAGATTCTTGCTGAAAATCACAGACATTCAAAATTGCTATTTTCTTGGAAGGTACAATATCTTTTAGTTTCTTCGACTGAAATTAAAGACACATTTGTTCTTGTATAGTATATTCACATCAAGAATTTATCCAGTCTAAAGTGAAGGTGGATATTTCATTTTACAAGGTTTATATAAGTACAGAGTTAATGAATATGAATATGACTTCTTCATCAATCTCAGCTCGAAGGCAGAGTTGATACTAAAGTTGATTACATAAATAGGAATAGAAGTTAAAATTACTCGGTACTTCATTGTAGAATGCTTCAGAAATTGGCGTTTCTTTTTTTCTTTTAAATCAATTGGAGATTGTATACCTCAATATTGTGTGAAATAATGGAGCTCAAGTAGGCAAGGAAAAGCCAAAATTTGTAGTAGAAAACAATTGAAAGAAATTTTGTTAGGAAGAGGTGATAACATGTTTAAAGAAAGAAGAAAAACACTTCCAATGGCTAGCCGAACGAAGTTACCTTTCCTAGTTGTAAGGACGCATACCAGCTATGTAAGCCATTAATAGGGAATTCATTTCGGATCACAAAATTTGCGCCCTGTTATTGTCTATCTACTTATATTTTACATGGAAAAAGAATACGATGCACATAACTTATACATGAAAAATAAAATAAATAAAATTCATTTAAATTCAAATTCTGAAATTGGTTGTTTCTTTTCTTGTTTTAACACTGTTTGGATTGTACCCTATTACTAGTGCTTCTAATTACATGACATCATATTTCATGTTTTGTTAAAGAGAAATTTATATACTAAACAGTCTCATCACACTGAAGGTTTTATTGCTATTTTTTTGCAGTAAAAAGAATCAATAAAAATGTAAACAAAATACCGCCGTAAAAAGGGCTACTCCATTTGGTTCACTCTGTTTTTCCTTGAAGTTTTCAGTAATGGTTTACTCCCTGAAAGACATTTAGGCAAAGTTATTCATTTTCTTTCTTCTGCAAAATATTAGTAAGTTCTTCTCATTTATCATTAATGACGTATCAAATTCATGAAATTAGTTACTAGTATCACGTAGAAGAAATTCTAGCAATGAAGTGAAACTATTCAACATGCATCAATTCCAAAAGTGGTCAGAAGACTTCTGAAAAGGTTTGAAATATATGCCCGCAGCTCCCATATAGTTGCATGATCTTGTGTGCAAATTGACCGTTCTACCACATCCCATAAATTCTCGATTGGATTCTTGTCGAGCGAACTTGGTGGCCCCTGCATTTGTTGAAAGCCACCAGAATGCTCGTCAAACTAATTCTGAAGAAAACACCCTGCATTATCCTACTGGAATAATCTATCGTGATTTCGATACATGCCATTCTTGAATTGGTGCAAAAGGGTCAGGGAGCAGTCTAGCGTAGAGAGAGTCCCGATGAATAAAATGACAAAAGAGCAGGGGACGAAAGATATGTTATAAGAACCTACATAACATCATTATTAAACCACTACCGACCTGTGAGACGCCTTGTTTACAAGTCAGGTCCCATAGACACACGTTTTTGATAACTGATATCACATAGACACTGGTTGACAATTGATGTCCCATAGGCACACGTTGTTGGACGTCTTCAATGGTCCAGTTAGCAAATCCACAGGACAGCAGGGTCATTCTAGCAGGTCTTCTGTCACCATATCTAATGGAAGCTAAAGAAGTGTCTGGTATCTCTTTGGCGACATTGTCGCTTTTTTGTTACCACAGAAAATTCTTGCTTGATATTTCTGCTCACGGTTATTAAGGGTTTGTTACTAGCCTCTGTGCTGCTCTTGTGATTGGGTTATACATCTCGTCAAGTATTTCAGTCCGCACGTGTCACTGAAGTTCGCATAATGTCAAATAACCCATAATTTCACACACACACACACACACACACACACACACACACACACACACTTTTAAATACTGAAACTGGTTACTTTTGGTGCGTTAGTGTATTTTAGCTACCTTTTTTTGGTAAAGAAATGTACATAGTTTTATTGACTCATGCAAATTTGTAGACATCTATGCATCGCTTACGAAGGGTTAAGACATTCAAATGATGGCTATTCATATAATAGGATTATGATGGCATTTCGGTTGTTTCTCGCATAACACATACAAGCTCTTAATCCTACATAGATGAACAAACATGTTCACCAATTTTATTATATACTAGATATTCAGTGGATCTATGTCTGTGGAGATCTTTTCATTTTGAAGTTAACGAGTATAGATTACTCTCTCTATATATATCTAAGTGATCGTGTGGGTGAAAATAAGCACTGTCTGCACATAACTTATATATTTGCACATTTCCGAATATCTCTGCCCAAATAGACAGATCGATGTTCAAACCAAACCAACTGTTTTCCCGTCGGTATAATAGCCTGTCTGTTATCGATCCGAAAACCAGAAGTACTTGGTTGCTCTACGCAGATTTGTACCGTGTGTGAAGGGGAACAGGTATACATGGCAACAAAGCTACTCTGAGGATTAAATAAAATACAAATAGAGGAAAGAATAAAAGTGTGCATAAAGTGGGGATATCTTCCGAAGAATAGTTAGAAGCGGAGAACAGTAGAAGGGGTTCATGTAAGAAAATGGAAGACGGAAAGAGAGTCAGGAAATAAATTAGATTAAAATTGATTGAAAGAAGAGAAAAGAGGAAGAGGAAAAGTAAACAAGAGAAGAAGGTGATGTTTAAAATTGACGTTAAGAAAGCAAACAAAAGAGGAAGAAAGAGCGTTAAAATTGATAGGAAAAAGCGGAGCGAGTGTATGTAGAATAGACTGAAAGGAAAGATAATTTAATATGTGGTGTGAAGATGAGGAGATAAATCTGAAGACAGTGTGGGTATCTGTCTAAAGTGCAGTTAAGGTAGTAAAGCTGAAAGAGAGGAGGAAGTAGAATGAAAGAAAAGAAATAGCTCACTTCGGATGAAGAATGGAAAATAAAAATTGAATCGGTGAAATAGGAATTTAGTAAGAGAGAAACTGACAAGAGGAGAAAAGAATGAATGGCTTATAGAGAGAAGTAAAATATAAGAAAAATACGAAAGAAAAGAAAATTAGAAAATGAATCTATTACGATGAAAAAAGAAAATTGAAAAGATAAATGACAGGAAAGAAGCGTCCAGAAAGAAATATAGAATAAAGTTGAATAATTTTTTGAGTCAAGGGAGACAAATAATGATGACTAAAACAGCTGTATACTATATGCTCTAGAATAGAAGACTAAATTGTAAAATTCATTCAAAATAAATGGAAAAAGTGGAAAATTTAAGACAGTAGGTAGTTTGTAAAAAACAAACAAAACAAAATAAATTAAATAATCAGGTAGGGTCATCTATCCCGGACGTGAGAAAATGAGGAATGTAGCTAAATAAGATTTTTATTGTTTATATGAAAATGTTGCACTGATATATATATATATATATATATATATATATATATATATATATATATATATATATATATAATCTGTTTTTTATATAATTGAAATGAGTACATTGATCAACTTTGGAAAGTGGGCTTATTGAACTTTTGTGATAAATTTGATTCCGCAAGTCTACTTGAAATCTCAAATCATGTTAAACTGTGGACTGAATGGGAGTCAGTCTGGTTTCTCTAGTCTCTTTTGAAAGCCACTCCAGAAAAGGACAGCATTAAATTAAAAAAAAGTTTAAAAGTCGAGGAGGAAAGTGGTAATGAAAAACTCCTCCATTTCTAATTCCTAAAATCTAGGCAAGCACAACTTACATTAAAAACATCTGTAGTGAGAAATGATATCCTTCTTCCTAGGTGAATACTGCAGATAGACAAAGAGAATCAACTGACGTAAAGGTGTGTGTTGCAAAATTTACTTGCACATTTTTCATAGTTTTATGTACAACGTATGACTCCTCATTGATTTATTCCGACAGATTAATTTTGAGTTGTTGTCGGAATTTTAGGTGATTTTCAAATAAATATTATCTGTATGCGGCTACTTTTGGCGGTGATTGTTTTGTTCGAATCAGGCTGTTGTTATAAATCTATGACACGCGTATTAAAACGATATTTAATTGTAACTTATGTTCAGATTCGTTCTGCCAGGGGTATTCATGCCTGTCGCTGATCAACAGACACAACTATTTATCATAACATGAAATGGTGTAAAATCATGGGTGTACTGCAGAGAAAAAAGACACAAGTTCAAACGTTGATTTTGTTTTTCAGTTTCCAATTTTAGAAATTTTGCCAATTGCAACAGGTCCCGTAGCATTGTAAAACGAGCAAAGCTGCAGTACCATGTCTCGTTTTACACGTCTGACTGAAATTCATTCAAATATAAAGTTAAATAAATTGAGGCTAATCTTTTGTCTCAAATTTGTTGCACTGAAACTTTAGAATCCACTCATAACTCTTCGTACAATTATGTTTCTTTAGTAATTGATCCATTGCATCAAGTGAGACTCTGACTGAATCGTTACAGTAGACACATTCTATACGAGTAATCAATGTTCTTCCTGACATAGTGAACAGTTTAATGAGAGTAAAATACATAAATCCAACGTTCATAACACTCAAATGAAAATAGGTTCTACAAATAGAAGTTTTTCTGATGCTCAGAAATGTTCTTTTTAACCTAACCAAAAAGCACCACTAAAACAAAATATATTTTGTTGTCCATCTATTATGTTTATTTAAGTATATTTATCACAGATGGAAAAATATCCCTTAAGATTACAAGTATTTTATTTCTCTATCCTGAAAAAGTTTATACATATTTTGATTCAGTATTTTTTGATCTGAAGTGACAATTCCTCAGTCGATTTTAGAGAATGAAATTCAATTTTGATCTTGTATATTTTATTTTTTTAATAAATTTTAAATGAGGATCAACATCATACCCTATCTATCATATTTTGGTTGAATTATATAAAAATTCACATCACAACTCAACATTATATATATATATATATATATATATATATATATATATATATAATGTTGAGTTGTGATATATATATATATATATATATGAGCAGGAACAAATATTTGATATTATTTGATTATCAAACATCTAGCTCTGATTGGCATGTCGATGCGAAAAGTTTGAGTTGGCTAACAAGAATGACTATTTTATTTATAGAATATTAAAGCTCTAGTTATCTAATGAGAGTTTTTACCAGAAGTTCTACTAGTCTAAAAACACGTAATTTTACGTATTTTTCAGTTTTATTATATATATATATATATATAAATCCAACGTTTCTTACACTCAAATGAAAAAATATATATATATATTCATTTGTAAACGAGTTATATTGGGTAAGCCAGATTTCTACTATCTATTGTCTTCACTAGTGTCTTCAGGCAATTTACAATAACTGATTTTACCATTTTTCCTAATAGGCATTTTTGGTATGCTTACACTTAGTCATAATTTCCATTCTTTCATTCAGTAATTCATTTTTGTTTGGGAATAACATAAAAGCAAACTTTTCTTCCTGGCACAGTCTACATATTTTGCCACCCTTGTAAGGCTTGGCTGTTTTCATTATACTCCACATTATATCTGAGTCTTTTCCGTATTTTAGTTTCAATTTCTACACGTCGTTAGCCAATTTTGTATAACTTTTAAAGTTTTCTATTTTAAATGTAGAGATGTGATTAAACTATCTGGTCTTAAAAGTATCTTTAGTTGACCCCAAATATGTTTTGTTTTGACCATTTAAGTCACGTACTTTTTACTTTGTATTACAAAGTCCTTGAAGTAGGCATTTATTTTTGTCCTTGCAGTTACATTCTTTATAAAAGATCTACATTTGTATGTTGCTATTTAAGTTTCTAGCGTTTTGTTTCTTAATAAAATTTTCGAAATTACTAATATAGGCATAACTCAGTCTCATTGTATTTCTATTGAAAATTTTACTTCTGCGCTTTTTGGAAAGTGTTTATCGATCAGTTTAATAATATTTGTCCTATTTTGGTTATAACTTCTAAGTTAAATGATGGGTTGAACCAGATAACGTTTCGTTTTCTGTTATTGTTTTTTATTTGTTTGTTGGGTTGGGGGATAGTATTATAAAATGTTCTTAAGGCTAGATTTTCTTAGTAAATTTTCATAGTTTTTTCTTTTCAACAAATATTGTTTTGACGAAATTTTTGATAGCCTGTGTTCTATTCCCTTGTGAATGTACTTCATTATGCTTTTGGAATGGTTAGATCTTGCGTTTATGTACTTTAAATTTGTGTTTGCTTTCATATATAGAGAGACATTGTCAGCTTGCAAATTTATTTCTACATCTAAATATTGGACTATTTTTCTATTTGTTTCGATTATTATCTCAAAATCTAGTTGTTTGAAGAGTTCATAGAGTGCTTTCCTTAATTTATCATTTTCTCTTTTGTTGTCCGGATTAACATTAAACTTTCTATAATCCGTGGTTGTCTGTGTTGATTACTTTGTTGATTTAATTTTAAATGTATGCACACATCTATTCTGAAATTTCGGCTCCGTCATACAACCCTTGTAGTACATCAAAGTGTCGTTATTTGATTTTTTAATCTATGCTTTACCATTGTAGAAAAGTATGGATTTGCAGGAATGTAGGATTATATCTATATGTTCAGATCGTATGTTTATGTACCTGTTAGCAAAATTAAACACTTCCATCAAGCCATTTTCAGAAATTGATGGGTAAAAGTTTTTATGTCATACGTATATATATATATATATATATATATATGCTTAATAGGGAAAACAAGAATTCAGGAAATAATATAAAAAGATAGTCTAACATGAAAGAATGCAATCGGTTGGACATCGACTAATGTATATAGAATATTGCTGTGTCATATTTAGAGAATGAACTGTAGTGATAGAATTTGAGGTCACACTAAAGATATTGAAAGATACTTTCTCGAAAAAAATTTTTTCCTGTTTCATATCTATCATAAAATGATAGTTTTGTGTCTTTTAATTTCTGTATAGAGGATGAATAACATAATAACAATTACGAACAATTTTATTTGAAGAAAAATACAGCGTGTGTATGTTTTACAGATAAATAAATCGCCCCTGGCAGGTCACTATCAGTAATTGTTCAATGATTTTTTTCCAAATTTTAAATTCTATGTTAATCTGTCTTTAGTCGTTAAATATAAATAATCAAGTGACTACACAATAGTCTAAGCAATTTGCAAAGAAGTAACAGCATCTTTGTTATTCATACTATTTTAAATGATCTAATCACTATATATGATAGCTTAAAAAGAAACAGACAAACACACATATCTATCTATCTATCTATCTATCTATCTATCTA
>JBBBDQ010000894.1:5735000-5867500 GCA_037127315.1 Ascarosepion bandense | reverse complement strand
AACATTTAAGAGAATGTGTTTTTTTTTTGTGAAAGGAATCCCTTGCATTAGAAAATCTTGCTAACGTAGTTGTTAGTGAAGGAGAAATAGAACGTTTTCTAGTCAAGGGTGATTAAATTATGCTGTCTCGTTACAAAGTGAGATTATAAACCGAGGGAGATTTTCTTGTTCTTTGTGTATATATATATCTATTGAATATTATTCAATGTAACACTGTTCTCCGTAGACAAGTTTTATGTAATTAGTTTAATCTATTCAGCTACATATGTGAATACAGAAAAATCAGTATTTTATAAAAGTCGCCGAAGATACCATATTAGTTCCTTCATAGTATTTTTCAGTGCAATCAGTTTACATCATGGTATTGTTTTTCTCAACATACTGTGTTGTACTGTGTTACACAAAATCTGGTGTGTAGGGAGATGTGAATTCAAGCATTTCAAAGAGGCATTAGTATAGACCACATTTACTGGATGCGATTGATAAATTGTCGTCTAAATTACGCAAACCTAAAAATAATACTGACACGCCATTTAAAAGATATATTTACCAAAATTACGTCAAAATATCTTGAAATGACAAAGAGTAAATTTATTCCATAAAATCGCCATTGTCTTTAACCATGGCCTCCAGGCGACATCGAAATCTTTTGCAACTCTTCCGGATAGTCACCTTGTTTAAGTTGGTTTATGCTGCCATAATCCTTGCCTTCATTTTATCTTTGTTGTTACAAGGGGTTTTGTTTGTCTCTCGCTCAATCGCACCTTACGCATAATGATCAAGGGGATTGTAGTTTGGGGAGTTAGATAGCCATATGTAAGTGGTTATCTTGTCGCAAAAATGTCTGACTGTTATGACTTGGTCCTCCTGCTTGTGCGCCATGGTACAGAGACCTTTTGATAAACACAGGGTCTTCCAGCAGCCACTCTCTTGATCCCTCATGGCATTTCATGTGGACCTCTGTGTTGAGTCTGAGGCCCTGTGGGTAGATGAATGGAGGCATAACTTCGCTATCACTAATAATCACCATTAGTCTCATCTAACTTCCTCCGAATCCTCTGCACTATCCTAATATTGACATTCAATCACTCTGAAATGCTCGTATTGGAGCTTCCGGGACGAATTCTAACTATCAAAGCATGTCGTTTCCAAATTTCTGGCGGAGGGAATTGAGTTATCGTGTCGTTTCTTTTTTTTTGTTTTTCGCAAACGGTGACCAACTGGCCTTATTATACTGTGCAATCGACCAAAAAACAAAAAACAAAAAAACAAAAACAAAAAACAAAACAAAACAAAAAAACAAAAAAACAAACAAACAAACAAACAACACGCATGCGCGTGATTAAAAATATGCAATGGCGAAATTTACATATCGCACCCGGTACATCAGCCAGATTTTAACTAGTTTAGCATATTCTCTTTTCTGTATTAGATATTCTTCTTTTAAGAATTTACATCTATATTTCTATAACTGTATAACTATCATTATATACAGACATTTATGCACACACATACTTCTAGATGAAAACATTTGTGATGGTGAAGTTTGAACTAATACAATATGAAAAAATTGCATTTCAATTGCTTATTAAGGAAGCAGACAAGTAAGCAGTAAGTTGTCAGGTTTCGTTTTGACAATTTAAAAATGGTCGACGGAGAAGGAATGCAGTCTGTTTTTTCAGTTTAGCAATTAATTTGCTCTATCGTTCTCTCTCTCTCATCTTTCGTTCTCCTCTCTCTCTCTCTCTATATATATATATATATATATATCCACACGAATATCGTTCTCTATATCAAGATATTTAGCGAAAGGAAGTCAATTCGAATAAGAGTGGCTTGTTCAGAAAGTTATTGTTGAAAAATAATCTGTATATACATCGTGAAGATTCTTATTAGTTCAGTTACGCCACCCCTCTTTTTCAGATGCTTACAACGACAAGGTTAATACTTTAGGCAATTCTTTCAATGACAAAACATCCGTAGGCTTTCAAAATTGTACAGATGGAAATCTAGAGGGTAGAGCATGACATTTTCTAGAAACAACTTCAAGAAAAACATCTTTGACAAAAACAAGGTCCTTGAGTTCTGTGAAATCGAGTTACTTTTTTAATATATTTTTGCATATTATTTTTCTTAAATAATCTAAAGCTAAAATTTGGAGAATTTTCATCTTGTTGCAGCAAACAATTTAAATGATTTTTAAAACTAAAGGACTTTTTATATCTTTTAACGAAATACGACTGAAATGGTTTTATATGTCCTGTTCTTTTCGAGGTTTAACATAATATTAAGAATATTACTTTTCATGCGTGCATTTTTTCCATATAATCCATGATTTTTCCAGGCATTGCTACTAGTTTAATATAAACTTAATGATGAAAACCGCACTCAAAAATATTAAAAAGAAAAAATGTACAATTGATAAAAATTTGAATATTTATAATTAATTCTGATAACATAAGTGATAACATAAGTGATAAGTTTGATTGACAAAAATGATAAAAGATATTCAGAAGTTAAATGTTGAAAACCGCATGCAAAAATATTAACTGAAAAAGTTAGAAAGAATAACATTTATTATTAGTAGTAACTTTTTTTTTTTCTACTGAACAAAAATTCAAAAAACTTTTTTCAATATGTAGCTAAGGAGGTTCCTATCTAACTGTAAACTGTTTGAAATTCGGTTGAGAATTGAATTCGTGAAGTTTGAAAGCTGTCTAGATTCACTCAATATCGGACTTAAGAATATATTCAACCACTGCTGTCGTTGAATCATGACACGCTGTCGGATTCCACGCATCCAAACACGCCTACTGTAGTGTCGCATCGGAACAAAGATGATTTTTCAGTTGTAAATTCAACATTGATACATAGAGAAGTACTGGCTTAGAAGTTTATTATATGACAATGACAAAGTCCCCGGGTTCAAACACATCGGCGTGTGGCCTCGTGTCCGAACTCTGGTGATTTTTCAAATGAAATTCAAATAATGAAACATAGAGAAGTGCAGTGACATTTTATTATAGGACAACAAGGCGACTTCCACGTGCCCATAGGCCAGCGTGTGGTCTCGCGTCAAAACTTAGTTGATATTTCAGTTGTAAATTCAACAATGATACATAGAGAAGTAGAAACAAAATTTTATTATATGACAATCTGTCGGCTTCCATGCAACCAAACACACCTGGTTGTGGTCTTGTGTTGGAACTTGGTTGATTTATCAGTTGTAAATCGAACAAAAAAAAAAAAAAATAGAGAAGTACAGACAGAATTTTGTTACATGTGGCGGCTTCCACGTGCACAACAATGCCGGCCTGTGGTTTCGCTTTTGAACTTAGTCGATTTTTAAGTTGTCAATCAAATAATAAAACTTAGAAAAGTAGACATAGAAGTTGATTATGTGACACTGTGACGGCTTCCCCGTGTCCAAACACCAGCGTGTCATCTCGAGTCGGTATTTAATCTATTTTTAAATGAAATTCCAATAATGAAACAGTAGAGACAGAAGTTTATTATAAGGAGTCTTCCACGCATCTCAACACGCCTGGTTGCGATAAATAAATTGTCGCAAGTATTTTTACATGACTAATGTGCGTTGTGGTACAGTGGATATCGGCTCGGAACGGGGAGCCGAGTTCGAATTCCACTTGAATCCATTGTATTCACTTACGCGCAAATACCCTTGGGAAAGGTATTAATTCGTCTCTTCCTTCCAGTTATGGGTTAAATAATAGGACAGATTGGGTTCTATAGCCTTGGTCGGCAACCAGTCTACCGCAGAAAGCAATTGCAACCTACTGCGGGATAATTTTCTGCCCAGTTAGTCATGTCTCTTTCGAGACATGATCGCCCAAGCGTGTATCACGTATGACACTTAACTGACTGATGTATTGTGCGAGAAATAAAATACCGAAATAATTCTTTTTACATCACATTCTTTTTTACATGACAATATATGCGATAAATAAATTGCCGCATTATAGTGCGTTAAGTAAATTGCCACATTATTTCTTTTACATGATAATGTTATAGCGCGATAAATAAATTGCCGCATTACTTCTTTTTACATGACAATGTAGAGTGCGATAAATCGATTTTTACTATTATTTCCTATACGTAACATTGCATAGTGCGATGAGTAAATTGTCGCAGTTATTTATTTTTAATTAATGCGATTAATAAATTGTCGCAATTATTTATTTTACATGTGTAGTGCGATAAATAAATTGTCGCAATTATTTAGTTTACATTGCAATGTATAGTGCGATCATAAAATTGTCGCAATTATTTCTTTTTACATGATAATGTATAATGCGATAAATAAATTGTCCATCAATTTGTCTGAAAAAAGTGAAGTTTTGTGGAGTAATGTCTATGAATGAGACTAAAAAAATGTGAAGAGTAGTATAGAAATAACCATGGATAAGACTACGAAAACAATTGAAGGTCTGTAGAGCGATGGCCATGAGACTACAAAAAGAAGAGGAAGGTGGGTAGAGCAATGACCGTGAATGAGACTAAGAATACCATAAGAAGGGGAAGATATGTATAGCATTGACCATAAATTAGACTACAAAAAGAATGGATAGAGGTGTAGATTAATGAAAGAATGAGACTACAAAACGAAGGTGAAGGGTTGTAGAGCAATGACCAATAATGAGACTGCAAAAAGAGGAACATTTGTAGCGCATTGACCATGAATGAAACATCAATAATGTGTTTATAGCATTGACCAAGAATGTCTCTACAAAAAATAGGGGAAGGTGTGGCTAGCAATGACCATGAATTCAACTACAAAAAGGAGAGGAAGGTGTGAAGAGAAATAACTATGAACAAAACTAAAGAAAGTAAGTGAAGAGTTGTAGAGCAATAACCATAAATGAGACCATAAAAAGGAGAAGATGTAGATGGCCATGACAGTGAATCAAACTACAACACGAAGGAGCAATGATCGTGAACGAGACTATGTACATTTTTGGAAGATGTTGAGAGCAATGACTCTAAATGAGTCTACCGAAAGAAAGGGAAGATGTGAAGAAGCATGACCGTGGGCGAGACTAGTAAAATAAGGGGAAGATGTGGAGAAGCATGAACACATATGAGACTACAAATAATATATTGGAAGAGTCATGACGATGTATGATATTACAAAATAAATAACAATGTGGAGAGCCATGAACACCTTGCTTTTTTGCAAATTTGTTACGCAGAAGACTGAAAGAATGCGTGAGGGGGCGGAGGAGAGAAACGCGGAATCCATCTAGAGAGTTTCAGCAAATGGATTGCACAACGGAGATTAGGAGAGATATATAAAGACTACATTTAGCATTAAAACGGCAAAGAAGTAGACGATGTGGGGAGCCACGACTACTTAGAAGAAAATTTTTTTCGCACTATACATTACCGTGTAAAAAGAAATAATTGCGACAATTTATTAATCGCACTATTCATTGTCATGTGAAAATATATAATGCAGCAATTCATTTATCGCACTATAAAAAATAACAAATTGATTATTTATAATTAATTCTGATAAACTGATTGACAAAATTGATAAGAGATATCATTAGAATTTAAATGTTGAAAACCGCATGCAAAAATATTAAACAGAAAAAGTTATAAAGAATAAAATTTATTACTAGAAGCGTTAGTCACTTACGTACTTATGTAGTTAGTTTCTCTTTTCTGATTTCACATATTTTGAGGTAACTTTTTCTACTGAACCAAAATTCAAATTTTTTTCTCAAAATGTAGCTAAAGAGGTGTCCTATTTAACTCTGTAAACTGTTGAAAATTTGGTTGAGAACTGAATTAGTGGTGAAGCTTGAAAGCTGCCTAGATTCACTTAATGTCAGACTTGAGAATATATTCAACTACTGCCGTGGTTGAATGATTACTATACAGCACTCTGAAAATATGACAATTTTTGTATATATATATATATATATATATATATATATATATAAATCGTATCACTCCGAGCAAGGCGGTAACGGGTTAGATAGGAGAGAGTGAAGAGAAAGACGAACCAGTTAGAAAGGAGTAAAAGAAGGATGGGAATACAGGTGTGATGGCAGTTGCAAAGGTGGAGAAAAAGGAAAGGATATACAGGGTGGTGAAGAAAGAACTAGTTAAAAGATGAGTATTGATATTGCATTTAAATTCCTGGAGGTTGTAGCCGTCAGAAAAGCAAGAATATGGAAGCGAGTTCCACAGGCGGGAAGTGCGAGAAAAGAAGCTGAAGGAGTAGAATTGTCGTATGCATTTGGTTGATCTAACTGTGAATGGGTGAGACCCAGTTGCCAGTCTGGTTGCACGAGTAAACACCTGTTGCAGAGGCACCAGTGACTTAAGTTCGTTGGAGCAGAAGCCATGAAAGTAGTTATAGAAGAGACAAATGGAAGCCATATCCCGTCGGTGGGGAAGTAGCTGGAGTCGAGCCTCCAAGTCGGTACCTATCACATTACTGATTCCCTTTGGAGCCTGTCAAGAGCAGTGAGATGAACAGCAGGGGTGCCTGACGATATATGGCAGCAGGACTCTATGCACGGACGAATGGTTGATTTGTATATATGCAGGATGGATTCATGCGGGAAAATCATTCCGGCCCGACACAATGACCCAGCATTCTTAGCAGTAGATTTAGCTATTGACTCAATGTAGTGGTTCCACTTAAGATCGGAAGAGAGGGTAAGGCCGAGGAGGTGTATTGCTCTCAGGGAGACTCGCTTGGTCCACGCTTATGGGAGGCAGGAGAGGTTGCCTGTGATGATTGACAGTAGGCAGCTTGGTCTTAGACGCATTGAAATTTACAAGCCACTTCTTACTCCAATTCACCACAGAATGTAGATCCCTCTCAAGATCAACAACGAAATTGTTTGTCCGCCACGCCGGGTTTCTAACTGATGCGGGAGTAAATTGTGGTGTCATCTGCGTAGATGCCTACTTGGCACTTGATCTCGTCTGGGAGATTATTTATGAATATACATACAATTATAAAGAAATAGGCATACAAAATTATAAACTTAAAAAGGTTGATGGAGGACGTAAGTCAAATTCTTTTCTGATTCGAACATCTCAGATTTTGTTTAAATAGAATTGTAAGCTAAAAAAAATTCCTCCAGAAGTAATCGGTTCTATAATATTGAAACATATAGCATCAACTGACAGCAATTATAGTTAGGAAAGTATGTATTTATTTCTTGAATTAAAACAGTAGATTATTCACGGCATTCTTTCATTTTACACACGAGGAGGCTCTGAAATGTGCTTAGTCTGGATTATTTCCCCAAATCCGATCAAATTTCCAGAATTCTAATTAGGAGGAGGAGTCTCTTGGTCGGGTTGAGTACTTTTCATTACCCGTTATATGTTTATATCAAAACTCATTAAATAATAGATTTAATATGAGGTTGTTGATGAAAAGAATTAAAAATTATTGAAAAATATTTTAGGTCCCAAGAAGTGGATCAAGCTAGAAACATTTTAGCACCGTAACGATGTTAAGAGCTTTTATGCAAAGTATTCAGTGACAGATTTCTAGGTTTATGTTGCTTCAGAAACACTCGTACAGAACTGAAAAGTTTAAATGCTGAATTTAGTATATCAATTTTATTACTCGGAATTTTCGAGAAGAACGACCATAAATAAATAAAAATGAAAAAAATTTGGATCAAGGAATCTCTTTTCTCGATCATCATTCGTTCACTAACGATTTGCTATTTTTAGTAAAATTAACAGTTCTTTTTATCATATTCAAAGAACATACTGACGCTTTAAAAAAATTATTATTTATTGCCCTTATGCTACACTAGTCTCTCATGGCTTTTAATCTTAACTGATAATATTTAGATTTTTGGTATATTAACATTTAGTAGAAAGCAATATAAAATTGAACTTATTAAGGGGGTCTCTATCCATTAAGTTCTTTTAGATTCCTTTAAAAATCACCCTTACCTTCTCTGATTTATATTTAATGAAAAGGTTTCAAAATGGATTCCTTATCTTTGAATAATAAACATCTTCTGTTCAAGAAGCAGTTCATAAGAAGGGGAAATTAAATTCTGAGATCAGTGCGAATTGCTTCGCGCGCTAAAAATACCAGCTTATTAATTGAATATCGATCTTTCTGATGTTAGCAAGTGATCCTTGTAATAGAGATTTGCATTGAGCTTGCGTTTCGCTCAGAGAATCTGGCCATTTTATCTGCCAACCGCTCGACCAGCATTGATGCAGTGATTGGGCGAAATTCATCGAATCGTAAAGGCTTATTCTTTGGAACATCAGACTCAATAATTTGCAACTTTGCTGCTCGAATGCATTCTAACCCATTCGGCTTTTGAAAAGAACTTATCGCTTCAAGTTCAATCCACCATTGTTATGACTTGGAAATTGATAGCAATCAAGGTTGTCATTGAAAATGGAAAGATCTAGAACTGCATCTGTTGGTGGGCTGCCTCAATGCAGTCACCGATGAAGAGAAAAATAATCTGACGAGGGAGAATAAAAAAATGCATAACATTTCAGTACATCGTTGTATATAAGTAAAACTAATTAGTTAACTTAATAGTTTAAACTAGACAAAATTAAATATAAATCAAAGAAAATATTTAATTCGAAAAGTATGGCAAAGAATAGCAAACGATTGATTCATATATTTCTTAATATGAAACTGATTATCTGGAAGTTGAAATATTTAGTGAATCTTTTATTGCACAATAAACACGTGGAATCTTGCCAATCATTTATTTTAGAGAGAAAAAAGAAACGATGCTTTGAAAATAGAAAATTATTTATGGAACTTACAAATAAAAATTATCACATGTCAATGTCTTATGTAGGTCATATGACCTACTTATAAAGCTATCGTGAACCCTTTTTTTTCTGGACATGTGTGCATATGTATGTTTTTTTGTATTCATCTATATTACCAATCGGCTCCTGAGCATGCACGCACTCATTTAATTTTTCCTTTTATGATCACATTTTGCAAACCATTTTACAAATATTGTCAAGTATCTGAGAAAGTAATGTAACATTAATGACAAGAGAAAAAGAAAATTAATTTTTATGAATTTTAGCTATGGGCTAAATAACAAGACCGATTAGGTTCTATAGCGTTGGTTGGCAGCCAGTTTAGCGCAGAAACCTATTGCGGGAAAATATTCTACCTAGTCAGTCATGTCTCGAAAGAGACATGATCGCCCAAGTGTGTATCACGTATGGCACTTAAATGACTGACTGTAGCTTAATCGGAAACACCGCGGACAATTCTTAAAAAATCATGTTAACCTTGTATCTGATATGTTTTGGTTAAAAAGAAGAGAGAGAGAGAGAGAGAGAGAGAGAGAGAGAGAGAGAGAGAGAGAGAGAGAGAGTGAGAGAGAGAGAGAGAAGCAGAGAGAGAAATAAAATATAAAAAGTGAGAATTTAATAAAAGAACTGAAAATAGCTGACATAACAATAAAATAGCTACTGTAAGATCATTGCTTCAATTTCATGTTTATTTTCGCTCTTTTTTCTTTTACTTCCTTTTCTTTATTTGAAATTTCCGTGATTCATTTCGGGACAGAATTTCTCTAATACATAACTAATATATTTCAAAACGGTTGATAGAAAATGAAACAAATATTAAGAGAATATTTGATCTTCTTTGCGATATTTAACATCTTGTTACTTTTATCCCTAATAAGGGAATATCTATTCATTATTCTTGCATTGGAAAATTAGCAAGAAAATATTTATGGTAAATGTACAGTCAATATTTTCCACTCGAGGTTAAAATCTATTCTACCAGAATCCAGAAGTTTTTCCGACAAAGTGTCCATCCTTAATTTTTATATCGACAGAAATTATTTTCAGTCTCCTGTCAAAGTCTTTCATATTATTTTTTCACATAAAATTTGCCCTGAGAGAACAATGCCAAGCTATAGATTTTGCAAGTTACAAAATACCAAATAATTTTTCTTCGACAGTAATTCAAAGAAAAAAACAATTTTTTAAAATTTATTTTCTTTTAAATAAGTATTACTGTATAAGTAAAGAACACGTGAAAATGACCAGTAAAAACATTTCACAAGGGATAAATTTTGCATGGACCGTTTAACTGTTTTCTCTTTGTTGGTATTTGAATGTTCTAATATAATTCTATTCAAACTTTCGCTCAACCCTTGATATGCTTTTCAAACAATTTTCAAATTCGCCACCCGCTGAGATCGCCTCCCCCAAAACGATAACATTAAGAAATTTCAAATATTAAAGATATCTTGTATATAATCAGTGTGGGATGACAAAATTTTGAATAAAACCTGTTTATTATTAACAAATAAGAAAACAATACCACTCCACAGAAAAAATGTCAATCACAAAACTGTAAAAGATACTCTTTCACATCACAGACATTTGAAACAATCTTTATTGTACATTTATTATGATGACCAGACCTGTTCATGATCAAACCTCTCAGGTAAACAATACAGACTTTGAGATTTTCAATCGATTTTGTAATGATCTTATTTAACGCGTCTTTGATGGCAACTTAGTTTTCAAGAAGCCATTAATCAAAAACTAGACCGACGGACAAATATTATAAATAGCGGCGAATTAAGAAGAAAAGACGACATTAAATTAAAGATCTGCTGATTTGTTCATACTTGACCGGATGTAAAACTCATTCATAAACCTTAGCATGAGTCACAATAGGTAGTTCACATACAATCTCAAAGGTAAAACAATTGATGGATATTTTAATCTTTTCGATTAAAATATAACTCTTTTATCAGAAACAAAAATCCCCGAAGTTAATTTAAGTTATGTTGTATTTTAATATCATAGGTAGTTATTCTAATCTTAAAAATGGAATATTTAATATGCAATTAATGGATTTTACAGGCACACAAAATTTGGCCGTTGTGTACAAAGAATTTTATTCTCCTTGTTTGAAATAATAATTTCTTTTTGGACTAAATCGTCATCGAGCTAACTCCGAAAACTGAACGGAAGATTTCTTTGCTCATTTTTCGCTGACCAATGAAAACTAGTGTATTTTCTGTTCATATTAATTTGATAATATACCAGTTGCTTCAAAAAACAAATTCGCATTGTTGTTTTTCAGATAGTATCTTTATTTGTGTGGTATACTTATATGTATGGAAGTTTTAAGACTTTGGTTATTCACTTTCTGGGAGCAAAACAAAGACAGTCGCCGGAAAAGAAAGTAATTTTAGAATTTAAACGCAAACGAGTTATACATTTATGACCGTTGGCTGCAAAAAACACTAGTAACAAGTCATATGCTTTTTATCCTAATAAAAATCTATTCGTATTTGTTTAGGTTGAAACTCATTAAATATTTAAAAATACAATAGCTTTCTGCTTTGGAAGTTATTTTTAAAACTTATCACTAAAGCATACAGTCTCAATATTGCCCTGAAAATTATGATTGCTTCATAGCATCATGAAAAGTGTATTTTGTGTTGGTAATATTTAACGTTTGTTTTGTAATTGCCATCCACCGGTGAATAAGACGAATATTTTTTTTATTCTTTTTATATATATGGAAAGTAAAATATACAAGGTGCGTTGGACAAATTGTAGTTTAAATTACGCAAAAATGAAAATAATATATGTTAAAAGGGGATGTCACTATCATCTCCTTCTAACATGTATATTTACGAAAATTACATAAAAAGATTTTGAAATACTAAAAAGTAAATTTATTTAATAAAATCTCTATTGGTTTCAACCGCGGCATCTCAGTGACATTGAAATCTCATACAATTGTCCTGGACGATTCTCCTTGTTCAAGTTGATGAATGCTGCCATAATCATTATCTTCAGTTAATCTTTTCTGTTACTAGGAGTTTCGTTAGTGCCTCACTAACTGTACCTGACGCATAATAATCAAGGGGATTGAAGCCTGTGGAGTAAGGTGGCCAGACGTAAGGGGTGATGTGGTTGGAAAATTGTCTGACTGCTTGTGGGGCATGGTTCAGAGTCCTGTGGACAGGCACATGGTCTTCAAGAAGCCATCCTTTTGATCCAGGTAGCATGACTTCCTTAAGGCACTTAAATATGAATACAAACCTCCGCGTTGAATCTGATGCCTTGTGGGAAGATGAATAAAAGCATAACGTCGCAATCACTAGTGATCATTTCAAACACTTTCGTAATCACAATTAGTCTCATATAACTCTTCAAATTCTCTGCGGTCCTCAGATTGACACTCCAAAACTCTGAAATGTTCGTATTGGTGTTTGCTGTGCAAATGCCAAGCAATACAGCAGCCGTTTCCAAATTTCTGGTGGAGTGAATTGTGTCATGGTGCTCTTTGTCTCACAACCGATGACCAATTGACTCTGTACAGTTGACTAAATAGAAACAAGTAATGCACATGCGCGAAATTAAAAATATAAAATGATGACAATTTACTCACCAAATCCCGTATTTATATATTAAAATATTTTCAAAGCGTGTAAACTAAAAACTTAAAGCTACTAAAAAATAACAGGAAATAATAAAGAGCAAAATAAGACAGCATGGGTTTGGAAAAAATTTCTTGAAAGAACATGCGCTTAAGACGAATCTGAAATCCTCATAAATCAATGTCGTTCCAAGGCGAGTGTAGGATCAACAAAAGATTTTTCCAGAGTAGCCAACAGACAGTTCCAATATATATTAAAGAAGACAAAAAATGGGTGGAGAAAATGTAATCATGGGAAATTAGTAAGATGTTGTATCACTAAAACAGTAGTCATAAAACTGGAAAAAAGCAGTGAGATTGAGACATAATTGACGGAATGTTTCCTATTAATCAGTCATGTAATTTTATATACCCTTCGTCTATACAAACTACAAACCAAAATGACTGTCGTCTTCATTGACGGGCTTAGATATATAAAAATATTACTTTTATCTTTATTTTTGTTTCTTGGTGACAGTGGTGTGGAGTAGAGGGTGGTTGGAGAGATATCACACACGCATAGGAGGGTAGCTGACTGGCTGAAATTGTCTTCTCTTCTCTGCGTTCTCTAATCTCTCAGCTGTCTCTCCCTCTGGAACGTCGCTCTTATGTAAGCCGAATTTTGCTCGATTGCGTCATATTTTTTGCAGGCACATTGTTTATTATTTTCGAATTATTATTATTCCTTTTCGCCACTGCTTTCCAGTGTTTATATTCTCTGACCTTCAATACGGCTGCTTACATAAAACACAACCACATTCCTACAATGCAAAGCTGGTCTTACATTCTTGATTTTCTTTATTTTAATGTAAATACATTCTTGATTTTACATTTCCTGAAAAACAGCAATTTTGTTTGTCACTTAGTGTCTACATTTCTGATTTTTGAAAACAATATTTATTTTCTTTTTTATTTTGGAAGTCGCATCCTTGCTATTAAATTATATTTGTTGAATATAAATACGCTTCTGAGCGAAATTATATACTGTGTTCAAAATGCCAGACGTGATACACGCTTGGGCGATCATATCTTGAAAGAGACATGACTGATAAGGCAGAATATTTTTCCACAGTAGGTTGCAATTTTTTTCTGCGGTAGACTGATTGCCAATGAATGCTATAGAACCTAATCTGTTCTGCTATTTAACTTATAGCAAGAGGGAGAAGAGATGGATTCCTATATTTCCCAAGGGTATTTACGCATATGTGAATGCAACGAATTCAACTAGAATTCGAACTCGGCGCCACAACGCACATTTCTATTATTACATAGAATAAACAATTAAAACTAAGGACGGGGCATTCATTAAAAATACTAATTAATGCTAAGATGAAACGGGTGAGGAGAACAAAACAAAATAAAATTCATGCCAATTGTTTAAATTGGTAGAGAATATTAAAATTTTCTCAAATGTTTTCCTGTCAATAATACGAGTTTATGATTTTTATACTTAATAAAAACAGATTCACATTTGCTGTTATGGCGTTTAGTCACAACTTGATAACCGAGTTCATTTAGTGAAATTATTTACAATTGTACAATATTCTATCTTCCTTCTCCTTTCAGGGTGAGAGCGATAATGTTTCTCCACAACTTTCTGCTCTATTATAGCTCTTAGCGATGTTGTCATTTTTTGCTGTTACTCCCAACATCCTGTTCTGACATTCATTTTATTTAAGTTGGTTATTCGTCGTCTTCTTCTCCCTCCATGATTTTAGTATGTTTTTGGAATGTTAAATTTTCTTTCCTCATTATGTGTCTGCGAAAATTCGAGTGTGTTTTGCTAAAACTTCCTCTTTGATCACATGTTTCCTCTATGGCATACTCAGCATTACTCAGTAGAAATACATCTCTGTTGCCTTAAGTATCTTCCTCATCTCTAAGAAAATTGTCTCTTATTCACTATTACAGAGGAGGATTGATATTACATATTAGTTAAACGCTTATTTTTTAATCTCTAAAGCTATTTTTACGTTTCGTTTCATTAGCTTTTGGAAGGTATCGTTCATTTTTGCAATGCGCCTATTAATACATTTGCTTAATGAGACATGAAAGAAAGGTCAGTTGGTTTGTATTATAAAAATGCTGAACTTAAGAACTTTTGAAAAGACATTAATCCTCTCCCTAAAAAATGTCAATTCAAGGAGTACTCTCTGCTGACGGTACCATGTAACATAATATAACCTATTCAAAGTAAAGATCGAAACTGGTAAGCTTTTCATATAACCCACTCTAAAATAGCAAGAAAGACATTACACACCCATGATCTAGGGAGTGAAATAAATTGATTTTATTTACTTTATTTTTTGTTAAAAAAAAAAAGTAAATAAAATTAAATTATTCCTCATTACGAGGTTTTGGTTGATCCGTTGTCTTGAAAATTCGGCAAAAGATTTTCAATAAAGATTTCGGTCCCTTCAAAGAATTTCCTTTCACCCATCCTCCTGAACAGGCATTTCCGGTGGAAAGCTTTTCAATTATAGCACAAATGCAAGCTTCAGTCAAAATTCTTGCCACCATCAAAGTTCTACTACTTTCCATCTCACCCGTATTAGTGCATTATTTCCGTTCTCATGATCCTTCAAAACTTGCTGCTTCCGTTCATTGAATACGTTTCGTGCTTTGATTCTGATCAACAGGATGCAAAGAGACTTGAGCACCGGAAAATATATGTTCTTCCGAGCAGAGTAACGGCGTCTTTAAAATTCTGCTTTGGTTTTGACCAAAGAACATGTAATAAACATACACAAGTGCTTAAAGAATTGATTTTTCCCTGAAACAGATAAAAACCGAATATGAAGTAAAACCTTTTCAATTATTTTGTGACTGGTTCAAGGCAGAAGACCCTTTCAATCACTCTAATTCGTCTTATGTTTTTCTTTTTCCTGTTTTTTTCTTTCTTTATTATTTCAATTGCTAAAAATTGAAATAAAATACTTAAAATTAAAATCATTAAAATATTGTTGATACAAGTCGACAGTAAGACAACAAAAGACTTATTTAGCTAATATTGTGAATCCATGTCGAAATGACGGGATTTAAAATTTACATAGTTTAGAAAAATAAACTATTCATTTAAGCTGAAAAAGGTGTTTTAAAAGAGAAAGAATCCTCGCGTACAGATATTTTAATAAGTATGTTTATATATATATATATATATATATATATATATATAAACATATTTTTATATATTATGTTACATACACACACACACATATATATATTGATGCATGCTTCATTAAATGATATACATAAGTTTTGTCGATTTATTTTATGTAATTTTTTCATATTGTCTGATAAGCTTAATAGCATTATCGTTGAAAGGGGAAAGAAAATCACAATATTGATACTTGTTTTTTATTTAATCTATTCTGAGCTTTCGTCTTACATCAGCCATTATCAAAGATGACAACTGTATTGGTTGTATTAAGCAGTTCGCGGACGAACGACAGTAGTATATATATATATATAATCAGCACACAGTCCTGTTTCGCTGTATCACAACTCATCAGTACGGTTAGACGTCCGATTACTACACGCCAGGATTGAAACACGACCGAATTGACATCAGAATAATGCCTTGGTACCACAGAACAGAAAACAGATCTGAATAAACATAATTTTATGCTAATTTGTTTTTAAATATTAGGACTTAGGCTACCTTTTCGTTAACGATTTCTCAAGTACCAGTCATTGGCACACTCTTAATAACATTAGACTAGATGGAGAGAAATAAATAGAGATAAGGCGTTTAAAATTACGTAATGAGATAGAATAACACGTTTAAAATTACGATTAATATGAATACGTACAATAAAGAAAATAAATAAATTTACGATTAAAATAAATGCGTAAACAAAGAAAATAGGTAAATGAACCAACGGTGCATAAAATAGGTAGATGATCTCTCACATATCTCCAAATAAATGTAGCAATCGAAAAAATAGTCTTTTTGTTTGACGGTTGCAGCTAATGCATATGGTTTCCCAAATTAACAAATGATGTTTGGACTTGCTCACGTGCAAAATAGAAAATCAGTCCTTCGTAAAAAGTGACGAGCATGACTCATTTTCCAATAGCTTTTGTCCAATTGCTGGTTCGTCTGCTGATTGCGACACACGAGTATGATTACATAAATATATTTGAAAATTGTTGGCTTATTCTTGTTTCCAATCTAAGACTCGTCCGCCCTATATACTCAGTTTCGCACAAACTTCTAAAATTATAGATGAGTAAACGTTTATTATGACGGCGTAGACGGTCTACCAAAAACAAAACATGACTTGGCTGAAAAGAAAGTGGCAGAGACAATAGTGAAAACTCTGTCACTTAAAAATTTACATTTTCTGCTAAGCCAGGGTAATTTCAGATAAATGGGACACAGACTAGGGCCAAATTGGGGACATGTTAAAGTTATCCAACTTCGTTCTATTGTACGCTCAACAATATTAGTCGGAAAACCATTATTAACAAGAATACAACAAACCCGTTCAACTCCTGTGTGCACGAGGAACAAATTATTAAGGCCCGATGAACTAAATTTTTAATCAGATTTATTTTTCTGGTATGGGGAAAAAGAGTTCCAACTTGTGTGAAGACCTGAAAAGGTTGCTTTACGAAACACACTGGTAATAAAAGTACCATTCATTCGCTCCACATGAACATTAACAAATGAGATAGAATTGTTCTCCTCTTCCTCCATCGTAAAAACCATAGATGGGTGTAAAGAATTTATGCTTCACAAAGAAGAATTGCTTTATCTATATTGTTAAGCATAGAGAAAGTATCATCAACATAACGTTGATAGATGTAAGGTTTCTGATACTTTTCAAACAAAAGGCTCTCATGGTATCGAACAAAAACGTTGGCTACGAAGAGACCTAAGGGGCTTTCCATAAAAAAACATCTACCTAGGTATAGATAACATTTTTCAAAGCTGAACTCTATTCCTTCCGTTGCTAACACCAGGACTCTAAACGTAAAGGCTCCGGAATGGAGAGAGGACTCATTCAACCTCTATAGAGAGCGTCAACACAAATCTGGGCTGTCTCTTGGAAGTGAATATTAGTGTACAGGTTCACGATATCAAAAGCAACCCTAATCTTGCCATTAGAAGTGATGGGACAGTTTCTAATAAACTTTGAAAAGGTGTGTCTGATACACAGTAAGTTGAGAAGTAGTAAGAAACAATATATATAACATCAACATCACACAATAAATCCCGGGCCGAACTAATAAAACAACAACCTTTCGGCAAAATTCGTCTTCATTTATTAACATAGTTTTCTACAAGGCTGATACACTGTTTCTAACGTTTCTCTAACAATTCGATGACTTTTTTGTAGAACGATTTGTCTTTAGCCTCAAAATACGCTTCAGTTTCCGAATCGCTTCTTCATTGGAGCCAAATCACTTGCTCTAGAGCATTGTTTTGAGAGTTGCAAACAGCCAGTAGTCTCTGGAGGCAAAATCTGGAGAATAGGGTGGATGCGGAAGCAATTCGAAGTGCAATTCATGTTTTGCCATTGTTGCGATCGATTGTGACATGGTGGGTTGCTTTGGTGAAAGATAACTTTTTTATTCTTCATTTGTGGCTGTTTTGGGCAAATTTTGTCCTTCAAGCGCACTAATAATGCTATATAATATTCGCGATGGTTTTTCCTTTCTCAATGTAATCGATGAACAAAATACCTTGCGCATCCCTAAATATGAAGGCCAAAACCTTGCTTCTGATGATTGCATCTTTGGTCGCTTTAGACTGCTTTCACCTGATGCAGTCCACATAGCTAACTGCCGATATGATTCCGGAGGGAAGTGGTGGATCCATGTTTCATCTCTTGTCACATATTTACCAAATATCTCCTTCTTGTTGCGTTGAAACAGTTTCAAATAGCGCTCTGAATCGTCGACTCATTGTTGTTTTTGATCGACTGTGAGCAAACGCGGAACTAACTATGAACACAGCTTTCCCATTGACAAATATTCATACAAAATGGTGAATATACTACCTTTTCATATGTTCAACCCCTCTTCTATCTCACGCCACTTCAATTTACGATCGACGAAAACGAGTTTGCGAATTGTTTTGTGTACAACTGCCGATTTTGTGTGACATGAGCGTTCAGCATCCTTTGTGTCTGTACGACCGTGTTTAAAGTCAGCATACCACCTCTTAACCGCTGTTTCCGAGGGAGCAGATGCCGAATAATACTTATCAAGCCATTGTTTTGCTTGAACAGTATTTTTTCCATCAGAAAGCAATGCTTTATCAACACACAAAATTAAGATTTTTCCATTACTTTGAAAATTTGCAACAATAGCTTCATTTAACTGTAATTTGTAAATCTGATTGGGCCTAAATTTTGTCATGTGCCATTTGAAGGTTAGTACTTTATAAAACTCATATTTATTTTTTATCAGTAGCGCCGTCTATATGTCAGTCCCGGGACTTATTGAGTTATGTGTTTTATATATATATATATATATATATATATAATTCCAAGTGAAGAGGACTCGAGGTTTTTTTTATATCTTGAGTTCTCTGGCATTTATTTTATTATGAACAGTGCTCAATATAATGAGTATTATAGAGTTTAATATAATATAATTATATATATATATATATATATATATATATATATGTGTGTGTGTGTGTGTGTGTGTGTTTGTAATTTCAGACTAAATTTTCTTCTTTTATTCGCCATGTCCTTTCAGGACGCAGGCTATCATGGCTTTCCACATCACCCTATCTCTGGTGGCTCTTAGCACGCTTTCTCCTGTTGCACCATGCAACACTCGTTCTGTCATCCACCTGATCAGGTCCTTCAAATATGTTAGCTGCAGCTTTCTCCTGTCTCTTTTCCCCTCTATCCGGCCTGTTAGTATCAGGTTCTCCAAGCCCTTCTTCCTCATTGCATGTCCCAGGAACTTTAGTTGTCTCTTCCCGATGCTCAGTATTAATTTTGTTTTAGTTTCCATCCTTTCCAAAATCTTCTCATTGCTCACATGCTCGATCCATGATATTCACAGCATTCTTCTGTAGAACCACATTTCAGTTACTTCAAGTTTTTCCTTCATCTTCGAAAATATGGTCCAACATTCACTGCCATATTGAAGAACCGGCATCACATAGCAATCCAGTACTCTCCTCTTTGTTTCTAGCGAAATTGTCCTGTTTCTTAATACTTTACTCAACTTTTACTTCGTGTTAATTAATTCGGGAAAGGCGTGAAACTTAACCCCAATATACCTTTTACAATCGACAGTAATGACTGTCATATTCGCGTTGCCTGTTAAGACACTACAAACTGGAGGGAAGGTAAACAGTTCTAATACCTCTTATTATTACATGAACAACAAAACAAAAAAACAAAAAAAAAACAAAAACAATGGAATCAAAAAATAAGGAAGTGAAGGGTGAGAGATACAACGAAACAGAAAAACATATTTGGTTATATGTAAGCGACGGACACGCATATACCCACCATTAGAGAGACCCACACACAAAATCACATACTAAGAGAGAGAGAGAGAGAGAGAGAGAGAGAGAGAGAGAGAGAGAGAGAGAGAGAGAGAGAGAGAGAGAGAGAGAGAGAGATATACACAAATGTACACGTACGCACATAAACACACGCAGACACGCAAATACTGATAAACAATCGACACAGGCACACTCAAGTAGATGTACACGTGTTGTATATCAATAAACAACAAACACGCATATATATAAAAATATGAGTTATATTTTTATTGATGACGATGAACCGTGTAACCTAGGGTACAGAGAGTTGAGGGAGCGCGCTTAAAGGGGTTGACGGGGGGGTCGTATCTGTTGCTCCTCTGGTCTGGTCTGGCTCTCTCGTCTGCCTCTGTCTCTCTGCGTCTCTGTTGAAATCCGTGCGCCGAGGTCTTTTATAATCTCCAAACCGGTACTTCCGGATTTTGCCTCGCCCACGCACGCACACGTAATTCTCAGAGACACCTGTTCTGTCTGCCTCTTGTAGCCATTTCCGCTACTGCCGGAAATAAGGTCAAACAAACATCCGTTCCTTTCAACGACCGGAAAACACCCCCGCTTGCCTTTCCTCGGGTGGGGCGAGATTGTTATATTACACACGCACACTCGAGTAGATAAGAGCACAAGTACACACACAGCTGTCTATCGACACCTCTATGGATTATTTAATACCGAAAGCTAAATAATTTCTACACAATCTTATTTTATTTTTTATTTTCTTGAGATGATAATAGTTTACTAATTAACCCATAGCTGTAGGGAAAAATGGATTCATACCTTAAGTGAATACAACGAACCCAACTGGAAAATATACAGCCCCCAAATCGGTGTTTCAATGCTATATGGCTGTTAGCACCTCACTCCGCAAACCAACGCACAAATAAGATAAGCATAAACACAGACAAATAGAAGGAGCTGATTTTCTTAGAGCTGATTAGATGCGGCACAATGCTGAAAGTATGCAGTACCCGGTGAGGATTAAAATCTCTACTCAGTTGTAATAGGTTCCAGAGAGACAAGCTTGCTAACTGTTACATTCCGTTGAAGTGCACATATATATATATATATATATATATATATAGAGAGAGAGAGAGAGAGAGGAATGCAACTTTGCTGAAATATCATAGAAAGTTGTTAGGTGGTTAGGTGGTTTGCAGGAGTATTACTGTCGGCACGTAGCCATCTGATCATGTTCTCGTCAGCAGTGTTTTTTCAACCTATCGAGAATTGGGTTTAACTTAGCATTTGTTTGTTTTTATACACTATAGTAAAAAGAATGTAGTTTGGACTAAATTGATAGGATTCAAAGTGACATAAAAACATCAATAAATAGTAACACACATATATATAATCAACCAAAGTAAACAACAAATTTTTCATATTGCTAAGTTTTTAATTATATTTCTCTTCAAATCCGAACTCGTTTTTACAGTTAAAATGGGATGAAGTTGAATGACTGCAGTTGCATAAAGTTTCCTCTACCATTAAAAATAATCAGAAAAATTTTATGAAAATTTAATAAAAAATTGTAAAATATGTATTTGTTCAAAGCAATTTTGACAAAGTCAGCTTTGATTCATAATTGAAAGAAATATGTAAATTCGAATCGATTCCATTTTTATCAAATTGTTCTGACTCTTATTCTTTTGCCGTCTTAGACAAAGTTTTTGTTCTTTCGCTCTCTCAGTGGATGTCTTTTTCTTTTGCTCTCGCTGTCAATGTCTTTTTCTTTCACTCTCCCGGACAATGTCATTTTCTTTCGCTCTCTCGGTCAATATCTTTTTCTTTTGATCTCTCGGTCAATGTCTTTTTCTTTCGCAGTCTCAGTCAATGCTTTTTTCTTTTGCTCTTTCACTGAATGTGTTTTTTATTCGCTTTATCGCTGAATGTCTTTTTCATTTGATCTTTTGGTCAATGTAGTTTTCTTTTGCTTTCTCAGTCAATGTCTTTTCTTTAGCTCTCTCAGTCAATGTCTTTTTCTTTTGCTCTCTTGGTCAATGTCTTTTTCTTTCACTCTCTCGGTCAATGTCTTTTTTTTGCTCTCTCGGTCAATGTCTGTTTCTTTCGCACTCTCAGTCAAATTATTTTCCTCATTCTTTCTCGGTTAATGTCTTTTTCTTTTGCTCTCTTGGTCAATGTCTTCCTCTTTCGCTCCCTTGGTCAATGTTTTTTCTTTTCCTCTATCGGTCAATGTTTTTTTCCTTTTGCCTTCTTAGTTAATGCCTGTTTTTGATCTCCCGGTCAATGTAGTTTTCTTTCGCTCTCTCAATCAATCTCTTTTTCTTTTGCTCTCTCAGTCGATGTTTTTTATTTCAGTTTATCACTCAATGTTTTTTTCTTTTCTTCTCTCAGTCAATAACTTTTTCTTTCCCTCTCTCGGTCAATGTTTTGCTCTCTCGGTCCCTCAGTCAAAATATTTTCCTTATTCTTTCTCAGTTTTTTTCTCTATTGCTGAATGTTTTTTCTTTTGCTCTTTTAGTCCCATGCCTTTTTCTTTGACTTTTTTTATCAATGTCTTTTTTTTATCTCTCGCTGAATGTCTTTTTCTTTTGCTCTCTCGGTCAATGTATTTTTTTTTCGCTGTCTCGGTCAATGTGTTTTGCTTTCACTCTCTTGCCGATCAATTTTTTTTTTGCTCCCTCTGTTAAGGTTTTTTTTTTGCTCTCTCTATCAAAGACTTTTTGTTTCGCTCTATCTGTCTGTCTTCTTCTTTTGCCCTCTTGATCGATGTCTTTTTCTTTTACTATCTCGTTGATTGTCTTTTTTTACTCTCTTGGTCAGTGTCTATGTCTTTCGCTCTCTTGGTCAATGTCTTTCTCCTTTGCTCTCTCAGTCAATGTCTTTGCTTTTGCTCCCTCAGTTAAAGTATTTTCCTCATCCTTTCTCGGTTAATGTCTTTTTTTTTGCTCTCTCACTGAATTCTTTTTACCTTTGCTCTTTTGGTGAATGTTTTTTTTATTTCGCTATCTCGGTCAATGTCTTTTTCTTTTGCTCTCTTGGTGAATCCTTTTTTTCCTCACTCGCTGAATGACTTTTTTCGCTCTTTCTGTGTTGTGGAGTAGTTTTGTCACTGAAGTTTATAATCGTGCTATGTCGGTTGCTAATCGACTTAATGTACTCAAAATATTAGGAACTTGGTAATCTTCCATTGAAAGCTGACTCCTTAGTATTCGGCTAACTGTCGACTAATATCAGCTGCCTAGTAATTCTACTGTTCTCTAATAGATGTCTAAAGAACTCCTATGAAATTCCTGTTAACTCTTATTAACATAGGAGAGAGGTTCTATTATTTGAGGAATAGGTGTGTTTCCCCATAACACTCGGTCAATGTTTTTTCTTTTTTCTCTCTTGGTCAATGTCTTTTACTTTTGCTCTTTCGGTTAATGTCTTTTTCTCTCCGTCTCGTTTTCGCCTCGTTTTTTTTTCTTTCACTTGCTTTTATTGATTTCCTTAGGTTTTTGGTTTTCTCCTGTGCTATTCACTTTATTTTACATACATTTTTCATTAAGGATAATCTTCCTTCGATAGCTATTTTTTGATAAGTCTTGTTTTACAGAACATTTCTATCTTCCTTCTTCCTTTCAAGCATAAATCGAACGCTGCCTACAGATGAACTAAAGGTTAGCTTTCAAATCTGTCGGTTGGAGACTTCCTCTTTTGTCCAAGAACAACAGGATAGCAAAGAATCTTGAAAGGGGAAAGCTAGACATCCGCCCCCAAAAGGTCATGCGCAGTATCCATAAAATTCTTTGCAGATGAATCTGTCAGTTGATGCATAGGGAGTGGCGAGTAGCTTCCATCGTAAGAGCTGCGATTGTTTTCATTTGAAGATGGTAACCAAAATACAAAGATATTCTCGTGACGCATGAACGTTTTCAAACAATATATATATATATATATATATATATATATATATAATAACCATTCTATGATTGATTTCAATATTATCTCTTATGAAAGTTGTATCCCCCCATATATATATATATATATATATATATATATATATATATATATATATATTGTTCCCGTTATCACCAGTAATCATTGCTGGTCTATGCAGGACAAAATGTTCTTCCAAATCCTTCCATGATGACCATCAATGTGTTGTTAGAAAACAACACAGTGATGGTCATGTTTTATTAGCAAACATTATCTGATCATTCAAATACCATCTGTATCCAGTATTTACATTATTCGGACTTATGTTCACATCTTGGTTGCAATTTGTACGACGTTTTGGACGTTGTACGCTCCGGCCTTCTGCTAGGAATTTCGGACCAACCCTTTATTACGATCATTGGAGTATATCTTTTGGTAGTCATGTGTTATCTTCCTGTAACCCGACTCTGAGTTACTTGTATTGAACTCACAACTCTTTGGGTCAAGCCAATGGAACTAACCAACGTTTATATCCACTGGGCCACGTGTCCTTAAAGACAACAACAAATGAATTACTGGGACTTATAAACTTAATGTTCAGTTACTTTTTTACCAGAATTCATATTGCAATTTTTGATGTTATTGGTTTTCTGTAGTATTTTTTGATGTTAATGGTTTCCTCTAGTATTTTTTAACAGAGTTCATATTGCAATTTTTGATGTTAATGGTTTTCTCTAGTATGTTTTTACCAGAGCTCATATTGTAATTTCTGACACTAATGATTTTCTCTGGCTCTCCCAATTGTTCCCATATTGTTTCATCTATATGCTTGGTCGGCTTAGGAGGTTTTTGTAGCCTAGCATATGTGCTTATTCCTTACGTTTACGTAGTTTCCAATAGCGTTCTCTATCTATTAAGAGGCTCCGCACAAGGAATGTGAATGATATACCCCAGTGATTGTAATAAAGGGTTTGATTCAAAATTCCTAACACCTGAAGAAGGCCGGAGCATACAACGGCCGAAACGTCGTACAAATTGCAGCCAAGATGAGGACAATAGTCAGAATAATGTAAGTAGTGTAAATACTACCTCATCTCAGAAATATAGACAAATATCATCTGTATAGTTTTAACTACTGTGTCAGCTAAAAACTGGACAGCCTTCCAAGTAACATTTTACACCTTTTATTTTCTTGTGAGATGTTCTTTCTTACGATTATTTTCCTTTAATAAGACGTCTTATTTTCTGTTATAACCAGGTTCATTGGTATTTATGCATTTTTTGTTTTTATAATGTCGTATGCCGTAGCTGGTATTATACTGCGTTGACAGCGGTCACTACAAGCGAGTTTTGTTTCGTTTAACAATCAAAAGCAAAGGCTTTTATTGAAGAAAACGTTAGAAAATATGACATGCAGAGCCTGACTGGTCTACAACGAAAAACGGTGTCAAAAGCTGTTGATGGCGCCAGTGTTTTCACTATCGCATTAGCCACAGAAAATTCATTACCTCTCTTAGTTGAGGGCTGATGAAGGCAGTGTATCACATGTACTGTCACACGTTGTATGTAGAAAATAAAATATTCTTCATCCACATTTCATTTTAAGCATATGTTGTAAGTTCTGTCTTGTTTGTTATTGTAATTATTGTACTGTTCTGTGTATATCCGTTTAGCATCGGATATTGTACTGAATAATACCGCAACACACTTTCCCTATGTATTGTATCCACCTCGGCGATACTGACAGGATGCGTCTAATATCTTACTTCTATTTAATACTTTCCACTCTGTCGTTTTATTTTTATTCTCGTTACTTTCCACTTTATTTTATTTCAGTTGTCGGTCTTTGTTATTTTCTTTTCTAAGTATTCCAGGACATTTTCAAGTTCTTCATATTATTTTTTCTATTTAGGTCATTTTACTAGGCTAATAAAAAAAAAAAAACGATACTTAATATCTCATACTACACTTTATTTGATTCCGGAACTTGTCAATCAGCTTTGGGCCCATCCCTGAACGTGGACTATACTTTCTCGCTAGGATCTAAGCGATTCTTTTTCTTCTGGGATGAGTGTTTATATTTAACTGTTTTTATTTACCTGTTTATATTTACCTGTTTTTTATTTAACTACCATACGGTTTTTCATGCACGTGCCCCTGTCGGGGTTACTTAAGCATTACATGTCTTCTTCTTCTTCTTCTTCTTCTTCTTCTTCTTCTTCTTCTTCTTCTTCTTCTTCTTCTATGTGCCCTGTCCTTTCAGGACGTAGACGTTCATGGCTTCTCACATCTCCCTATCCTCAGTGGCTCTTAGCACGCATTCTCCTGTTACACCACGCAAGCCTTGTTCTGTCATCAACCTGATCAGGTCCTTCAAATATGTAATCCTCTGCTTTCCCCTGTTTCTTTTCCTTTCTATCTAGCTTGTTAGTATCAGGTTCTCCAAGCTCTCCCTCCTCATTGCATGTTCCAAGAACTTTAGCTGTCTCTCCCTGATGCTCAGTATTAATTTCCTTTTCGTTTCCATCCTTTTCAAAACCTCATCATTGCTCCCATGCTCGATCCATGATATTCGCAGCATCTTTCTGTAAAACCACATTTCACCTGCTTCAAGTTTTTCCTTCATCTTCGATGATATTATTCAGCATTGTTGAATTGGCGAACTGATATCACACAGCAATCCAGTACCCTCTTCTTTGTTTCTGGCGAAATTGTCCTGTTTCTTAATACTTTATTCAACTTCTGGAATGCTTCTTTCACCATGCCAATTCGCCTTCGGATTTCTGTGTCGCACTTTCCGTCTTCTGTTAGAACACTTTACAGGTATTTAAAGTTTTGTAGCCGCTTGATTTTAGTATTCCGTACCTGTTTTTGGCATTTTGGGCTGCCCTTTTTGCTGATGACCATGCATTCGGTTTTCTTGCAGTTTATTTGTAGTCCTTTTTTGTCACTCTATTCAGCTATCTTCTGTAGGAGGTCTTGTAGTTGCCTTTCCCTGTCTGCTGACAGCACTGTATCATCTGCATACCTTCTGTTGTTTAAATCGTGGCGTCCGATAACAAATCCTGGCATAACTTCTAGGGTCCTCAGCATAGTGTCGCTGTACAAGTTGAATAGTTTCGGTGAAAAAACGCACTCTTGTCTTACGCCCCTTTCTAACTTTGTATATCTGCTGAATTCGTTACCTGTCCGTATACAGGCGGTTTGCTGCCAGTAAAGATTCTTGATTATTCTTAGGTCTTTCTCAAATATGTCGAGGTTGCCGAGTATCTCCATCAATTCTTTGTGGCGTATTTTGTCAAACGATAAATAATCGATAAAACATAGGTACAAGTCCTTCAGTTGTATTGCCCTTTCGGAGAGCATCCTAATCATAAATATAGCGTTCCTTGTTCCAGTGTCTTTGACGAACCCAAACTGTTCTCGGCCTATTTCTGGCCTGAATCTGCTTCTCGCTTTATTTATCAGTATTCGGACGATCAGGTTTGTTATATGGTTCATTAAACTGATGGTTCTGTTGATTTCGCACTCGTTTTCACCCGGCGTTTTAGGCAGAGCTATGACGATCGACTTACTGAGGTCATCTGGTATTATATCACTATTATAAATTTAATTTATTATTTCTGTAATTTTCTCTATGCCAAATTCTTCCAGGGCTAATAGCAGCTCTATTACTATACCGTCTGGTCCAGCTGCTTTGTTTTTATTCCACTTCAGACTTTTTCCGGTCTGTCCTCATCTTTGTGTATTATTGGTTGCTTTCCCTTGTCGTGGAAAAGATCTTTTATATATTCTTCCCATCGTTGGAGTATTTCCTCTTTTTTCAATATAATTGTTCCATCCTTGGATATTATACATCCTGTTGAAGAGCTGGTTTTTTGTCCTGTCAGTTCTTTTATTTCTTTATGCATATCTGCTTTATTATGCTTGCTCAGTCTCTCTACTTCTACACATTTGTCATTGAACCATTCCTTTTTAGCCTGTCCGCATTTTCTCCTTATTTTCTTGTGTAGTTTTCTGTACTCCATTCCATGTCTTTATATTATTTTCTGCCCCCTTTGCATCATGTCAAGAATCTCTTCAGTCATTCACTCGTTTTTTCTTCTGCGCCTGATTTCCTTTGGGGCAATATTGTTTGCTGATGTCACTATCGCTTCCTTTAGTGAGTCCCATTTTGATTGTTTTTTTCCAATTTGTTCTTCGTATTTAATTTTTACACTGTTTGTGTATTCTTTCTGTAGGTTGGGGTCATTCACGTGCGTGTTGTATTTCAGTTTTGGTGCTGAACTAGGCTTCTTCAATCTCCGGAGTTTCACAAATGACTGGGACGTAGTTGCTTCTGCAGTCGGCGCCTGGATAGGCTTTGCATTGAACCACTGCGTTTCTGAATCTCCTGTTCATGGTTATGTAGTCTATCTGGTTTTTGTTGTCGCCTCTTGGGGTTCTCCATGTCCACAGACGTCGTGGGTGTTCTTGAAGCCGGATTTTTTTAATTACCTGATCATTTGCTGTGCACCATTCAAATGAATCTCCAAGTAGAAAACAGCGATTCTGCTTTCCGTTCCGAGTTAAGTGAACTGAAGATGAGGGAGTGTGGATTATGCTGTTGACATAGGTAGTCATAGTTGAGGTAAGAATGATCTTCATAAACTGAAACTGTGATCTGGAATTGAAATGAAAACAATGATGACACCCACATTCATCATAACATTTCTGAATGAAGATTTAGTAAATACTAAACATTCGGAATCTGAATTAAATATAAAAAATGAGTAGACGTCAAGAAAGAAATGAGCATTGAAACGAAATTTTTCTGTTAATTTTTTTAATTCATTTATTTACTTTTTCTTTACATTTGGTTTATGATTTTATATTTACTAGTTTGTATTAGTGATATTTTATTTTACTTCCCCCGTAAATAAAATAGACTGCTTAACTATCATTATAGAATGGTATAAATATCAATATTTAAATTATGCAGCTGTTAGTTTTAACAAGTGCCTGACAATTGCGTTGTGTATGTAACTCAGCAGTGCTACCAGTGAAAAATAAAGTGCATATTTATTATTAATATAAAGTAGATTACAGTTATTATACATCCACCACTGTTTTAGCACAAGCACTCAATAATATATATATATATATATATATATATATTACGGAAACCAACGCATTTTAAACATTTTAACGACACATTTCAGAGCAGATATGTTTGTTTACGATGGATCGAAAATTGTGTTATATAGGCTTGATAAAAACCTCGTTTAGACTGGAGGCTATTCGTGGTTGAGAGGTCAAAGACGTTACCAGATCGAATGGTAGCTTCCCCTATATAGATAGGGGTCGCAGGTTCGAATCTTGCCGAATGGCACACATTTTCGTAATAATAATTTATCGTAAGTAATCAGGCCGGTAGATATAAATATATAATACTGTTTCATTAAAAAAAAAAACAGAATATCTACTTAAATACGAGTATCGATAAAAAAAAATAAAAAATAATGTTCAAACAATTCATTTCATATATATATATATACAAAACCGTTTGTGGAACCAATGTGGAGCCAATGAACAACTTGCCAAAACTGTAATCCAGACTGAAACCGATATACTACAAAAAGAAAGAGAGAAAAGGCCTATAAAAGCAAACTTACTTACTTAGTAAAGTACTTAAAGCCCAGATTGCCTGGATCAAGCAATATATATATAAACGCTTGCAACTTTAAATCCTTTGAAAAAATTGCTTGTCAAACTTGAGTTTCACACACACGCGATCTTTTGACGACTTAAATCTCTCTCTGTATATATATATATATATATATATATATATATATATATATATAGAGAGAGAGAGAGAGAGAGAGAGAGACGTATTTGCGATTATATCATTGTGAAAATCCATGTTTTGTAAGTTTGTATATGGGTATGTTTGAAAGAATCTATGCAGAGATGAATAGAGACAAACAATGGAAGAAATTGTTCATTTTCTTAAAAGTTAAATTACTGTTGAAAGACATGCACTAAACGTAACATACATTTTTAAGGTTATTTTCATTCTTTTAAAAACAATTCCTATTGCGCAAAATGAGAAAACTATCACATTTTTATCATTTATTTAATTTCATTGATGCAATTAAATGTGTGCAAAAGTTTAATGAATTCAATCAAAACAGAAATTTCTTTGAATATTTTTCTTTCAAGTCTTTTTTTAAACTTTTCATAAATCAGGCAAAAACTCTGAAGATCTCCACATTGATATACAAGTAACGATAAGTAATGACTGAAAATACAAACTGATGTACGAACTAAAAATATACTAAAATTAATGAAACAAGATGATGATGATGATGTTGGAATAAAACTTTTTTTCCAACAGCTTTTGTTTTTCTGTTTAGTGGAATATAATTTAATGGCATATAATGCAGTGAACTGAAATAGTCAATAAACACTGAACGGATTAGAGCAGTTTTTTTATAATAGAAAGTAAAACAATCTGATGCTTCTTGAAAGTTGTAATTTGGAAAGCAGAATGTCAATAACGTTTTTATACATTACTTTAATTGCACAAGCGGATGCGCACACAGATGTACATATGATTAAGGATTGAGTTCTTCATGGAAATTTTCAACTAGTAGGACTGAGAAGATAAATTAGAAGTAGTGTAGTACTTTGGTATCATATTGTAGGTAGTAAAATTATAGGTTCCTTCATGATAAAGGCAGAGGATTATTTCAAGTTCTTGGGCAAGAAAGTTTTGGCTGGTACATATGACAACTTTAATTTAAGGAGTATATTTATGCAAAGCAATGTTCCTTCACATTCTGTACACCTTGCTTTCAAAACTCAAATTCTCACCTTCCCGACTCCCCGATTGTATATTTACTACTTTGTATTAGTAATATTTTTATTTTATATCCTCGTAAATAAAATGGACTGCTCTACTATCATTATAGTACAACACACACACACACAGACAGACAGACAGACACACACACATATATATATATATATATATATATATATAAATTATGCAGAGGTGTTTTTTTCAATCAGCACTTGACGATTGCGTTATGCATGGAAAACTCACTTATGCTATCGGTGAGAAATACAGATGAGTATATGAGTTTGATACATATAAAAACATGTTAATATATGTAAACATTAAAATCATTAAAACTGATGTAATATTCAAACATCAGTTTTACATCCAGTCTGCACAACCAGTTCTCCTGATATTCAAAATGACTTACGCAAAAACATCGTAATTACTGATGTACCTGTCTAAGGCTCCGATGTGACACTGAGTACAAAATTTACACATTGAGCCCAGTACGTATTGGGTTCATCCCCAGATTTACTAATCTTGGAGCAAAGATTCATTATTGATATCAAATTTGATCTAGACTATCAGGGATTTCCTTGCGTGTATCACCTATGACAGTAAAAGACTCCATTTTAATCTCATTTTAATCTATTGTATGATTGGATAGAGGCTGACCTTTTCTATCGGTTGCTAGTAATTTACTTTTGCTGTCATATGTTTTTACTTCAGTTTCACGATGCAGCAGGTTGCAAAATTAGCAAAATCCTTCACAATTGACTATCAAAAAGGTAGAAATTTGGTCCAGTTTTTTTTAATATATTGAAAATCATTAATATAAGCAAACTTGTACAAATGAATGTCAACGCTTGGTTAGAATATTTTCCGTGGCAGATATCGGTGATTATACTTAAGTCATATTTTCCTTCGTAGGAATTGGTTTACCTGAACATGAAAGTCTACAAATCTGTTAAGAGCCGTTCGATTATTTATAATACTTTCTCTATAAATTGAACAACTTGTTTCTTACTTTGCATTTTTTACCTTCCTATGTTGTATTTTTACCTTTCATTTCTGTTTTTTTAAAATATCAGAGTGTAAATAAGGTGATGTTGAAAAATCTCCTAAAACCTGAACACATTTTCTTCGATTATGTTAGGCTAAGAACCTTTCGTATGTACGTAAGTACATATTTATGTAAAGGATGAAACTAATTCCTAAATCATTTTCCAAGCGTATTTCAATAGATCTAAAAAAAAAGTTTGATTGCGTTGGTTACTACTTTGTTAGTAACATATAATTCACAAAGTGTTAACTAAGAGAAAAATACTAGGAAATATCTGCATTATTAATGGGTAAAATATTTCATATAATATGCGTCAGCCATAGTAGACAACTTGTTCCGCATTTTTATTATTCTAGAAATTTTATTCATTTTACCGGATTTTTAAAGTTTCGCATTCTTAATCGGTTTACCGAAACTCCCAAGCACATTTTATTGCATTTAAAACTTATAACTAAGCAAAGATTACAAGACGCACTGTTTTAAACAAAAAAAAAAAATATATATCACTTTGTTCATTTCGTTTTCTTGTGATAAAATAGACTTCATACTATCCAGACTAATATTTCACTGTTCATCTTTACTAGTAAAATTCTGTTCTCTAATGTAAACCTTCATCTTTATAATGCTCGACAAGATTTCAATTGAGTTATTCCAGAATAAGCCAATCACTTCATCAAATGTGCCCCCTTTTTCATCAAATATAATGAAACATTACTGTGCATAAAACCCATCCTCATCTTGAAAGAGTTTCGTTTTTTGCACACTTTTTAGCGCTGTCTTACTTTTTTACAAGATCTGAAATATAAAATAATTACTGTTATCATTTAAATTAGACTTAATCTATAAATTCGCAATATAGCTTTCAATTTAATACTTTGATATTCAGGAAATTTCATACAAATGAAAGTCAATGTTTATATATGCGCAAAACAAAACGGCTTTCATCCTAACTGCGCAGATAGATGTTGACATAATTCAGCAAATAAACCTTTAGATTCTAATAAATAATTCTTATATATCAATAAAACAAAGTGATTCATAATGTGAGAGCTAATGTATGTGGGCGTACACCTAACCATGGCCCAAAATAAACTCATGTCAATTTATTCTTAATGCATTTCTGCATACATGCATTAAAACACTTTTTATCTTAAATGCATATTCCGTTCTTACTATTCCTGGCCTCATGACAAAATTATTTTTTCATTTAATTCGTTGATTTTATCTTTATTTTAATCTTTTTTGTATAAAATAATTACAATTGATTTTAGTATTTTTGCACACGAATTATTTAAATAAAACATGTTTAATTTTATTTTACAATTGTGGCTATTTTTTCTCCATTAACTACGAAGTAGCAACTTTCTTTTGATTATCGTCTGTATTTCTCGGATAAACTGCTTTCCCAAATCAACCTGCATTCTTTCAATATTGAAACGGAAAGTAATATTTGACATCACAGCATTCAACAACACGTTGACTTATTCTTTCTTTCTTTTCCTTTCATTGTTTTATTGTAAATAGAAAAAAAACCTTCTTCACATGAATTAGTTTTTGTTTCCTAATTATAGGAATATTCTGATCCTTTTAACAATTGTCTTCGATTGTTACGCGTTTATATTTCATTCGATTTAACTTTTCACTATTTAGTTATTTTCATTCAGGTTGTTTCATTTTTTATACATTATCTTCATATGCATAATTAAAAGTCTAAAGACTATCATAAACGAAACAATAAAACACTATGCTATATATATATATATATATATATATATATATATATATATATATATATATATATAATTTCTGTCTTCATTTCTAGGATGAGTAGTTGTCATTATTTACACTATTTATATTCAAAGCATTTTCTTCATCTTTGTTGTTGTTGTTATTACAACGTTTTTGTCGTTTCCAGTCTTTCTCGCGAGTATACAGATCTACAGGAAAATCTAAAGTAACCTTTTATTTAATCGACTGTTGTGAGTTATTAGTACATCCATGAAAGCTATATGATTATTATTTTAGTCTACCATTGGGAACTGTATCGAAGGTTTCGAGTTCAAAAATAAGTACAATATGAGAGCCGCTAAGAAAAAAAAAGACAAATAACGGATAGTTTTCAAATACAGTAGCAGCAAACCATTTAGCAGTCGGATAGGTTTAAAGTTCCACGTTCACTACAGCAAACTATTCTATGGTACAATGGTCTAGTAGACTAAAGCGTTGGTTTTTGAATTTGATGACATATATAAACTATATAAATATATGCACGATTAAATTGATGATATGGAAAAATAGTATTCAAAATGTTTAAGGGTATGAACAATAGTCGTCTGAAATCTTAAAATCTTGAATTTTTCAACGATGTTACAGCAAATCTGAAATAAACTAACATTTACAATATACTATAACAAAGGGCACAAGATACCATCGCCATTCAAAAATCAATCACTAGAAATAATAATAATAATGTACAAATGTGGAATCAAAGGATTTTGAAGCCAACGATTACTTCAAGACAAAATAGCTAAGTAACACCAGAAGTAGCTGAAAACTGTCAGAATGGATGACTTTAGGCAGAATAAACCACATTCTAGAAGACAGGGTGAAATGAACCTAAATAAATTACTACAGACCAATCACATGCCTACCTCGAGTTTGAAAAATCTTCGCCGGCAAAAAAGAAAATCTTATTTTCTCTGGAAATCAGAGAACTACGACTAGAAATAAAAAAGGAGAAAAGATGTAGAATATAAACGAAAGGATTAATATTTATAAGCTGCAATGACTCAAATGTTACTGAATTAAGTAAACAAGGAAAACGAATAAATATAAAAATGTGGGACATTTCTGACAAAAAACTGTACAAACTCGGTTTCCCACAAAAATTAAAATATTTTACATCAACAGAACGGCAGTAATTTCATAGTTAACTTTATAAAAATTCAAAAGTAGATTTAACCATATAAAAATAATTTCTATGAAAAGTACAGTTTTACAGCTTCCCATATCCCCGAATCGGTAATTCGCGAATTCAGTTCTTCGCGTGGCACATGTTTAAATGGATAAAGGGACGCTACTCCTAATGACTCACGCTAAAATAGCAAAATTCATGAAACATATGTTTTATCTTTAGCCATTCGTTCTTGAAATTTTACTTGTAATCATTTCTTCAATAAATATCACTTGCAATAAAAAACCAAAAGGAAATACTTTAAATAAATAAAGAGTTTTGCATCGACTTTTTAAATTGCCCTTTTTTCATTAGATAATCAATTAATTTTTTTTGTTTCTAATTTTCAATTGTATTCTTTATAGACGCACAAGAAAAATTCTTTTGAGAAAAATGATCCCTTTAAAATATCACTTGAACTTAATGACAGAAACATTTTCACAAGAATATTTTTATACACATCACGCGTAAAAATACTTTGAGGTACGAACGTATTTAGAAAAATAACAAGTAGAACTTCAAATTTTCTTCGCGCTTTGAAAAAATATCTTTTGGAATAATAATAATAATAATAATAATAATAATAATAATAATAATAATAATAATAATAATAATATTCAATAATAAAAGAAGGCAGTAAATACAAACAAGATTTACAGTTAGTAGATTCTGTAGAAAAGCAAAACAGAAGCCAAGAACCAACTATTACGGCAAAAAATATGAAAATGAAAGCCAAAGATAAAGCTCTTGAAAAGATGAAACAGCGCTGGCAAGACAAACCTCTGCATGGCCAATATCCAGTACGTGCCAATAAATCCAATGTTGACAAAGTTAATACTCATCGATGGTTACGTGCATCTGGATTAAAGTCTGAAACTGAAGGATTTATACTTGCAGCACAAGACCAAAGTCTTTTCACGAGAAACTTTCAGGCAAATATTATGCATAATAATATGGATCCAAAATGCAGGTTTTGTGATAAACACCAAGAAACAATAGACCACCTAATCTCAGGCTGTTCTGTGCTTGCCCCAAACGAATATAAAAATCGCCACGATAGTGTTGGGCAATATTTACATTGGACAATGTGCAAACATTATGGAAAAGCTGTAAACAAACACTGGTATGAACATCATCCAGCACCGGTTACAGAAATAGAATATGTAACCATTCTATGGGATTACACCATCTACACAGACAGAAAAATTGAAGCAAACAGGCCAGACATTATTGTTAAAAACCAGAAGGAGAAAACTTGTCTATTAATTGATATGGCTTGTCCAGCGGATTGTAACATAGCAATCAAGGAATTTGAAAAACTGTCAAAATATAAAGACCTGGAAATTGAAATAGAAAAAATGTGGAAATTGAAAACAAGAGTTGTGCCAGTGATAGTAGGTGCACTTGGAATGATAAAAAATGGAACAAAACAACACATTGAAAGAATCCCTGGAAACCCCAGCTTAAGAGACATACAAAAAATTGTCTTATTAAGTACAGCCCACACACTAAGGAAAACTTTATCTATGTAATGCTGAGGATGATAGGGAAGATAGAAAAACATGAAATGGAGCCATAACAACACGCCACTACCTGCCTTAGGTCTCCCCGCAGACTTGGTTGGTAGTGAGACCAAAGCAGAAATCGAAATATGATGAAAAATGACATAATAATAATAACAAATAACCATTTTTCATGAGTCTAAAGAGTAATAATGTCTTTAGTGCAACTGAAGTTGACGCTAAGAAGCAAAAAGGAGTTATTGAATGTTTCGTAGAATGCATTCCGTCGTTGCGGTAGTTCATCCATCATCATGTGCGCGCTATATTAAGAGAAAAATAATATATCCGTGAGGCCATTTTTGCAGCAAAAGAAGCATTTGTCACAGGCTGAAACGCTTAAGTTAATTTGAAAAAACAAACATAGCAATGTGGTGCAGGACTGAAAGAAAGGCATCCCAGTAGACTGTTATGATAAAAAAAGGCATCCCAGTAGACTGTTATGATAAAAAAAAAGATAAAGCCACTAAAGTCTTTTAAGCAATGAAACTGTTGTGAAAGAATTGTGAATTCTGCGAACTCTCAGGATAACAAAAGTTGGTTTGGTAAATTTAAGACAATATTTTGTCTAGGAAATAACAGAATAATGTGTGAGGCAGAATACAACACCCAAGAAGCAGTACAATAATTTCTTGAAATTCTGCAGAAAATTATTGAGGAGAATGGTTATTTGTGAGAAAAGATGTTCAATGCTAATAAATTGCACTTTTTGGGGACTTACATTACACAAATTAGAGGAAGCTGTTGCTGTGTGTTACTACACCTCGAACTTTGAAAGGAAAGAATAAAACACGGTTGCCAATGTACTGGATGTCCAACAAGAAGGCATGGATGATTAAATTTATTTTCCTGTTGTGGTTTCATCCGGGTTTTGTGCTCAAGGTACATAAGTATCTTGCCAAAGAGAACATTCACTTCATACTTTTGATATTAGGCGATGTCCCTGATTAACCATGAATTAGTAAGTATAATACTGAATATGTTTATGGGATGATAATGTATCCGAATAAATATATCATTCAGCCCCTTTGTCAGGAAGTGATTAGATCATTTAAAGCCCACTACACAACGCCTCTCAAAGAAGAGAATTTTGCGAGCCATGGATGAGGATCATGACAAAGAGAACATTATTAAAATGTTAGAACATTGTAACTCATATGCAATAAGCATAATTGGAAAATTTATCCAATTAATAATGCCAGAATCCTTGAACTTGTGCTACCAAAATTTATCGTTAGAATGCACTGATATTTCACTAGTATCTCTTTGGAGTCTTTAATAACAGACATCGTAAATCTGGCAAAAATATAGGTATAGCGGGAAGTCAGGATATCGATCTTGATGTTCAAGAGCTGATTATCATTAGTTCGCAGGCCACTGAGTTGACACTGTTTGAACTGACTCTCTCCGAGGTTGAAGAAGAGGAACCAGCTAACGAACAGACTGTCAGTAGAAGCTGATAAACTTACCGTAGGTAAATTTCATGTGCATTAAGAAGAGTAAAGGATCGTCTAATTTATTCATATTACATTGACCTGTAAATGATACGTTCATTAAAAATGAATGAAAATATGTAGAAAGGACTTACAGTATATAAAAATATTTTAATATTTTTAGATGAAGAGGAAAAAGAAAACAAAAATATCTAAAACTTATACTCTCCTTCCGCTCACAAATAAAAATAATATGTGGAAAAGTCATAAATAAAAAATATCTTCTGAATTCTCTTATTTCTTTGTATTTTTGTGGCACCATTTTGAGAAAGAAAAGAAACTAGAAAAACGAAAAACGAAAAATTTAGTTTCAACAGTTTGAGTAGGTTTATTAAAATAATTTCACGAAAGGGAAATTTTAAAATTATTTTGGACGCTAAGATAAGAGTTAACTAATTATTCAGATTCTAGATGTCAAATTATCTAATATCAAGTTCGGTACCTTTACAGATCCCTAAAAATTGATTCAGAAATTCTTGCAAATAAAGGAAATAATTTTTGGATTTTAATGGGACTTTCAGGGCTTCAACACAAATTAATAGAATTATTTAAGAAATATTTTTTTGAGAAAATATTGATAAAACCTATTTCTTTATATCTGTTACCCCTCCCCATTTGTTAATTAATTTTTGCGCCGTTTAATACTCATATTTTTTATACGCAATACTCTTGGAGAATTTCAATCATCAATTTTATTTTGTTAAACTGGACTTTCAATTACTAAAAATCTGCTCTGAGTCGTACAATAACATATTTAATAAAACTATGTTGCGAAAGTGAAGAATGAGTGACCTGAAAGACAGAACTGTCGCTGTTGTCGTTACTGTTGTAGAAGTTAATTTCTTCTTAACCTCAGCTAACGAACATCACCTAGTACATATACCGGGATTTTCAAAAAGAACGGCGAAGATAGAGCTGTTACCCTGGATATCTCCAAAGTATTTGACAGAGTCTGGCACGTTGCACTTCTGCGCAAGCTATAAGGCTACGGTATAACTATACGCTTGTTTGATTTGATCTAAACGTCCCTGTCAAACCACGCAATGAAAGTCGTTTTGAATGGGTATACCTCCAGAACAATTTCTCTGATGTGATCAAATCCCAAGCAGGCATTTACGCTGACGACACCACCATTGAATACTCCTATCATATATGGTCGCGCACCTCTGCTGTTCATCTTCGGGTTCTCGACTAGATACAGAGAAGAATCTGCAATAGATTCTGACCTAGCAGCTCGTCTTCAACCACTTTCTCACCGACAGGATGTGGCTTCCTTTTGTCTCTTCTACAAATATTTTTACGGCTTCTGTCCCAGCAATTTTAGCTCCCTGGTACTCCCTCTACACGAATTTACTCGAACAACTAGACTGGCAACAACCCTTTTTACAGTCAAAACAACCAAATGAACCCGACACTTTTATCTCCTCAACTTCTTTTCTCATACTTCCCGTCTGTAGAACTCCGTTCTGTTTGCTTGCTTCCTTGACAGCTACAATCTCCAAGAGTTTAAATGCAACGTCAATCTCTTATTTTCTTATCCACTTCTCAACAGTCATTGAATTTTGTTCTTCTCCATTTTCTTTTTACTCTCTTGTAACTCTCTTCACACCAGTATTCCCATCCTTCTCTTACCCATTCTCTGACACTCCCAGTAACCAGTTCGCTCTCCTCTTATGTAGTCTGCTGCGCACCAGTGGCAGTACTACCTTGTTTGGGGTAAAACGATTATAAAAAAAGAATACATCGAATTTTGGATAAATAATTATATAAATAAATTATTTTATTTATTTACATATATATATATATATATATATATATATATATATATATATATATATACAAAAACATCAAACTTCTACCTGTCTGTTACCTGTTGTGAAGGTAACAGACTGGGAGAGTAAGAAGGAGAAAGAAATAGAAGGCGAAAGAATGTTGAATGCTGTCTGCTGATGTTCTGTGACGGCGACGACGTTGGTCGGTCGGTTGGTGAGGGTAGTTTCAACTCTAAAACTTGGTTTCTGCGCATCTCGCTCTCTCTGTCTGATGTGTGAGCAATTCACACAGGTTTTTTATAACGAAACTAAAGTTCGCATTAGCTTGTTAGTCTTTCGCGGTTTCTTTTCTTTCATTAGTAATTTCCTCAGCTGGTATCTAATTCCTTTTTGTACTGGTCAATATATATATATATTTTAACACAGGCTCGCTAAATGAGAAATTTAATTGTGTTATTCTGCTTTTGGTCGTCGAGCAGGTTTATATAGAAGAATGTAAGAAACACGACAACAATGATATTATTTAATTAGAAAAATCTTTTAATTGATTTTATGAATAACATATATTATAGACACTATTGCCTTAAAATCTTTAATGGATAATGAATTTTTGAAAGGATCATTTTTATTAGCAAATATTTTAATTGTAATAATTTCTAAAGTTAAAAAACGTTTAAATTGCTATGTTAATTTGCACTGGTTAGGTGATGTTGTTATTAAGTAAAAATCATATTCACTAATAATAAATGAAAAAGCTAACTACAATTCAGCAATCCGTAGTGTTTTAAAAAGAAATATGGATCTTTTCTTGTGTGTGTGCATGTGTGCAGGTTTTGTTAATACGGACACCCATACATTCATTATTAAAGTATAAAAGTGATAACTATAACAAATTTAAAATCAAAGTACCTAAAATTCAGTAAAATATTATATAGATTTTCTTAAATTTTTAATATTACTAGGTGGTTAAAAATTGTATAAAAAGGCGCCCATGTTATATTTCTCAAGTAATTTTTACAGATACTGTAGAAAAAATGTAAATACACTTAAACCTACCTCCGTCTTTGAAGAGAATTTCTCCAATATTCTAAAGTAAAATTTGTTTCAGAAAAGTATATTTTATTATTAAAAGATGTTTTAATAAAGAAAATTACATTGTATTCACAAGTCGCTAAAATCTAAATTTGCAATTCAGTAAAATATTTTGCTTATTGAAAGTATTACATATAATCTATTAACTTGAAATTAAAACTAAAATAATAGACTCAAGAAAGACTTTTTATTTTAAAAATCATTTTAAATTTTAGCTATCGCGCTTCTTTGAAGGTACCCATATAAAATGTATTGGTATTAAAAACATTATTTAAATTTCATTTAAATCTTTTTCTGATAACATTTTCCTGTTTTCGCAAGGTACTGTTATCCTCGTAAGTATAGCAACAACATTTATTTAAGAGGATGTATTTTCTGTATTTACAATTTTTATATTTCATAATTGGTACTTTACAAATATTGAATAAATAAAATGTACAAGGAGGATGTTGATCTATAGTGAGTTGTCCTCCTTTTTCTGTTTTTGAAATTTTAAAAAAGTAACAAGTTTTGGATAGATTAAAATTATGAGCTGGTTGCGAGTTTGCTTTCATTTTAGGCGCAACTCACCCACGAATATCGAAGTTAAGAGGAATAGAAATTCCTGGGTGCCACGGAGAAAAGCAAATTCCTAATGTACGTAAGAGAAAACTTAAAATGTAAAGAAAATTAATCTACTACTATTGTAGATAAAAACCGGAGAATATCAGAGAGAAAGTAAAAGTATTTATAGAAAAGTTTGATATTCTCAAAAAAGATGCAGAGAACAATAAAAATGCAAAATGCGAGAAGATTCAATCGAGTGATGAATTCAAAATATAAAAGTTTAATTTTACAGTAGAACCAGCAGCTGTAATAAAATAAGTAAATAAATTGAAAGTTTGGCTTAAAATATATCGACACAATATTGAGCAAAACTAACAAATATACAGTAAAAACAGAAAATCAAAATGGTTTTAAACCAAAAACGATTCTCCTCATCGTGTCTTTCATCCACAACACGATTCTCATAATCATATCTTTCATTCCTTAAAGAATTCTCATAATAGTGTCTTTCAATCACAAATAGTGTCTTTCATTCCCGACACGCTACTCTTCATTGTGTCATTTATTCCGAACTTGCTTCTCCTCATCGTGTCTTCCACTACCAACAGAATTCTCATAGTAGTGTCTTTCATTCCTTACACGATTCTTCTCCCCGTGTCTTTCATTCCAAACATGATTCTCATAATCATGTCTTTCATCCTCAATATGATTCTCAACATTGTGTCTTTCATTCGATGTGTCGCAAAATATCATAACTGATGTCTTGTAGCAAATAGTTATTTCTTGTCTGCAAATTAAATTGTTTTCTATTCTTGGATCACTGAGGTTTTTCTTTTTCATTAAATCTCATTGAAGACCCTTTGCTGTTTTCTCTCATTCTTTTCATTCATTATTGTTACTTTCTTTATTAGCGTTGTTCTTTATTTTGCCGTCGTTGTATCTCACATTAAATGTCGATCATTGTTTCTTCAATAGATAACATCAACAGCATTATTACATGCCTGTTTTACTTATTTTTCTGCTTTGCTTGTCTTCATCATCACATGGCTTCACCTTCTGATTATCATCAATATTAAAATGAGTTTCAACAGTGAAATTTTAACTTTTTAAATCTTTGCTTATTACTACTCAATGTATTGTAAATTTGTATTTTGATTTTATTATTGAAAATAAATGAAAATAAAAACTGCCTGATGTTACAGTATTCATGACTCTCATAGATTCTGATCTTAATTGATTGAATATGTTACCATGTGTATGTTTTTTTTTCATTGTGAATTAAGATGAACCTACAATATATATTACGTTCATTAACGTCCTTATGATAAACCAGGTAAGGTTTTTATGATTTCTGATCTTAACTGATTGGAGAGGTTAACATGCACATGTTTTGGGTATTTACCAGAAATCTCCCCACTGAGGCCGGATATGACATGAGATCGATTATTTAATAAGCCAGTAAAAATGTACATATTTTGTTTTGGTGAATTATGATGAATTACAGTAAATATTACGTTTAGTACTTCAAATTTGTCTTTATTGTTGTAGCCTTATACCAGACATTTTTACAATATGTAAAACTGCATAACCTAAATTGCAAATCAAACTTCGAAGAAAGGCGTTGCTAGTGTTTTTCTTTTCATATAATTATTCTCACCTTATCACACTTGCCATTATAAATCAGTTGATAGAAGACATTAAGAGATTTGTCAGCATCACTTGGCTCCAGGCCTAATGGCATCTGTTTAACAGATTGCTTAGAAAAATGCTTTAAATGGAATCGTATTTAGAGTCTCTATCGACGCAACATTAGTTTTGTGTTTTCTTCGCATAATTTGTTCGTTAACAGGTTTTTGCTATTTTTGCGTTGAACGACCTCATGGGTCATTCGTTATTCTCGTTGTTCTGCTACACAACGAAGAACTTTTATAAATTGAAAATCAATGTTATTTTTGAAAGACGTTAGACTCTATTAGTAAAGCAACATATAGAGTTTATTTAATGAATAAATAAATAAATAAAACAGAAATATTAGAACTCTTTTACTCTGAAGAATAAGCAATAGGTAAATGGATTCATTTTAATCAAGTATTATTATATGTTTGCAAACAACACTCTCCAGATATATCTTTAAAGTGGTTCTATCTGCAATTTTTGTTAGTTTTGAGATATGTGCCTTCAAAGTTTTGCCAACGATAACTTGATAGAAACATGTCTTTACATACTATTTATTATCTGAATGTGCTACAAGAAATGTATACATACCTTGAAAATAAAATAATTCCATCCAGGTTTTGCAGAGACTTTCTAATACCAATACTGTTTAAAAAAGAGCTTAAAAAGATTCTAGAAATTTTGTTCAAATGAAGGGATTCTATAACTTTATTCACAATATTCCACGCAAAGTTTTGGGACCTAACGCACTATATATATATATATATATATATATATATATATATATATAAGTTTTCACATTTGGTAGTTTTTTTAGTGTATATAATATATATACAGGGCATATAAAATACTTTTACAAACTTTGGGATACGGGTTCCTCACAACAAAACAAGATAAAATATCTATATAAACTTATCCTTCGTTTTTGAGCTATTAAGTTTAAAGAAAATTTACGGTAGATGGCGCTGTGTTACCATGTAGACTAAGTTACATTTGTCATTCGTATATATTTGTAGTTAGATAAAAATACAAATGATTGAGGTCGGGGGAACGTTCAAGCCGTGGAACCAGTCCTCCACTACCTATCCATCTTACATGGTAGAGATCAGCCGTACATCTTAAACAATATGACTAAAACGTGCTGGAGCCCCATCATGTATGAACCACATGCATCTTCTTATTAACAGGAGTTCATCCCTTAGAAGGTCTGGAAGTGTGTCCAAATTAAAGTCGATGTAGAGGGCCCATGTAAGACGTGCTAGTAGAACTTATGAAACTACCAGACAATCACCTTTAATTCCAGCCCACACATTATTTGTAAACTGATCCTGAAAGGATCACCACGTAATCCATGAAGTTGTTTAAAAGTAGTGGAAGTGTATCTCTTTCAAAAGTTTTCTTCTATGTTACCAAATTATCAGATTTTTATATATTGCAGAAAACGGCAATTTATTTTGCAACTTAAGGAAGGTGTTATTGCTTTTTTTCTTCGACCTAACCAGTCTCTGCTCGTTTGGAGAGATCGGGAAAAATGTTTTTATTTTTTGCACCTAATTACGAAAATTAAAAAAATTCTGTATTAGTATGCAGCGATTAAGTTATATTGTTATGAAAATTATATTTACTAATTTTAAAAGAAAAATGTCACTATAATTCAACGACACCCAGTATTTAAAAAACGGTATTTTTGGTCGAAATTTGTGAATATGGATATCCATATACGACGTTATCAGAAAATAAAAGTACCTATAATATATTTAAAATGTTTTACTAATTTTCTAACATTTTCTTAACAAGTGTGTTCGTAAGTAAGACAAAGTAAATTTCAGTAACATATATTATTATTAAATATTTAGTATTACTAGATAGTTTTAAAAAACTCATGGTGTTTACATTATTTCAAGTAATTTATTTAATTTTGTTCCTCTTAATTAATTTCTCAATAACAAATTGCCAATAAAATCATTCAACTTGCAAGAAAAGAACCTCCTAAAATTTTATTTTCTTCAATGTTTTCCACTAAAAATAATGTTTTAATTCGGATTAATCAGAATTTAATGGAAGTAATATTCCACAAATAGCGTTAGAAGAGAAAATGAATGATATTTTATATATTTATAGATAAATGAATATTAAGGTTTTAGTTATAAATCGTTCTGAATGCAATTCGAATGTCTATTTAGCGTAAATTTTTAGAAAATCATAATTGAATATGATAAATAATATGACCATATCAGAAAACAAAAAACAAAAATCGGAGGCGGTGCTGAAAACTTTTCGGTCTGACTCATTATCTAAAATCTAACAAAATAACGAAACATTTTGTTTTGGAATCTATTCTTGGTCGGTTTGAAAACTTTATTTCCTCCGTCGTGTCTATAAAGCTTTTGTTCCTTATATTAAGCGAATTAATAATAAAATTGATTTCACTATAGCGATTTGAAGTTGAACATAAGAAAGGTTTATGCAACCAAGAAAAAATCTCTTTAAAAGGAAGTGTTTGTGATATTGGTATTTGATTCATGAAGATGTCGAGGTCAGCTGTGTTCGAAGATACTTTTATCTCAATTGGAGATCAACTAATCGATGCGTTAATTTCACACTACACTGAAACTATTCTAATTTTCCGATAACCGGATAAAAAAAAAGTACAAAAAGAATGATTCTTTTGCAGTACTCTGATTGGATCAGCATTTTTCAATTTACCGGAGATGAAGATAATCGATTGTAGTTTTTATTTTCAACTCGTTCAAATACCAATAAGTAGAAAATAAAATGTTACTCAAAAGTTTGAACTTTTGATCGCTACTTCGATTTCTCTATTGATTAGCTCAGTTGATATTTCTGATGTGTGTACGTGTGTGAAAAAGTGCTTAATATTGGAGATAGAGCGTTTATAGATGTAGACATTATAGGCAAAGGAAACGACCATGCATGGAAACTGTCACTTTCATGTCTCAATGCGATCTTCATATTAATTGTAGAGTGAAAATAAATCATCAGGCAGTGTTAATTCACATGTCCACACCCTGCCTGTTATGTCATTACATTGATTTTAGTAATTATGTTTACGCAAATGAATTATAAAATATCTATCTATCTATCTATCTATCTATCTATCTATCTATCTATCTATCTATCTATCTATCTATCTATTGAGATGTTCTCTTGGTAACTGAGACTTTAGTAAATTTGTTTGTCTGCAGTAGATTTTTATTTTTAGATAAAGTCTAAAGTTTATAATGATAACTATCAGAAAGTAGGTGTAACACCAAAGTATTTCTGTTTTGGTCAAACTGTTTACTTATTTATATCAATCCTCTGATCATAGATTTATCTTTCTTTAAAAAAGACAAAGAAAAACTATTCCAGTTGTAGTTTCTCCCTACTTGAGACAAGATATTTGTTTTTCGAACTTGGATATCGACCGTAAACCAATATTGACAGATAAAAATAACAAAAACAATTCAACTGGTGAAGTCTCTGAATATCGCATTTATAAACAAATGCTTATCATATAACAGCAAACTTTTATTTTATTTTTAGGAACTTCATTAAGTGATATAGAATCATTTTCTTTTTTCTTTTTTAAAGTTTTTATTCCTGAATTGTATTCGATGAAACAAATGTAAAAATCCCCTGAAAGTCCACCGAATAAAAATTATGCTTCAATGCAATGAACACGAGGATAAAACTATCATATACTTTAAAAACGTAGGCTATCGCATATCTTTACATATCTATTTTCTATATTACCTGTGAATTGTTGTTTTCTTTAGAACTATATTAGTGTTGCCTTTCTTAGACTCACTACCAATCAACAGTGTAGTTTATCCAGTTATGTAACCCACAACTGGTGGATTCATGCCTTTCTGAAGGAGATCTGTACGAAAGTGAACGCAATTGAATAAGTTAGAATTTGAACTCGTCTCGCCGATTTCTCGTTCTGCGCTGATGATCGTTATACTATACACACATGAGGATACTAGTCTGAATAATTTATAGGATAATAATTATTTTCGAACTTATTGTTTTCACCCTCAGTAAACTGACGACGAGCATTCTCTAAGTGAATAATGTTATAGAGTGCATCAATTTTTTATGTTGTGAAATAAAGCAAAGTGTAAAATTGTAGTCACGTTGGGAGCATATAAAATAATTTCCCCACTTGGATACGTCTATGTTAATACCTAGGCTAATACATCGAATAAAGAATGATAAGATATGAATGCTTAGACATCTGAACTGCAGACTTGAACCTTTTAAGAAAATCAATAAATATTTAATAGTATGTGACAATCTTATCATGATTACTGGATGTATTATTGAAGAGAGAGAGAATTATATATATATATATATATATATATATATATATATATATATATATTATTCTACGTCTACAGCACAACTCTGAATTTCATGCCGTATGCAATTATCAGGTGCCGTTCCGGGACTTGAATAATTTCATTGATTTAAAATAAAAATTAAACATGAAATTGGAAAGTAAAGTCTTAAAGTTAAAGTAAAATTTAAATTAATCGGTAGAATATTTTAGGGCAAAGTTTATACTTTTTGTGTCTCATGAGACAAGTGGGCTAACTTGTTTTATTTTAGGAGAAAACAAATGACATTAATAATAAAAATAATGTAAAAAGGTCTACATAATAGAATCCATGTTAATCCGGGTCGACTTATTTGAGCAGATATTTATTTTTATGCTTGCATGGAGTGATCAGTTCACTTAGTTTGTTCAGTAAATTAGGGTCATTTAAGAGTGTTAAGATAACAAGTTTTTTTAAAAGGTAAACATTACATCTGTTTCCTATTCCATTTTAAGATTTGTTTTTTTTTGCAATTATACCTTCAGATAGAATTACTATGTTGGGTTTTTGTTGTTGTTGTGTTTTAATTGCCAGAAGTATTTTGTGAGGGAAGTGCTTTTACTCTAGTTACTGTGGCTTAAATGAGTATCTGATTGTAGGAAAGGTATCCTTTTGTTTTTCAGTCCAGTCAAAATAAAATTTAACATTGCCACCAGAATTAATGCTAACTCTAAATTACACCTTTAAATTTACTTCTAAATTATACTGGCTGTTTAGTGGCTAGGTTTTATTTTTTGTATTTAGGTTTTTGGGCAGTTGCATTTGTTTTAGTTGAGCTACTATTATTTATAGTAGTGATACTATTATTTTTCATATTGGGTGTGTGTTTATTTAATACCATATTGTTATGTTGTCATATATATTTATCGATGTTCTTAATGCAACTATAACTAACCTTAACATTGCTTTTATTGAAAAGCTTTTTTAGTGTAGGAGAATGATTCAAATACTTGTGAATTGAATTTAGGAAAATTCTTCCCATGTTTGCTTGGACATTATCGCTAAAAGGTGGGTTAAACCGAGTCGTACTATAGACGTAGGATAATATGTATGTTTATTAATATATACTTTAAAGTTCTATTATATTACATTGAGCACTGTTTATATTAACACCAGAAAAATATTTATATATGTGCATGTACTTGCGTGTATATGTATGTTTATTCATATCTTTTTTTTTTTAATCATCTCACTCCAAGCAAGGCATTCCACTGCCACTATTGCGCATGGGGCTACATAGGGGAAGGTAAAGAGAAGGAGTGGTTAGACATAGGGAATGTCAGGAGGAAGGTGACAGATGAATAAGGATAGCGAGGATGAGGGTTGGGCAGATGGGAAGAGTGCTTGATAGAATGGGAGCAGGTTAGTGTGTTAGGAGGTGTCTATTGATATCTATCTATCTATCTATCTATCTATCTATCTATCTATCTATCTATCTATCTATCTATCTGTAAACCATCCGCAGATATATATTAGATATTTAGATATTCTACAATTTTATGGGTAATACATAAACTTAACTTTGAAAATAACCTTCAATCTAGAATAATTAATCCCCCCAAAACAGAATTAAGTTTAATTTCGAGTAATATACTTAAGAAGATAATTTTATCCATACTGGAGAGTCGCCATACAAATTTATGAAATGACTCCATAAATGGTTCCAAAATATTCCAGATAAAAATAAAGCTTATTTTTACCATTTGATATCGTAGATTTTTGTATGATTCATTTGTTAATAGTTTATACTATGCTAAAAACTTTACTAATATTTCCAATAATAAAATGGATATAATTTTAACTTCTAGTGATTCTTTACTAGTATACAATGATTCTACGTGGACTAAAATATTAACAATAACTTTGATGTCCCAATTGGAGCTTATGATTCAGCACAAATCGCGGATCTGATAGGGATATATACATATTATATACTCTCGGTAGAATTGCTGATCCTAATCAAGTAGGTACTTACCGAGATGATGGCCTTATGTATATCTCTAGCAGTAACGGCCCTCTTACATCTAGAATTCAGAAAAATATTACAGCATTTAATATTTTAGATTTTAAAATCGAAATTTCATCCAATCTCAAAATTGTTAATTTTTCAGACATTAGATTTAACCTGTTCAATAATACCTTTAAACCATACCAAAAAAAGTAATCAATCTCCAGTCTATATTAATGTTAATTCAAATCATCCTAAATCTATCATTAAACAAATTCCATATTAGAATTAATAAATTATCATCTAATAAGCAAATATTTGATAAGAATAAAACAATATACAATGAAGCGCTTAAGAAGAGTAATTTTAAAGATGAAATATTATACCAAGAAAAATTGAAAGATAAAACTGAAAACGGAAGCAAAGGCAAAATTGGGAAAAGAAAAATAATATGGTTCAACCCTCCTTTCTGCAAGTTATCCAATGTAACATAGGTAAATATTTTTTAAATTTAGTTAGCAAACACTTTTACCAAAATAACTCCCTAAGTAAATTATTCAACAGAAAAACACTTAAAATTAGTTATTCAACTACCAATAACACGCAAAACATAATTAATTGTCATAATAATAAAGTACTTAAAAACTTCCATAACAAACCTCTGGAAAATAAACGTTCCTGCAATTGTATCAATAAAACCAACTGCTCCGTTGATGGCAAGTGTAATTCTGAAAATGCTGTTTATGAAGCCACTATTTTTCATTTTCGACTTTCATAGCGGCAGATTTGGCAATGAATTCGATATAGTCATTCCATTTGAGGTCCGCCAAAAGTGTAAGGCCAAGGAGACGTAGTATTTTACTCTCTGGGAGGCTAGCCTGTCCCATGCTCATGGGAGGTAGATGCGATTGTCTATGGTGGTTAGTTGATAACAGCTTCGTTTTAGAAGCATTGAAATTTACTAGCCATTTCCTACCCCAGGCCACTACGGATTGGAGGTCCTTTTCAAGCACGGCAGCGAGGTTCGCTTTGTCGCCCACACCTGGTTTTTGATCGATGCGAGAGTAGATTGTTGTCATTGGCGTACATGCCAACTTGGGATCTAAAGGCGTCGGGGAGATCATTAATGTACATCAGAAAGAGCGTGGGACCTAGGATAGAACCTTGAGAGACGCCCACATACGTATGGTAGTTTTGGGAGGCATGCCCATTTAATAATACCTTCAATGTGCGGTTAGAGAGGAATGACTGGATGAGGTCAAACAGATGTCCAGTTATCCCGTAGCTCCGCAGTTTGCACAAGAGGCCAGCGTGCCAGACCCTGTCGAACGCTTTAGAGATATCTAAGGCAACGGTTCGGGCTTCGCCATTCTTGTCAAGTGCCCGGTATATGTACTCGGTAATGGTCGTTAGCATATCAGCAGTAGACCTGGTGAAGCGAAACCCGTACTGTTTGTCAGAGAGAAGCCTGTGGGCCGTGAGATGCTGAATCACCTCGGCGTTGATAATTGCTTCAAAAACTTTGCCAAAGATCGGAAGGAGACTAATAGGACGGGAATTGGCGGGGTCTGAGGGTTCGCCAGAATTCTTAAATATATATATATATATACGCATATTAATACACACATATACATACAATATTACAATTTAATCTATTATAAAACCATTGTAATAATATATATATTATTATATTATTTTAATGTGTGTGTATGTATATGTATATGTGTATGTATTAATGAAAAAAAATATATGGGATATGTATATATTTGAATTTGTATGTATGATGATGTATGTGTGTATATGAATATGTGTGTATATATATATATATATGTGTGTGTGTGTGTGTGTGTGTGTGTGTGTGTGGGTATGTGTGTGTGGGTATGTGTATGTGTATATGTATGTATATATTTTAATTTTATTGTTTCTTCTTTTTAGTGTTATATGATATATTTATTTTTGGTGTATGTTAATATTTTTTTATTACTTTTATTTAAAATCATTTTTTAAGATTGTTTTTTTAATATTTTATTTATCATTTTCGTATATATTATATTATATTATTTTATTTATTTATTTTTTATTTTATTATTTTATTAGTTTTTAAATTATTATAACTATATTTATAATATAATACTACTGGTAGTTATATTTTAATTTGTATTAAAAAGTATGATTTACCTTTTTTTTAAATTTTTATACCGTAAATACATTCCATTATCTTTAAAACTAATTTAATGTTAAATTTCCATATTATGTTTTTCTAAGAAAGCAGACGAATTGCAATAGACGCTGGTGTTGGTCTAAGACATTAACTTTAACTTCCTTTCTTTTTATACTGTCCGTTTACCTTTCCTTTTCTTTTTCTTTCTCTTTTTTCCGTTTATGATTTTTCTATATTTTCCTTTTTCTTTTTTTCTTTCTTTTGTTTTTGAATGGACGAGGAAATGTTTTTCGTAGATTACCGTTGCAAATATCTATTCTCGATATGGTCACGTGAATGTCTGTATGTGATTCTTTTCTGAAGAATTTTGAATATTAACTGTTGTATTATTTGGGTCTGACGAGTACGAACTTTTTGTAATTGCGAAATATGTATTAGCCATGAAATTGTAGAATATCTAAAAAATTTTGTAGATTATATTACCTTGTTAAATTAAATAAATAAATTTAATATTGAGTTCTTCTGAGTTCGTCTCTATTGGAATTTACCTGATTTAAATATCGAATATTCTACGTTATATATATATATATATAATACTAAGAAATAATTGGATTTTCGATGGCATTCTAAAAACTAAGACAAAAAACCTTTTACTTTGGAAGCACTTCTCACATAAGGGAGATAAGATTTAACAATAACATGCTGTATTTAAACAACACTAAATACACCAAAAGTACTTCTTTATCCATTTATTGTAAATTAAAAAACAACAGTAAGAACCCAATTATTACCTGAAATATCGTAGCTAAATCCAAACATTACTATGGAAAAGGAGAAAAAATTTAGAAAAACTTGTCATCAAGAATTCAAATTTGCTTAATAAAAGAGGTGATTTAACTTACTTAAATTCTTAGACCCAGATTGATATAGACTTTTATCTCTTAATTTTTCTTTTAATTTTTCTTTTAGTTTTTCTTTTCTTTTCTCTTATTTTTATTTAAAATTTTAATTTTCCCTACATTTTTATGTACATGCAATATCCGAATATTTAAATTTTTAAGACTCATGATTTACGCTACTTTGATTTCTTCTCCGTGCATTTTATTATTTTTAATTTTAATTTAATTTAAATTTAAAATTAAAATTTAAAATTTTTTTCTACATATAACCGTAGAATATTTAGTTTTTTTTAACCTTGTTATTAAAAAAGCAGTAACATAACTTTATAAGATTTAATTCCCATAAAAATAGAGTAAACTTAAATTAAAATCCATTAAACCATCAATTTGGAATATGCATCTGATGATTGCATAACACGTGACACTCCTAGTCGTGCTATAGACCTAGGATAATATGAATATTTATTAATAGATATATCATACATCTTTGTTCATACATTGAGCACTGTTTTATTAACACCTGAATAATAATATTATACATATGTACACCTTCCTCATATGTATATTTATTCATTTACGGCATCATATATATATATATATATATATATATATATATATATATATATATATTGAAGTTGAAAAACTTAAAACATTGTCTAATTCAGCATACCTTTCATAACTGGAATGCCCAGTGAACAATGATTATTTTAAACGTAGAATTCTAAGCAAATATCTGTAGAGAACCGAAACAATTACAAAATGACTGTTTCAGTTGTTCCTCTAACCTCAGCCTCACAAATTACACAAATATGGCGTTTCACGTTATTCAAAGTTAAATGATCTTATTAAATATTCCTATTATCGCTATAACATCACAGTTGTTTAATAAAAAATTTTTAATAAAATTAATTTATCTAATTTTGATGATGTGAATTTATATTTTATCAGCCCTGTCCATAATAACTTCTATTTGAAATAATGGCACTTAAATAATGATTATTTACTTAAAAATCCTATGGTAAATATAAAACCAAAGGCCTTAATTAAAAATTAACATTTAATGATAAACGCTATTATAAATGCAGAATAATGAGAAATTATTGTTTAGGAAGTAAAGTTGTTTTGTGAGTTTGAAAAAAATATTCTTATAATAGAATGTGTTAGACCAACCTCACAGAATGTCACTTTATATTTTTATTTATAGAATTAATGTTATTTACTTAGAAATTAGTTTATTTACTTTTTAATCTCGTAAAAAATTACGAAATTTTAATATCGTAAAAACATTAACGAAATTAATTTTATTTATCTATTTAATCAATAGATGACATTCTTAATTTATTTTTTCTTTGTTTGACGTGCAGAGTGAAAGATCATCCCATAAGACATTGGAACAGATCATGTTGCATGGGAAAATCTCATGATTTCACTGAGTTAAAATGAAATCACGTGATTATTTTTTAATCGTATAAATCTGAAAAAGAAAACTAATTCTTACCCTGCCTTAATTGAATTCAATTGTCCTTTGCAAAATGAAATATTTATGGATTTAACTAAGTAAAAGAACAATTCATTTTAACATAGCTAAATGGATTATTATGTAGTTTGAATCGGATTTTTGTCGGCAGGAAAAAACAGTCAATGAGAATTGGCAGATTTGTGAGATCCATTATTCATCGGGAAAATGAGAATAGCAAATAATTTGGGAGGATGGGGTTGGAGATGAGAAAACTTCAGAGGTATTGAATAGAAAATAGGATTTGACGTTTTGATTGGCTATTTTTATCTATCTTGTACTTACCTGCAGATGTTTATATTGCGGTTCGTGATCTTGTCGTGACAATAGGTTAGCTGAAGAGGACTTCTCCATAAAATGTATCGATCTGTGTGAGTTCGAATATTCAAGGAATTGTGAAATAATAATGATTGCGTTTTAATTTCTAATTTCAATTTGTTTTATTGATTTGTGGTACGGTGTTTGAAATTAGAAGTGAATTTTGAAACTTGAGCTTTTGCTTTGAGAAGCTGATAATCTTTATTCACCGATTATTATATGATCTGAAATTACATACAATTTAGGCCTACAGAGAAGAATTTAACATAAAATAAGGTTTGAAAAAGAGGAAAGATCAAGAGTTAAGAAGAGAGTTAAAAAATATAAAGAAAAAAATGAGCTAAATAAATGACAAAAGGAATGAAGATGAAAGAGAAAATAATTTTAAAAATAAAATGTCAAAGAAAAACAAACGTATAAAATAAAAACCTTTTATATTTGAGAAAAGGAAGAAAACCAACAAGAATTTCTCTAAAAATAAAACCGAGAAAATGAAGAAGTAAACGTCATTATGATATTTTTTAATATGAAAAGAAACGATAAAAAGTTGAAATAAATAAAAGTAAGCGAACAAAATGTTTATCTGAAGAAACCGCAAAAAATATTAGAAGTGAAAAGAATTCGAGAAAAACTTAACCTAACACAGGGCTAAACATAATTATTAAAAAATATAACAAAGAAATTGGATTAACAAACGCGATTAACAAACGCGGTTAAATAAATGCCGGTTGAAATGTTGAAATATCAGTAATGACTTTTTGTATCAAAAATGCAATCGAACTAGGTAATTTTGGGCAACAACACATAAATGCAAGTAGTCCTGAAAATAGAGATTTCAATACCAAGAAATACAGAAATAATAATTATTAAGAATCAACAAAAATAGTTCGCTTATATTGTTTGAATAAGCGTTCAGAAATGCATGGAATTTTTTTTCATCCATTCTTCAAAACGTTTTGCAGAATTATCCAAAAATTTACTGACGAGTAGCTGAAAAAAATTCATGAAACTCTGATTTACAGGTCTCATTAACATATATGAACAGCAATCTCTCTTTTGTACATTTAAATGAAGAGGCGTGACATATCCTTACGATTATATATATATATATATATATATATTAGGGTAGGTTGATTTTTCACTTTTTTTAAATATTAAAAAATCTCACTTACCGAACGTTGTGTATGGACCTATTAAGTACTGATACAAAATATTAGATCAAATACTTCAACGGCTTTTTGAGCGTTTGGCATCAAAGATCGCAGACAAAAAATATACTGAAAATTCCTCGTTTTCGCAAGATTTGGCTTGAATATTAGTGAGAAAACCAAATAATTTTAGTATTTAAATCAAGGAATGACATTTTATTTTATAAAAATGATATTAATTAAAGAAATGATAACTAATGTTCAAATTGAAAATCTGCCTCCCCCCATTTTCAGTATCTGCTTTAAAAACATTATGAATTAAGCAGTGATATTTGAATAACTTAAATGATTTTTTCTGTTGTAAGTGAAAATATAACAAACAAACAAATAAGGAAAAACAAACACTATTTTAATAGTGCTTAATATATAGAGTCAAATTGCTTCATATAAGAACCCTTATACAAAAATGCTGGTCTCAATTTCTGACTCAAAACTTTGGCTGTAATATGTTGATGCCTTGCTTCAAAACCGTATACAGTTTGCAAAGCTTCTGTTGTTAACTTGACTGCCCATTCCATGCCTTGGAAAAGTGAGAGCAAATTTGGCAAGTCAAGCTTGGTTCCATTTAACAATGATTCCTGAAGTTCAGATTCAGAGAAACCTTCCGTCATTGGTGGTTCAAAAATACCACAATGATAAATCTATCAATTACGTCCAGTGTGTGGCATTAAAATTAATGGTTGGTATTCTTTTTAACCTTTTTGAAAGAATATAAAAATTTATTTATTGATTCATTTAAAAACTTCCAGTCTCTACTATAATAATTATGGTGAAATTAGATAAAATCTTTAAAATGATTCTATAAATTGCAATAAATAATTGAGTCGTTGATCTATAAATAAATATTTAATTACCTAATAGCTAAAACTCTTTTTAAAGCTTCTTCTCTTACTTCAACTTCATCAGATTTGACTATGGAGTATAGGTTTTCAGACAGTAAACAAAATGTACATCCTTGTATATTTCTTAAAGTGATCTGTTGGATTTCATGAGGCTGCTTCTTGATCTTCTGGATCATATTAAAAATGTGCACTTGCTGATTGTGGAACTTATTATTTCTTTTAATTTCAAACCAACAAGTGGCATACACATTTACAATAAAACTTATTAAACTGTGAAGTTTTGTTGTGAGCTTTTGTGGGTATGTGCCACGACTCAATAAACGCATAAGCCTGATGGCCAAAGTTAACCACCTTGCCTGGTTTAAAGGACCAATTTTCCAGGAGGTATATCTAGAGTCAACCTTACCTCTAGAAATATCCACTGTATATTCATACAGGTGTCTTTGGTCACAACTAAGATCATGTATTTCACCAATTTTCAAAATTGAATGCAGAGGACTGCTAATAGTGGAAAATGATATTTGTGGTAAATCATAATTTCCCCAGAGGAACACTGAATGCCGTAGGGCATTTTGTACAACCATTTATGTTTTTGAAAAGAGCTCTGAAAGGTAGTTCCTTATGATGCAAATAGCAACAATTGCATGAAGATTTTTTTTCTAAAATTGCAACCATTCCACCTTCACAGCCTGTGTTGGCATTAGTGTTGTCAACAAGGATAACCTTGATAGTGTTCTCACTGTTGAATTCATGCAAAACATCCACTACTTGCTCTGCCTGAACAACACCTGTTGCACCACTATTACGGAGAACTCTATGTATCAGATATTGACTTTCATGTGGTGCCTCCTTTGTAAAAGTTAAATGGCGTTCTGGTTCTTTAGTTTTTTCATAGTTTTCTGTTCATTTTCCTTCACAATTTCCTCATACAGCAATGTGTCCTTATTCATTCTCCCATCAACTACAATGCATATAAGGTTTTCCACACTTTCATCATGTTTTTGTTGGGCAGTTGTTTTCACTTTAGACTTTGCTCTATCAACTTTGAATTTATCTATAATATCTTTCATATTAATATTTGGTATAAGAAGGCCTATAGCCTTCAAATCCAAGAGCAAGGCATTGACAAGGCTAGCTCTAAGATTAGAAGATATGTCCCCCCTAACTAACTTGAAAGCATAACTTGGAAATTATAAGGGCCTTTTGGATGTCTCCTGGGCTGCAAATATTCTTCTTCTGGTTTTTCACTTGGAGGATGAGTAGGAAGGGGAAGAAACATTAGCCTGAACATTTGATGTTGAAGCTGCTGGTGATTAAACTAAGTTTTTTCTTAACCTCTCTCTTTCCCTTTTACTTTTTTTATAGCACTTTTATCAACAGGTTCAAGCTGGAAAGTGTCTTTAGACCCTAAATTGCATCTCTAATCCTTTTAGTTATTCACGATCCTGAAATACCTAAAAAAATATATGTACTATCAGAAATGAAATTCCACAAATATTTTAAAAATAAATTTGATAAAATTTAAAATAAATACATTAAATTAGAAGTAATGTTTACTTACTTTAAAGTAGTGTTACTTGCCGAGATTAGCTCGTAAACAGGCTTTTTAATAAATAAATATTAATTTTAAAAATATAAACAAATCAGAATGATTATAAAAGTTGAAATTTTCATTAAAATAAGACTTAACTATTAAAAGAAATACAAGAGATATTCGTGATAATTAAAAGCGTAAAAGAGTAAACAAAGTAAAAACAATCGTTTAGGAGGAGGTAATTTCAACAGGTGAATACTATAAAAATTCCAATAAATAAAACGGCATACGTAAATAGTTATTTGTATATTAAACTAAATATCATATTGTTTTTATTTCTTTTTAATTTTGATGTTTTCATTTAATTTCCTAAGAACAAAAAAGAATACTAAACTTAAAATATCTATTATTAAGCGTATTGTATTTTTTTCTTATTGTTAAATTGTTTTGTTTTATTTAAGCCGACACATGTTTCCGGTAACACCTATATCGCGATAAAAATCCCAATTTATTTCGTCTTTCAGTTTAAATGCTCAAATAAATACAAAGTTTTGAAGAAAAAAATTCTTGTGGTAACTGTTGACATTATTTTGCAACTTTCTTCAAGTGCGATATTTTACAGTTCCAAAATCGACCTACCCGAATATATATATATATATATATATATATATATATATATATATATATATATATAGAGAGAGAGAGAGAGAGAGAGAGAGTTTATAAAGGAAAACTCAACACGTCATATTAGTTATCATATTAGTTCATTATATATATATATATATATATATATATATATATATATATATATATATATATATATATAAAATGGGAATGTTATAGTGGTTCCAATGAGTGAAATGTGTTTATTTTAAATAAAAAGAGAATATGTATTCTTTTATGAAATATATTGTATTTTTTTAATATTATATTCTGCTGCACACACACACACACACACACACACGCACACACACACACACACACACACACACACGAATAATTAAAGAATAGAAGGTGCGCTATGGACTTTGATGTGAATTGGTTTTCCGTGTTGTCCAGTTCATGTTCACTTTTCATTAGAAGGTGCTTGGAGTCTGTTTACATCAGGTCTTGTAAACCATCGTTGTGTAAGCAGCGAGAGTGTTTGCTGGGTATTGCTGTGACCAGTCTTTAGCAATTCATCCCTTCTTCCTATAATGGATCATTTCATTTTTCAAAACTTTGATAAGCGGGAGCAAAACTGGTCGTTTTCTTATATATATATATATATATATATATATATATATATATATATATATATATATATATATATATATATAATTGGAGTAAATAGACTGAACTATCGCCCGGTACACACTCCACCCACGTCTATTGAACAGGTGTAGAGGCTCATCACTTGTTCCCTGTTTAGGATGTGGTTTCCGGCTTTCTCTTTTCCAATCTTTTCACTCTTACGTAGCCCCTTGCACACCAGTGGCCTTACCGCCTTGCCCGGGGTGATATGATTAAAAAAAATATCCTCATTTTATCCCCTAACATAAAAGATAACTTTCAATGCAATACTCAAATTTTGTACCACAAAATAATATATATATATATATATATATATATATATATATATATATATATAAGAATTGTTGAATTTTAGGGAATTGTTGCAATTACGTTTAGCTTAGAAATATCAAAACAGAGCCAACAATTGCTTTTAAAGAAATGACATAAATTAGAATAAATAAGATTAAAAAAACAATTGGAAACGTTCTTTTAGAGGAAAGGATCGGTAACTCTCGTTTACCGTTGGATTTTTTTCAAAAGTAGTAGCCAACAATCTGGACTTACTTTTAAAAAATTTAAAAAGAATATCTATGGTAAGTCGCACATCGATTTTTCTATTTCTTCATTATTTTATTATAAAAGCAGTAATTCAATTATTTCATCCAATTCTCTTGTCAAGAAAGTAAATGTAGTACTTATGGGAAACTTCAGCAGGAGAAAAGATATATCCACAGTAAAATCCCTTCTCATGTCAATGGTATAATCATTTATTGTTATGAATCTTTATTTTCTTCAATGTCAGCTAAAAAACAAATACTCTATATTATTTGGGTTCAAGCTTTTGACCTAGCAGTAGAAGCTTTTCACTACAATAAAAGTTAGAAAATATAAAACTTGAACATTCGTGGCCATCTGTAAATAATAGAGGAGTTTTTATAATTTGATATTCTTCTACATTTGTATTATTCTTGCACTATTTCTAATTGAAATCGTTAGGGCATCACCATTTTGAGTTGAGGGGTAAAATGAAGAGAGAAGAGAAGAAAGGAGATAGAAAGAAATAAGGAAGAAAAGTAAGAGGAAAAAGAGATATCCGGAAGTGAAACAGAAGAAATAAAAAACGAAGATTTTTATGGTGAGGAGAGGTGGCTACTTTGTAGTTCAGAGCCTTCCATATTTTTCAATGTTGCCAAGAATCAGTGCAGGAGTCTTTATAAAAGCTAATATTTCTAATGCTTAGTTTCAATCCGGTCTGAGATTCTAAGTTAGCAAAGTAAGACAACATAAGATTTACACCGGCATTTCCTACTATCTGGAATGTAAAACGCTGGTAATTATCATTAGCTTCATAAATAGAATTTTTTTCATGCGGTTTTAAATAATTCAATGTCCAGAATGCGAATTAATTCTATTTGTTTGTACTTTTTTGTTTAATTATAAAACCTGTCAGAATGCAAATAAAGTTTGAGGCCGACATTTATGACAAAATCTAAACAAATAACATTCAGCCTACGCCACTTCACTCATATACAAGCGTACATCATCGTACGCAGAGAAAATATTGAGACATTTCTAGAAAGCTTTCTGATAAAGTGACATGTTGCTTAAATACTTTGAAGCTCGGGGGAAAATATTAAGTCGCATGAAAAACAAGAGACAATGTTAAAGAAAACAGTGACAATGTTATGCTAAAATTGTGTGCAGGAAGAAAAAGTTAGAAACAAAAGTCATATTAAAAGAATGAAATAATAGAATATGAACAGAGATCAGAAACTGTAATGTAGAAAGAAAGAAGCAAATTGCACTGAGATTTGGAGAGATGTCAAGTTTTTTAATCCGAGCAAGAAAACTGGATATAAATGTAATAATAATAATAAAAAAAATAAGGAAGAAATTTTAACATACAAAATTTCATAAAGCTAAAATACCAAATTCAAGTTCTTCTACCGGGATATGGCAATGATAATATTACTCGTTTCCTTATAAAAATAAAAAACTTTCGGTATTTAATGTCCAAGCAATCAGTGCTACTTTTGGTAGAAATTTGTAAAATAGGTTTCTCAAGTCCTCTGTTATCGTTATTTCCAGGATTAATGAAGAATTCCTTCCTAATCTTTTGTTTAAGATAGTGTGGAATGTCAACATAATGATTGCTATTTTCTTTTCGAGTTATGTGTGATGTTCAATTTAATTGCTGCAAGTCCTCAAGTGATGGGGTTTCTGTTATTTAGTACAGTTCTTTGTGACTCTGTAGCGCCAGTCGACAAGTTCTGAAGAAGAATGTTCCGCGATGAGTCCCTTGCCTCATTCACTCAAAGCCAATTTCAACCATTGTTCTCAGAAAATAGTTATACACAGCTGACAGTTTGTTTCTGGACGAGTTTGGTGCTGTGTATGACATCTGTTTGAAAGCCTTACCATATCTGGAACATGACGGGTTTTTAGGTTAATGTTTTTTTTTGGTTATTTTTTATCAATTTGTGGTGTCGGGCAAAACTACCTTTAGCACAGCCTTTTCTATTTTTAATTTAATTAATCCCCATACTAGATTTGTCATAACTGACCCATACACTGAGATATTTGAAGTGTTTGGTATTTACTAAATTAGGTTTATTTCTTGAAAAACTTGGTAGAGGATGCTGATTGTTTTTGTTCTAGATTATTCTTATCATAACTATGAATACATATGCCATTAATATAGCCTCATTCATCATTAACACATTGGCCTCGGGAGAAAAAGCAGAAAAGCTGTTTTCTAGTAATAGATCTGTATAGAATGTGGTATAGAATACTTAAATGTTCAGTGCCCAACTCTTCACATATTTGCTTGTATCAAGAAAACAAAAATTAAAATTACTGGAATTCATTTCTCTTTTGATATACTTTTGATGAGATTTGAAATGTTTCCGTATTAGAGTCCTCAGTGGCTATGTATGATTTTGAACCAGTAAATTTCCTCTATTAGATCGAGGCATTTAGCATAGTCAGGACCCGGAAAGCTTCTAATGGATGAGAAGATGGTATCTCGATTTATACGTCTATATGCTGTTCTGCGATGAACATTGCATGTATGCAATTTGCTATTTTTTTAATCATTTCACCCCAAGCAAAGTATTGGTGCGCAGAGGGTTACAAAGGAAGAAAGTGAAAGAGAAAGAGGGACAGGTTAAAGAAGGTGTCAGGAAGTGGGTAAGAGAAGGATAAGAATACTGGTGTGATGAGAGTGGAGTGGACAGAGAAATGAGCATGAGAAAAAGGATGCGAGTCAGTGAGATAGGAGATGACTATTTACCTTACATTTAAATTCTTGGCGATTGTAGCTGTCGGGAAAGCAAGTATACGGAAAGGAATTCTACAGGCGGGAAGTGCAAGAAAAGAAGCTGGCGAGTAGAAGTTTCGGTTACAGTTTATTGTTTTCATTGTAAAAGGGTGGGATATAGTTGCTAGTCTAGTAGCATCAGTGAGCTAAGTTCATCGGAGCAGAAGTCGTGAAAGTATTTGTAGAAGAGACTCATTACACCGGTGAGAAAGTGACTGCAGCGAGCTGCCAAGTTGGGATTGATCACATTACCGATTCTCCGTTGGATTTTGTCAAGAACCTCTAGGTTAATAGCAGGGGCACCCGACCAGATGTGGCAGCAGTATTCAATAGGTATTTTAGAAAAAATCTATGACAAAGTGGAAAAAAAACTTTCGTGTGATGCATTTCATCTTTTAGAACTTAATTAGATTAAAACGATGCTTACGTTGATGTGACTGCACATGCGCCTTAAACAGATAGTACGCTGAAAATTTAAATTTAATTTAATTTAAGAAAAATATTTTGGGTATATAGTATATCTGATTTAATTAAGTTTATTTTTGCTTATGTTCTATCCATTTCTATAATGAATAAAAGAAGTATTTTTTTAAAAATAATTTATAATATGAGTCCAGTCAAGGGTGTACATAACTGAATTTTACTTTTTATTTTCGGATGTGAAAAAAACTAAAAAACAAAAAAATATAAACTCACCGTGATATCTTAGATCATTTTTCACTTTTAAGAATATTTACTTTGTTTCACTTACTACTCATTATTCTGATTAATTAAATGATATTTTTTATTTCGGTATTGCTATTATTATCAGTTAGGTTTGGATATACGTTGTATTGTAGTGGATATCGGTTAGGAGAGAAATTGGAGAGCCGAGTACAAATTCCTGACGAATTCGTTTCATTCATTTAAGCACAAATACCATTGAGAAAGGTATTAATTCATCTCTTCTCTTTGTAGCTATGTCAAGACAGATAGGGTTCTATAGCCTTGGTTGGCAACTAGTCTGCCGCAAAAAGTAAAGGCAAACTACAGCGCGAAAATATTCTGCCATGTCAGTCGCCTAAGCATGTGTCACGTATGATAATTAACTGAAAGTATGTTATATTGCTGTCATCAGAATCATTATTATCATTGTCATTATCGTCGACATAGTGAAAAGAAAAGGAATAACATTAAAAATAACCTATATTGACGAAAATAGTGTTGTTCCTTCTCTTTTCACTATAATCAAGAAATCTTCATTATTTTATAAGTGAATTTCTTTATTATTTTTCACATAAAGATTGCCCTGAGGATAAACATAGACAAATAGAAAACTGCATTTAAAAGATCAATTTCCTGCCATAAGGTCACGAGCAGAAATAGAAGTGGAAAATCGAATACGCAGGTGTGACATTTGGGTTAATGTCAAACACTTCATGTTTGAGGGGAATTTTGATGAATATTTACAATTATATAAATACATTATGTTAATTATCTCTTTACGAAGAGATAAAAAAATAGCAAATAAGAGAAAGAAAGAAAAATACACAGAAGGAAATAGATGCGTAATACCGAAATAAGAATGATGAAATAGCAAAGAAAGAGCAGACAAAAGAAATAAAGAGAATTGTGATTAACAAAGAAAAGAAAAACAAGATTGAAAGACGAAAAAGTATGAAAAGACCTGAAAAGGAAAAAAGTGTTGGGGTATGTAATCAGTTTCTATAAAAGTTGAAATTTCATTGGATGTGTTTTACCAAACAATACTTATACCGACCCACTTGCGATGAGAAAGACAAAGTAAAATTTTAATGATGTTAATCATCATATCGATATTATTAGAACTGTCACTTAATCAAATTCACGGAAACAAAACACAGTACAAGAATAAAATGGTTTAGACAATAAATGTAATGTGACATTATCTCCCTCGGGTATATTTTCTTTTGTTGGGTTTACTACAACGGAGAGAGAGACATTAATATTAGTGGCATTATTAGTTGTGCTTTATTGTAATTTGCGATGTGAGCTTAATTAAAAAAAAACTATTTTAATACTATCATATACTTGTAAAATCCGGGAAATTGAAAAATTAGCTATTTTAATACTATCATGTACTTGTAAAATCCGGAGAATAGATAAATTAGCTGACAATTTGAGGGAAAGAGAGAAATATAATTTTCTTTCTTTTTCAGTATAGTTTTCTTTCTTTTTCATATACGATACACATTATTTTGCGCTAGGTGAAAATTCGACAAAACGGTCGCACTCATAATAAAATGTCAGAATTTACTTGATGAGGTAAATTAAGGTTAAATCTCCCAACAGATGTTCGATGAGAACAGAAAATTTGTGGGAATTGAAAAATTTAAATATGACGTAATCGAAAGGAAGTGAGCTGTTGATATTTCATTCGTCGAGCGAAGCTCCACCCACCCTGATTCGTGTGGGTGGAAACGGTCTCATTAGTCAAAAGCTTTGAGTCGGCCGAATCCCCCGAGAGGATTTTGGGGATGGTTATAAAAATCCGGACTCGGCGAGAAAATTCAGTTTAGTTGTTGGTGTGCCAAAATGTAATGACTGTGGAAAAAGGTTCCCAACTGGGGATCCATGAACTTATGGCTAAAGAATTAATGTCGAATGAAACCTGCCGCTGATTGACTTAAAGAGTTAATGTCGAATGAATCCTGCCGCTAATTAACTTAGAGTTAATATTGAATAATGAGCCTCCGATAGGAACCCCGAAAGAACGTTATCGTTTTAAAACTTATTTGGGAGAATTGAAATTTCTGCTTTTTCTTGACAAAAAAGCCCGCACTGCTATGAAAATAATTTTTAGAGTTTAGTTGAGAGTTTCCAAGCGACAAGGATAAACCAACCCCCACACCGCTGCCGTTACGTCGCCGCCCTTAGTCGCCTTTTGATTCGGCAAATTCCGTTAAGCTCCGATAAGGACCCGAAAGAACATTGTTGTTTAAAAGTTGCATAGAGAATTGACAGCTCTGGTCATAGAAAACATGTGAAAAGATTTTAAAAAGAAACTGAAAAGCTCTGATATTTTTAACAAAACTTGGAAAAGACGCTCGTATTTAAAGATTGAAAGCTCTGATATTTTTAAGCGAATCCTCTCTCCGTTGTAAACTGGCGTTCGGACAATTGTACCCTCCGCTTTTTGTAATTAATAATTTTTTATTATAAAGAATTTATTCGCAACTCTCCAGGCGTGTTCGACCTTATTCATTTATTTTATTATTTTATTTTATTTTGTTTTGGTGCCATGTTTATTTTTTAACACAAGTGTACACCAGTGTCCGGTCTGGTACTGGTGGAAAGACGACTACTGAAATTGCAAAACGCGACTTTCTGAGATCAATTCACAACGTGGGCAGTAGTCCGTTGTTGCAATAGACGTCTTGAAAACCAGCCTTTGTGACGACATCATTGTATCGAGATAATCACGACCAGCAACAGCTGCCAAAAGCGTTGAAACAGTGGGTACCGTTTCGACATCATCGCAGCGGGAACCGTTCCTGAACCAGCGAGCGACCAAACTAACCGGCCAGCCGTGTGGCAGTGTCTCAACTGGTGCCGTCACGACCGTCGACGAGAATAAGCGACACAACGAGCCAGCCGCGTTAAGAAAATCAGTTTTACATTTTTATGTATGATGATATTACTTTACATAGATCAAATAATTTTCGGTATTTTTCAAAGTTGTCTTCAGATACAAAGTAACAGCTTACTGTTCCAGTGATGCTAATGCTGATAGAGATCCACAGATATGACTTGAATGGGTCTTCTGGAAATTCTATGCGTCCCCAGGAAATTCTATCAGTCCAAATTATAGTTATTTAATAAATTGTAGTGTTAGACTACAGGGCTTCAGACTAGGCTTTTTCGTTTTTTTTACCATCGTTCCGAAAAAAAAAAAAAAAAAAAAAATTAATCGATCTGAATCACTTAAACTAACAGAAGTTTCTAAATTAAATTCTTAATTTAAAACAAAAACAGTATTTTCACTTAATGACAATTCAGTTAAGAAACTACATTAGGTGCTTCCACTAAATCGCTGAAAAAGTATGAAGAAAAAATAGTATGAAGAAAAAATTCCCAAACCTAATAAAAACAAACTTTTCCTTTCAAAATGTTTATGTTATTAAGAGGAAAGATCAAATTATGTTTTAATCATTTTTAAAATGGTTACGAGAGTCTACAATGGAAAATGTAATATTACGTAACTCAGTTTTTCCCGGTGAAAAACACATTAATTTGGAAATTTTTGTTTTCATTTTTTCTAATTTACAAAGGTTAAAAATATTTTAAAAATGATTTGTTTGCGTTAGTTATTAAGTTATTAAGTGAAGACTATATTTACTAAACGAAAATTGTAAAGTTTCATACAAATCGTCGAGCCTTTGTATTTTTAAAATAAGTTTTAATTTTTTGTTTTTGTACATTTCAAATTTTGTTTTTGGATAATAATTTGTGTATTCATTAAAAGGTCATGAGTTTCACGGCTTCATCCCCTTACAGGAAAAGATATTTGGACAATAATGTCACTTGTGATCGCCATAGACACTGAACTTATCTCACATCTGGCTCTTGTATCATGTCAAATTATACGGAAAAGGCCAGAAAGATCAGCATTTCGTGATTAAGAAATAGTTTGTCTAAATTTCATGCTATAAATAAGTAACGCTTCTTATTTTTGATTTCTAATTATAGAGGATCGCTTACAGTAATTACTAAACATTCAGAATGAAAATTTGCTCGCGCCTCATTAGCTTTGTGATAAAAGTACACTTAAAAATAAACACACACACACACACACACACACACACACACACACACACACACACACACACACACAGAGACTCTTCTGAAGTTTTCTAAACCTAGTAGTCGACGCTTGTGTTTTAAAGTTGTATAATAGAGTGTATTCCATATCTACGATTTATTTCAACAGATTACAACCTTAGAATTAGGTACTCCGTCTAAATCGCTAAAAACAGCAAAGTATAAATAATAAAGGTTTCAAACTTAATAAAAACGAACTTTTTCCATCAAAATGTTTATATTATTATTAAGAAGAAAGATCAAAGTAATTTTTAATTAATTTAAATTGTTTTTAATTCTTTCTAACATGTTCGAAATTTTGGTAGAAAATCTTGAATTAGCGGATAACCAAAACGTTACGATTCTTTGCAATGGAAAACGTAATGATGACATCACCCACTTCTTTTCTGAAAATTCTCGCAAAACCAAATAATTGTCGGATTTTAACGAAACTTTTAGTACTCATTCACAAATGAATGAAATCATTTTTGAAATTATAATTTTTTTAAAATCTTGGTAAAAATATGTTTTTACCTCTGTTACCCCCTTCACGTAAATCCATGAAATTTTAATAAATATAAAGTGTTGCAGTCTATAGTTTTATTAGTTAACACCGGACTCATTAGACAATATAAATCATCTATTTGTTTAAAATTTTGCCTCTGTATTCAAAAATCTGCTCCAAAGAGTAAAATAAAAATGCTATAAAACTTTAATATTATTTAATGTGATAAGCTTTTAATTGCTTGAATAAATAAGAAAAATTAAGAACATTATAGTCTGAAGAAAAAAAACTTTGATTACTAATGAAATTTTAAAAGAATTGTTTTCATTTTTTTGTTATTATAATAATTTATAAAGTTTCAAAAATATTTTAAAAATAATCAAAAAACTGTTGCTGTTAGATTTTTTTTATCATATTGCCTATCGAATAAGTTTAATAAATATCGTTCTGCCTCCATATTTTTAAAATAATTAAAATGTTTTGTCCATTTGAAGTTATTTTTGTATGGTCATTTCTATGTGCAAATTAAAAGATCAGAGTTTCCTCCATTACCCGAAAAAATTTGTAGAATTTTGTTACTAATAAACGCCATACACTTTATTTCAAATCAAGAATCTCTCAACAAATTCTTTATTTACGGCGCGGGTAGGTAAAAAATTCAAATCTGTGATTAAGAAATAGTTTTATTCTAAATTTCACGCTATAAGTAAGTAATACTTGTGTAAATCAGATTAATTTAACATAAAATTTGCTAATTATTCAAAAATAATGTGTCACAGATGTGCATTTTATTTTTCCAAGATTTTTAAAACCGAAAATTAACTTTTGTTTATAAATGTGTCGATCGCTCACAAAATTCAAAAATTGAAAAAAAAAACCCTCAAACTTTTTTATTCCAATCAATATAATTTCTGTTTGAAATAAACCATGGAGTATTTTGCTTACTAGAAATAGTAAATTTAATTATTTAGCTTTCAATTAAAACTCAAATAAAAGTTTAAAGAATATTCTTTCATTTTTAAAAATTCAGTTTAAAAGTTAGATATCGAAATGCGGTGGGGTACCTCTTTAAAATACATATACATGTTTTGAACAGTACGAATAAATAAAGTTTAATTTGCTTTGATTTTCGAATTCTGCAGGCATTTTCGTGGCCATTTTAAAAGTTCATTACTTGTACCTTATATCATTTCAGTATTTGTATTACAACATCTGAAATTTCCACGTGAATAGTATAAATAATGAGATGGCATTTCTCATAATTATATATATATATATATATATATATATATGAGAATCCTACAACACTTTTATTCATGTTTGTATGATCCTAGTATGTATTTATTTTTATACGCAGATCATGCAAACATGGCTGAAAGGGTTGTAAGATACTTGATTAACTCCTCCATAATTCTGAAAATTTTTGGTTGTTTGAAAATTCTAGTTGCGCGTTCGTAAAATTCCCTGGATGTGCGTTTGAAAAACGGGAAAAATCAGTTATTGTAAATCGCATGAAGATACCGAAAGGTTGATATCTAGGTTGCGGAAATAACTCATTTTCGCGCGTGCGCGCACACACACACACACACACACACACACACACACACACACACACACACACACACACACACACACACTACATTCAAACTCTCGGTTACGCTGACTTGTGTCTTTGTACTTCTTTGTACTAGGGATTCCCAAAATGTTGCCGCACACCGGGATCATCTTCCCTAGAATAACATCAAGTAGTTACCTCCCTGTCGAATCAGCCATAATGCGATTTGAATCAGAGTTTTATGGTCTTTATAACCAGTCGCAATAGGTGTGGAAAAATCTATGTGGTTAATACTTCCTACATTTTCCAACATTTTTGTAAATATTTCATTAAAATTTTATATTTGTCATTTTATTTTAATTGTAATTTTATTTTGATTTAATACGAAAAAAAAAGGGGGATTCATTTTGCTTTAAGGTGAATCCATTTAACGTGTGCGTGTATTTCGGTTGCGAATGCTTTTTAAAGTAATATTATATTAGAAGTACAAATCTTTATTCAGTTGATTAAAATGGATTTTGAAAATTTATTTTCTCTGCTTGCCTAGCGGCTATATTTTTTCAATTTCCTCATCTATATTTGTAATTTTCTCAAGATTATATGACATCTTGTTGCACAGTTGTTCACCGATCATCATGTAATTTTTGGTTTATCATGATTAAATGTTTGAAAATCAATTTTTCATATAAAAATTTGTTAAATAATATGATATGCCAATTAAAAGAAATAGAATTTCTCATAAATAGTAATAATTAAAAAAGCTGGTCGAAAACCCTGCGTAAGTTCTTTGATTTCAATAAGAGGTTATAGGTTGGAGGTGTGTATGTTCTGAATATTACCTAGTTTGAAATTAATCACTCATCATGAACTCTTAAACGCATATTAATTTAAAATTCGCGAAAGATTTCTAACCCCGAATTTTTTTTATTTTGTAAAGTAGATTTTTTCAGTATATTTATAACAGCAATAAGCTTAAAAACGTTTTTATGAGAGATGAAGTTGATATAATAGATAGAGGACGCCACCGGAAACTACGTAAATTTAAGGAATCAGCGCACATGCTAGGCTACAAAAATCTTCTAAGCTGACCAAGCATAGAAATGAATACAATATGGAAACCAGTAATAGGGAGTGCTAAAGAAAATCATTAGTATCAAAAATTGCATTATGAACTCTGGTAAAAAACTTCTCACGTTCTTATATTACGCATCAAACACTTTGCTAAAACCTTAATGAATCTTGGAATTTTAAAAAAGTAACGCAGCATTTACATCGTTCCTCATATTCATGACGTTTCAACCGTTGTACGATCCGGTCTTTTTCAGGTGTTATACGTAAGAATTTCGAACCGAACCCTTTACAGTGGAGTAGATTGTCCACGTTCCATGCCTTTTTGTGCATTTCAGTCTCTCAACTCTACATGTTTTTTTGTTCTTTATGCTGTGGATGTGTATTGAACTAACAATTATTTGGATCAAGTCACTCTTTGGATTACGCAACTAACAGTTTTATCCAATGAGCCATGTGTCCTTTAATATCAAAGAGTAAATATTTGGGACTTAGTGGGTTAGTAATTTTACTAAATTTAATTTTTTTACCCTTCTAAAGTTTTTTTGTTATTATTGTTTTTCTCTAGCTCTTTGTATTATTGGTTTCCATATTATATTCATGTCTATGATTAACCAACTTGGATTTTATTGTCCCAGCATATGTGCTGGTTCCTTAACGCGGTAGAAATGAAAAGAGGGCTGGATTACTATGTGATATCCACATTCATATAATGTCGGGCAGTTTCCACATAGACGAAGAAAAAGCTGTAGTCAACAAAAATGTGGTCCTACCGAAGGATGTTTAGAATTCTATGAACGGACAAAGTAAACAACGAGGAAGTCTTAAAGAAAATCTGATTCTGAGTGTAAACTCAGAGTCAGAGACAGCTGAACATTCTTGGATACACAATGAAGCAAGAGAAATAGGGGAAGGCAGCGAGTCACTTACCTGAGGTGGGACGTTTAGCAAAGGGAAATATCTGCTAAGTGCTACAACAGATAGTAAGTTTTGGAGAAGAATGATTCTCTGTGTTCCGAAGGGACACGACACGTAGGAGAAGAACGAAGTCAGACAGATAAAAAAAGGTTTAGTGAATGTTAGTAGTATTACTGTTAACCAATGTGATGAATCCTAAACCCATTCAAATCAATTATCTAGCATGAAATTCTTCATCATATTTCTGTTGCTATTGTTTTCTATATTGTTTTTCTAATATAAATTTCAAAGGTTAATATTTTCATATCACAGATTGCTTAGATAAAGCACTCGATCTCTTCATTTTCGTAACAACAGATTGCACAATACTTGTTCTGTTAATAAAGAAAATATGTTTGGTTTTGTAACAATTGAAAAGTATCAAAACAAGTTTTGAAACAATCCTGTTATGAGGAGCAGATAAGAAAAACTCATACATCTAATTTATATTATTTATGTCTGAGTATATAAATAGATTTAACTAGGCACGTAACATATAAACATAATTATCTTGTCAAACAAAAGAAAGATAATTATTTACCAATTTCATTGACAAGAAGGTTTATTCACACTATCTTATGTGGGTAATACCCCACAACATTTATATTCTGTCTATTGTCCTCATTTTTGTTGTTGTTATTACAACGTTTCTACTTCCTCAGGTGTATATCGATCTACAGGGAATTTTGAACCGAACCCTTTATTTTACTCATGTCTGAATATATTATCTAGATCTTAATTTTCAGTTCGTACTGTTCATAACATACAGCAGCAACAGTAGTTGCAACTTAATCAGCAGGTATGTTAGGTTTAAACCTCCAAGTTCGGTACAGTATACGGTTCTACTAGAATCAAGTACTACTCAAGTAGTTCAATCCGGTATTGTTTACTTCCACTTAGTGGAAACAGGCAAGCAATAGAGCTGAACAGTTCGAAATAACTAGACAATATCCTCCTCATCCAAGAAATTCAGACAGAAAATGAAGGTTGATATAAAATTGGCCATTCAAAATGATGATTACTACATTTTGAAGGTTAACATGAAAATATAAGAAATACTAATTAATTTTCCTGAATTCAAACAAAGAAAAAGTCTTTTATTGATAATAGCGTATTATAAATATTACGAATCAATAAAAATTTCTTTCAATAAAACGGAGCATTAAAACAATTTTGCATCTTGAGGTATTTCTTTCCTTAAACAAGATTAATCCACATTAAAGACTTTATAGTTAGTTCTAGAGTTCAAGTAAATTTGTTTTAGTTTTATGATAAATTATATTTATTATTAATGCTAATTGACGTGGAAAACTTTTCGAATGATAACATTTAATGAAGTGATAATGGCAAATGAGATGAATAGAAGGGAAATGTGATACCAACAGTGATTCTGTAACATTACAGTGTCAAGAGACGTTCCTCTTTATTAACACGGTAATGTTGTTTTACTGAATCAACATTATTTTAAAAATGATTCATTATTGGAAACAAAGTTTACAAACATTTTTTAGTATAAAGATGCTGTGGATACAATGGGTCAAACATGTGAGCAACGACAAGATTTTGGTGAGAATGTAAGTGAAAAGGAAAATTATACTTAATATCAGGAAGACACAGCTGAGATTTTTGGGATTCAGAACGAGGAAGAAGGGTTTGAAGAATTTAATACTCACGAGACGGATAAAGGGAAAGAGAAACAGGGGAAGGTAGCGTGAGATATATTTGATAGGTGTGAGAAAGTGGATGGCGGAGCGGGATTTGGGAGTGATTAGAAGAGGAAAAGTGGAGAGCGACAAGCGATAGGGGTAAGTGAAAGTCCATGATCATCTACGTCTTGAAGGGACAAGGCACATAAAGAAAAAGATATTTGCAGGAATGTAAAAAATAAACGTTCATCTCAAAGTACATCTTTATCAAGTCAAGGAATATCGTTCAAGTGAAACTTGGCGTGTTATTCATGTGAACACCTGATAACCTAAGGAAAGTGAATAGTTTAAAATTCAGTTTGTTTTTCACACATCCCTCTTTTTTATACATGAATAGAAGTGGATTTGTTTACTAATTTTTAGATACGGGTTTGAATTTTAACAATGCAATTTCTGAAGTTTTTTTTAATAATGTGTAAGTAGCGTGTACCCGTGTGTGCACGCGCGTTGGGGTATATTTCAACATTTACCAAATTTTTATACCTTCATCTCAAAATTCTTTTTGTTTCTATTTATGTTTGTCCGTATTTAATATGCCTTATTTTTTCGATATTTTTCGCCGGTTGAGAATATGATTCCTATCGTGGTGAGGCTGAAGTGCTATAAGGAGTCTGCAGGGTCAGCATAACATCATAAACAATAACTATGATACTTAGCTTCAGTAAATTGAAAAAGAAACAATTTAGAACATGAAGAGGATACTTTTTTCTAAGATATTTACTGTTCTTCCCTCTCTGTTTCAAAGATGAAGACGTAATAATTACAAATAAAAATAGCGACTCTGATTAGGTATGTTAATATTGATATTAGCAATGAAAATAGAAAAAATTATGAATACATATTTTTAACGCGCAATTATTCATAATAGGGAGAATAACACAAATGTACGAGTCCCGGGATTTGGTAATTTCTCTCGGGTTTAGCAAAGTCTCTTTTATCAGTGATGATTGTTGATAGAGAAGAAAAATGTTATTATTTACAAAATAGTTCTTTCTTTTGTACTTAAGTATTCTATAAAGTTCTCGAAATTTTAATTTTAATTTTCACAGAAAGTGGGGAAAATTTTGAGAAAGCAAAACTAATTGTGTCATTTTTATCGATGCCTATTGATACAAATATCAAAATTAGACCTTCTTTTTCAAGTGGAAATTGCTTGCATATGTCACCGTTGAACATCTTCAATGTTTTCTCGTTTCAGTTTATGTCCTATTTCGCACATTTATAAATCTACTAATCATCCATGCATTGAATATATATATATATATATATATATATATATATATATATATATATATATATATATATTGTTCAGTGCTCTTGCTATTTATCTTGGGGTCTTCAACAAAATTCAAGGGAGGATCTTTGATCGCCTTCAGTCACTTTCTCACCGACGGAATGTGACTTCTTTCTGTCTTTTCTACAAATATTTTCACAGCTTTTTTTTTTTAATCATTTCACCCCGAGCAAGGCAGAAACGCCACTGATGTGCAGGGGGTTACATAAATGTAGAAAGATTAATTAGAAAAGAGTGAGGAGTACAAGCTAGTTAGAAAGGAACAATAGAAAACTGAGAAAGCAGGTGCAATGACAGGTACATGGGCGGAGAGAAAGGGAAGGTTATACAGGGGAGGGGAGAGAGCTAGAAGCCAGTGGTTAGTAGGTGAGTATTAACTTTGCTTTTAAATTTCTGGAGGTCGTAGCCGTCAGGAAAGCAAGAATACGGGAGTGAGTTCCACAGGCGGGAAGCGCGAGAGAGGAAGCTGCAGGAGTAGAATTGTCGTCTGCGTTTGGCTAACCTGACTGTGAATGGGTGGGACCCAGTTGCCAGTCTGGTTGAACGGGTAAACACCTGTTGAGGAGGCATCAGTGACTTAAGCTCATCCGAGCAGAAGCCATGAAAGTATTTATAGAAGAGACAGAGGGAGGCCACATTTCGACGATGGGAAAGTGGCTGCAGACGAGTCGCCAGATCAGTACCTATCACATTACAGACTCTCCTTTGGAGCTTGTCAAGAACACTGAGGAGAACGGCAGGGGCACCTGACCATAAATGGCAGCAGTACTCCATGCACGGACGGATGGTTGACTTGTATATATGCAGGATGGATTCAGGTGGAAAAAACATCCTGGATCGACATAGTGACCCAATCTTCTTAGCAGTAAATTTTGCTATGGATTCAATATAGTGCTTCCATTTGAGGTCTGAGGACAGGGTAAGTCCGAGGAGGCGTAGTGTATTACTCTCCGGGAGAATCATCTGGTCCATGCTTATGGGAGGCAGAAGAGGTTGCCTGTAATGGTTGACAGACAACAGCTTGGTCTTAGAGGAATTTAAGTTGACAAGCCACTTCTTGCCCCAGTTCACCACAGAGTGTAGATCCCGCTCAAGGTCAGCAGCGAGATTATGTCTGTCCGCCACGACAGGTTTTTTACTGGAGCGGGAGTATATTGTAGTGTCATCTGCGTAGATGCCTACTTGGGACCTGATCTCATCTGGGAGGTCGTTGATGAAAATAAGGAAGAGCGTTGGGCCCAGGATAGAGCCTTGTGGGACACCAGCATTCGTGCTGTAGGACGAAGAGGCACGCCCATTCAGAACGACCTTCATTTTGCGGTTATTTAAGAAAGATTGGATTAGGTCAAGCAGGCGACCGGTAATACCATAACCGCGTAGTTTGCATAGGAGGCCAGGGTGCCAAACCCTGTCGAAAGCCTTGGAGATATCCAGAGCAACCGCGCGAGCCTCGTCAGACTCATCAAGGGCCTGTAGCATGTACTCCGTTACAGTAGTTAGCAGGTCGGCTGTGGACCTGTCAAATCGGAATCCAAAGCTTCTGCTCTAGAAGTTTTTTCCCTGGTGCCCCGAACACATAACTTTACTTGTGTTACTAGTCAAAGCACTTCAGTATTCAAGTTAATCAAATACAAAGGGAGAAAACCACGCCTTCATTTTGAAATGGAAATAACACGCCTCATTTCAAATATTTGCCTGCACATAAACATTTCTGAATATTTTTCTAAGATTAGAGTACCAAAATAGATTCTAAAGTGCTAAGCACATACATTGCATGTACACCACTAAAAATCCGAATTATGTTTATTTAGAAACGGAAAAATTCTCATATTTTGCCATACTATTAAATCAACATATATAACATAGGAACACTATAACGTGATGTATGTTGTATTTAAAGTCTTTTTTATAATCATTTCATCTCGAGTAAGGCAGACCACCACTGAGTCAGGAAGAAATAAAATTTCTGCTCTAAAATATTATGATGTTTTCGCCGTTTATCAATAATCGTAACTTAGTTGTTAAGTAAAGGATTAAAAAGTGATCAGATAGGAAACGTTATTTTCTTTGTCTGCATGAGTTCGTTGTTTCAAAGAGATTGAACATCAAGTTACGACCTAACAGTTTTATTCTCTATGTTCTGCCACCAATTTCTCAATTACGTTTCAATTGTACTTTTGTAATTAGGCTTAATATCTTTGTTTTGAAATTCTCTGGTGGGATGGGATTGACAACAGCGCATATTGGCATAGATCCAACGGCTGACAACAAGCAAAGAAAATAAAGAGCGTATCAAGAGAGAATGTTTAAATAAACATTTTATCTTTTCTAAACCTGCATTCATAAACGCCTAGATAGGCGCATAAACAATCATATTTTTAGTTTCTGAATGTTATGTTCCCAAAAGATATAAAGCAAAAAGTAGAGACAGTACAATGAAGTGAATAAATATGAAAATAATTTCAGTCAAACAATGCAGTTTAATTAGAGATACAAACGAGAAGAAATGTGAATGAAGGAAAATAAGGAAGAAGAAAAAGATAAAGAACAAGAACTTAGAGAAAGAGTAACGAAACAAAAAAAAATGGTGAAAGGAAAAGGAAGCACCCAGATTTCTGGTCTCTGTTCTTTGGTTTTCTACCAGCATCTCAACTGGTTTCTATGACTGTGGAGCATTGTTCAGTGACAAATTTTCATTTTTGGTTCATTTACATCTTCGCCTTACATTCCACAAATTTTTGTTCGCGTTTGATTCGCATTTTTACCCTTCTTAAAATAAAGCATGATATACTAAAAATGTCATTCCTTTTTACCTTCAATAGAAGCAACAAATAACATACGTTAATTGACACACTTGAAGAATGCATGCTGATGTGAAAGCTATCTCAATTCGATCAAATGTGAATTTTTAAAATGAAGTTAAAATCAAAATTTTTTCAGTGACGTTAATTAAAAGTTCTGGTGCTATTTAATGACAAATACCAAATATAATCTTAGTCAACCCAATCTCATATCGGGTTAAAAAAAGTGTCTCTAAATAGATCTTGAGCTGACATCTTCTAGCCATCCACGAAGTAATCTATTTTCTTACATTTTCCAACGTTCATCTTGAATATAAAACGATGTGGGACTCGATGAAGACCTGTACATCTTAAATGGATGCTTTTAAAGACTTTATTCTATTAATGACTTTCCATTCATCTCGTCTGTTACTAGAGAATAGTCTGACGGAAAACTCTATATAGGTAAACGCTTATAAATATGAAACCAGCTGTCTTTTTGAGACACACAAGAAATCTATAACTATAGCAAAATCTGGCATAATATATCATAACTAGTTATAGAATTTTCTGGGATAAAATAAAGATAGCTGACCGCGCATTGCTAGGAAGTTAGGAAGAGGACATATATTACAGCAACATTGTGTCGTTTTGTTTGCTATGCAAAGTAGTTATAAAAGAGTTTCTCATAGTTTATAATCACCTGGATGCTTGACGTGCCGGTCGCTTTACGAAGAGCCAATTTAAGCGAGATATCAATAAATAATTTCTTCGAGTTAGAAGTTTCCCTTTACCCGTCAGAGTGTTTGAGGAATAAAACAAAATTAGATGAATAATTTTGTGTCGAAGTGATTTTTGTTTCTTTTTAGTAGTTGCTCGAGAGTTACTTTTTGGCTGGTAAAAGGTATTGCGATTACGATGTGTTTGTTTTTGTAGATCCGATGGGCAGACTGTGATTTGGATTCTAACTTATACATATAATTATATATAGTAACATATACATATATGTATCATATACATATATACATATATGTTATAATATGAAAAATTCGCTACCTGTTGAAAACAAATGAAACAAAACGTTAACACTTTTTGATGGATCGATCTCTTTGTGATGTCTTTGATACGGTTAGTGATGGCGGGTGGCTAGGATGCAATCCTCAATCCTGATTTGGACCGTATAACCGATACATTTTTGTGAATAATAAATTTTGAGGCATTCCAAGAGAGTAGAATAAACTTTGATACGTCGTGGCGATTCGGATACGATGCAGCCTTCTAGCTATATTGACAGAGCTTTAGATAAGAGAGTCGACTTATAATTCTTAGACTGACTGAGTCTTAAAAGTTTAATTTACTTGGATCATAAACATAGATATGTTTAAATCTAAGATGGCTGGATACTGGAAATTTTATCACACAATTGTTGAATGCGTAGAATTACTCGGGTAGACTAATAGTTATGTTAAATCGGAAATTCACGGAGGCTGAGGTTTGGAATAAATGATCAGTCAGATTGAAAAGTATATTTAGCTAGTTTCTGTCGATTATACTCACCGACTCAATTGAGACGTTAGCGGTGTAGTAAGAAATCGAAACTAGAATCGATTCTTCTTATTATCTTCTGTGTTGTGTTTTGTTAGGACGTGGAAGTTTGTGACTCTCTAAAATTTTCTATCACTTGGAGCACTTAGGTTTATATTTTCGCTGCCTATTCCACTCTCAGTCATTTATATAAGTTCCTTACGTTTGGTTACTTGGTGCTTTCCTCTTGCCTTCGGTATGTTCTGTGAGTTTCATATTCTGTAAACCTCCTTTCCTCATTATGCGACTAAGAAACCTAACATTTTTTTATTCCTCGTTATCACATGTTCAGTTTCACGTTATTCTTAACATTCTTTGGTAAAACCACATTTCTGTTATCTCAAATCTCGTTTTTATTAAACCCTCGGTCATAATGAATTGTGACTTTGTGTTAGTATAACCATCGAGGAGTTACAAACAGTTCCGTCTAGTCAATTTCATTTAAAAGTCAACTTGGGGTATAGATTTCAAATCTTTTTCAAATATTCCGTGCATTAGGATCGCCTTCCTAACTGATAAAATCATGCAGTTACCCTTCGACCATGGTAAGGTTTAACTTCGAATCTCATGGTCAAAAACGAGCGTTCTAACCATTCCATCATACGCCCATTATGCATATATATGTAAATTTCCTAATCCTATCTTTCAAAAACCTTTCAACTAAACTTGCAAACAAAATAGCCGTTTCTAACACTAACACTTTCAAGACTATTGGTGACATAAACAGGAAGAAAAATATATCAAACACTATTTTAAATGACTAAATTGCAAAAACGAGTACGTGGGAAAGTATTAAAAACACAATTTCGTCTTTTAATTAGGCTGGCGTTAGTGAAATCAAAGTTATATCCTACGTCGTTTCCATGTAAAATGAGAGAGTTGGAACGTCTTTCTAAATGCAAGTCTCTCTTGTGTTTGTCACATTTACAAACACAAGAGAGACTTGCATTTATTTCTGTGAAGACACATACTAAATGATCTCTTTTCGTTTATTTAGGAGCATAATCTGGTATTGAAATTTCAAAATTTTAATTTTTTCTGTCAAACATAGATTACATCTGTCTCTTAAGCTATTAGGGGTCCTAGAATTGCCCATGAGTTTCAATTTTATCTGTGGATTTAAGTTATTATATATATATATATATATATATATATATATATATATATATATATATATATATATAATTCAGCATCACCGCTAGCCATGCTAGTTTTATGATAGGAACAATAATGCAAGTTGAATTTTTGTAGGATTCCATGTTTTTGAATATCACAAGAGAGGATACAAGGAAATGTTGAAAGTTCTCAATCTGGACAAGACGCACTTCTATGTAGCATTATTCGTTTTGGTCAGATCAAGGGCAGTGCATTTAATCGAAAACATTTCATTACCACAACATAAAACTTTTTAGAAAGATATTTGAAAGTTTAACATTGACATTTTCAAGTAATACGTTAACAATCAACTTATTAAATTTTCTCGTAGTATCTGTGATCTTTCAGGAGTATACTGAAAGTTTTCACATTTATATTTATTCATATATTTATTGCCATTAGACATAAGAAGCGGTACTTAGATTAGTTATGCGTTTTTATCTTTTAATATCGAGTTAAATCAAATGTCTCACCTCCCATTGCTTTTGACATAGCTTCAAACCAGTTGACTCATACAACCGATTTTTGTTTTTGTTAGGAGTAGCTAATTTCTTTCATCTACGAACGGTAAGAACTTTAAATACAATATAGTTACTGCCCCTGTCTTTTGAGACGAGTGCGGTACATGTGAATTAAACATGGTGACTAACTGACACGAACGTGGAATTCATGAATTTTTTCTTGTACAAACTGATTTTCGAGATGCTCTCTTATATTAGCCCGACCAGTGTTGCGCATTCAACAAGTCTGTATTAAATAAACTAAAACTCTATAAATTTAGCTAGAAGGCTGTATCGTATCCGAATCGCTACTTCTAGTTAATTCTGCCCTTTTTGGGATGCTTATTTCAAAATTTATTAGTCGCGAAAATGTAATCGGTTTTCGATCTAAATCAGGATTGAGAACTGCATTCTAGCCACCCGCCAACACTAACCACCTACAAATATCACATATATGAATGTGAAAAGTTTAAATTTTTCTTTTATTTCTAAATATTACTGCTGCCTATTTTCACATTATTCCATAGCAAATAACTTTCCTCACTCTTTTCTTTTTATTTAGGAAAATGCTTTTATTATTGATGAACTTTTTGCATCAATTTAGATTATTTTTATGTAGAATTCTTTTAAAGTATCATCTGATACTTCACTAATAATTTTGATTTTATCCATTACTTGACGATTACCTAATATTGAATTAGATAAAGGTAACATAACAAGCTTTCTTTTATCACTTCTGTTTTTTGTAGAAGGTCAATTAGTTTTTAAGAAGTTTCCAGCATTCTTCATCTAGCTAATTTAGTCAGTGCATATTTCAAGTTCCTTCACGATTTTCACTTGAATGACTTTATCTGTGACATTTCAATGATTTTTATCCCTCTCTCCAAACTCAGTTTCCCCATCAGTTAAATGATCTACAATAAATAGTCAAGTTAAAGATTGCAAATTTTTGCAATTTTTCTTGTTTTCGTTTTTATGAGAAATTTTAATTAATATCTTAATTTGTAAAGAGCATAAAAAGGAAGATCATTAAAACCTACTATATTGCTAACAAAAGAAAAATTGAAACAATACTTAAGTAATAATAAAACAGTTAAACTTATATTTTGATTTTCACAGGTTTCTGTTTCAAATATGAAATGATTTAGAAGATATTAATTTTTAATGGTGATGTTATATCTTTTAGAACTTCACTCTGTAGGACACCATGGACTCTCGGTATCATTTATAAAGATAATTTCATCACCTTGGAAACATATGCGAAAAAAACTAATACGTTTTAAATATTTCTTCGATCTTATGAAAGTAGAAGGTTATAAAATATCTTTACATAACTGTACTAAAAACGTACATATTTGTGCACTTGTATCGATCTCTCCTGATCGATGTATCAATATCCAGTCAAGTTTCTTACAGCTAAGAACTTATCATAATTAGCCACCTTATCAGCTTGCTTGTCCAGAGGGAAATCAATCAATATTCTGCTTTCATTTGCCTCAGGTGACCTCGGACAATCAATATTATTGGAAAACGTTTCTAATTACTCAATAATGTTTCATGCAAAACAAACCATTACAGACTTTCTAATTATTAATTTTAATTATGTCTCCCTGGAATATCAATATCTATATGAGTTCCCTTATGTTTGACAAATTTCTATTCATCTGTGCAGATACAGTACTTAAATCAGTTGTCTCTATGTTAATGCCTTTTCAATAAACTGAGTGTACTTTCTGGTCCCCATTTATTTTCAGCTCTCAGTTTCAAAGTATTTGTATCTTGAAACACATGGAATAGCGGACTTATCGTGTTTCATGTCAAGAAAACAGAAACAGAATTTCTATCATTTGGCTATTAAGGAATAGGTTATACATTCTTAGATTTTAATAATAAAACCATTTGCGTTTATCGCGTTTTCTACATATCAACAAACATCACAAACTCTCGCGTGAAGATGCGATATTTGATAAAACAAAGTAACACGATGATTAAACAGTACTGATCTCATTGTAAAATTATGTTATAATTTTTAATTCTTTAGACATGATTTGAATTTGAAAATCTTAAGCCTCATTATTTTTACTATTAATATATCGTAAAAGAGTATGATTTTCAAGCGTTTCGTAGTAGAAAATTATATTCTTAGAAGCCTATTCTAAATAATATTAACATCAATGTTACTTTGAACGACAAATGACACGTTAACATACGATATATAGTATTATGCAAGAATAGAAATTTAATGATGGCGCGTCTGTATTTGTATATTGTACATATAGATATCACACCATCTGGCAGGTTAACTTGCCATATATATATATATATATATATATATATATATATATATATATAATTTACTGCAACTTAAGAGCTGTTGTATTTCAGTATTATTTTATTAGCACCTCGTCAGACAGTGAAATATTTTTCTGTTAAGAAGCTTAAAGAAAACAAATCCAGGTGGAGTATTTAGAGGGGATTTACCTCAGCAAACCAATAGAAAGTTAGGTCATGATGGATAGGAGAAATTTGATCTTAAGAGTAAAGGAGGGTAGAGATTTGAAGTGCCTTGAGATCCAGTCATTTTCTATGCAAGTGATGAAATAAATTGAATGATACATATGTAGCATTTAGTAAATCTGAAAAGTTATCGCGTGTCATCGTGAATCGGTTACAGAATTTTAAAATTATTTTTCAATTTAAAGTAATGAACAAGAGACTGAAAAGTCTTTTTTTAAATAAACTGCACGTCAAACATATGTAGTTAACATAGTGGGTTAAGCCGTAAGAAATTAATTATCTGAAGATGCGAAAATCAATTTATGCTAGGGGATAGGTTATAGATGTCTAATTAAATAATATAATAGGGTATATTTTAGACGATGACGACAAATGGAAGTTACTTTGTTGCGTTTATTGAGCAAGTTATTTTTTGAATTTGAGAATTTGTAATTGTTCCTGTAAACATAGTAAACATGGATCATGTAAAGAGTTACAAGTTCTGATTGTTTAATATTTTCCACTTTATGGTAGAGGATTTATTGACATTTCTTAACAGCCAATAATAAGTCGAAAGTGATTTGTTATTGCGGTAAGTTGTATTATTAAAAGATCAGTTGCAAAAATAATGGTGGGTTTTAAAAGTATTCTTGGTACAATCGATATAAAAATTTATTACTGTGGGATTTTCTATGGTAGAAATAGAGCATAGGTAGACTATAGAGTCAGTTAGATATTTTCTAATGAACACAACAGGTTTTCAGCAATTGCAATTATTGTTATTGTAATCATCAAGTTTTTTATGATACTGTTGATTGTTTAGGTTATTATATCTGCTTAAAATTCTATTATTATCTTTTATACTTTTTTTCATTTTCTTTTCTGGTGCATACTACAAACTGTTTAAGTGCTTTGAATTTAAGTTCACTCGATGTTTTTGGAAGTTAAATCTTACAATGTTATTGTACTATTTTTAATTTTTCATGATTATAATATATAATGACAAAAATTACACGAAGATAAAAAGGTTAAAATTAAAATAGTAATCAAAATTAAAAAAGTGAAATAATGACCAGACGTTGCCAGAGAAAAAATACCTATTAAAATACTTACAGACAGATTAACAGAGATTCCCCTATGCGTTTGTTTCCTTTCTCACCCCTTTACTTTTTTCTTTCTCTATTTCTTTTTCACGCAAATATTTATTATCTAAACTTATTTATAAATGGAACTTTGTCTCTGTGTGTGTATGTGTGTGCATGTGTGTGTGTGTGTGTCTGTGTGTGTGTGTGTGTGCGTCCGTTACCTATAGACTCCGAAACAGCTGAACCGATTTTCTTGAAAATTTACACAGTTGTACTATAAGCATCTGCGAGTGTTCTTAGCTAGGTTTTGTGTCGAGGTATCCCCGATAAATATTAAAACTCGATAATCTAAAAAATCGTGTTATAGAAGGAGTGGTCCGATTTTAATCAAATTCGATACACTCATAGACAAAGACATAAGAACCGATATTCAGAAGTTTCAAGGTTGCAGTTCTTACAAGAGTGCAAAAAATCGATAATATATATATATATATATATATATATATATATATATATATATATAAGGCAAGATGTTTGTATGTGTATCTGTTTATCTGTCTGTATATCTGTATTATTTTCAGCCTTTTTATTTTAGTTTTTGCTTCGGGTTTGGCTCTAAGTAGGTATAATTGTAGTTCTTAGTCTCAGCCATGATACCATTTACTCAGAGGACTTTAGCCTTCAAAATTCAGTTTACGACGAAAAAAACTTATTTAAAATCGATACCAGGAAATCAAAATTTAACTTACATTCATTCATTTTTCTTTCAGTCTACAGTTTCGCTTTAATTGGAAACAACTATTGCTTTTTGGTCTTTCGGGCCAACGTCCAAAGAGTCTGAGCTCCAGGACCATGGATTAGTTTAAAAGCTTTCATTACACCCGAGCAACGCCGGGATATACTGCTAGTTAATAATAATAGTGAATTTTCCCTCTTTAAATTTATCTCTCAGAATGTTAATTTTTAAAGATTTTCTTTTTAAAATTTTATTTAACTTCCACGAACATCGAGTGAACTTAAATTCAAATCTCTTAAACGGCCAGTTTGTAATATGCACCTGATGTTTGCGTAGTACAAGAAACACTGAGTCATGCCGCCGACGTAGGATTTATTAATACATATAATTAATAGCACGGTTTATACTAAATTGAGCACTGTTGTATTAACAGATGAATAATATTTTTATACATATGCGTATACTTGAATGTATACCCATATGTATATTTATTCACATACTTATATATATATATATATATATATATATATATATATATATGATACTGAAACCACCATGCAATATTTTCTAATAATCAGACCATAAATATAGATAAAGACTAAAAAAGAAAACTTATCTTAACCGACGCATTTCGAACCTTTTCTGGATATAAAGTGTGTAAAAACTTTCCAAATGTTTTTCTATATTTCTGAAATGAGGTATTATAATTATTGAAATTATTTACATTGTTCCGATTGTTGTCCTTATTTTTGTTGCAATATTCACAACGTTTCAGCCGTTGTAGATTCCGATCTTTGTCAGTTGACTGAAACGTCGTTTTCTTTATTTTGTTCATCGCGGTAGATTGTTCTTATACCATGAGCCATGTCTTTTCCAGATGTTTCAGTACCAATTATCTCCTTTTAACTCAACTCTCAAAGTTTTTGCCTACCTCTGCAAAGTATTAGATTGACAACTCTTTGTACCAAGTTATTGAATTCAACTAACGCTTTTATCAACACTGGACAATGTTTCCTTGAGAAACAAGAACAATTTATCCCGGTGAACAAAATTAAGCGTTCAGTTGTAAACTCCAATTTATCTCTATTCTTCTCCTTTCTCTCGTAATTTTAAAATTTTCCTCGTAGTAATGGAAATAATTCTATTTTTTAAAATACTGTATCGCAAAGATGTTCACTATTCCTGCATCAAACCGACTTTATATACTGCATGTATAAAGTTTTTAATATTTCTACAGGATGCAATGGTAAATTCTTGCTATTTTTTATTTTTAATTTCGCGCATGCACATAGTTTGTTTTTTAATTTGCCAATTGGACATGATATTGTAGGTTCAGATGGCCATCATCCGGAGGAAAAAAAGCACCATGATACATTTCACTTAATAGTGATTACATAGATACAGCAGCTCGAAAAACTCCCTCTGATCGTTCTGATATAAGAACTCCTGAATTTGTTGGTGAGTGACTCAACACAACACGGAGGCGGAGATTAAGTGGTTTGAGGAGGTAGTGTTGACCTAGTACAAGAAAATGGTTGCTGCAGGACCCTATGTCTGGCAACAGAACTCTGCACCATGTCACATAAGCAGGGAATCCCAGTCATGGCCGTCAGACAATTTCTGCGACCACACCATAACTTATATCTGGCAACGTAACTGCCCAAACTGCAACACACTTGATTATTATGTGTGGAACACAGTTGAGCGAGAGACAAAAATACTCCTTGCAACACCAAAAATGAACTGAAGACAAGACTTATGGCACCATTCGCCAAGGAGACCATCCAAAATAAATACAAGATATACTGAAGACGTTTAGAGGCCGTGGTTGATGCCAATGGCGATGTTATTTAATAAATTTACTCTTTAGTATTCGAAGCAATTTTTGTGTAATTTTGATAAATATATCTGTTAAAATGAAATGTCAGTATTAATTTTTATTTTTGCGGAATTTAGATTGCAATTTATCCATCACGTTTTGTATTCTTTATTATTCTAATGAAGAATTATCTAATTGCATATGTCGTCAATGTTAATTTTTCTATGAGACAAATCGTTTTGTTTTGTTTCCTTCAAGGAAAGCACGGTATACATCTGTACAAAACCCGCTACCAAGTTTTGTTCTTAAGATATTCGTTCTATGTATTATTCCCACGATAACATAAGTAGATTCAAAAGAAAGGGAAGCAGCAACTGATTTTCTCAGGGCCTCAGCACTTTTTGTCATATTCCTGACGTCTTAAGAATATGTATTGATCCCATTTTTCCTGGAGATTTTACTTGTTGCACGTCAAAAGCATTTTGAGACAAACTTCCAACAATTACATATTCTACCGTATCTCGGTCCATTGTGAAGACAAGTCTGTTTTACACTCTTTTCAAGAATCACTATTTGATGCACCAGTAAAATCTATGTTCTTTCTAATCTGCTTACAACTTTCTTAGATGAATAGATTTTTGTATCTTCAGTTCCTATATGTCTTTCATTAATTAACTAGACCCTTTGTTTTATGCCCTGAGGATCTTTTGTGTAGTCGATTTTTTGCATATAATCTAACTGCATATTCACCTTAGGCGAGGCAAGTTCACAAATTGTCTTTATTAAGTTTTAATTGAATACATGTTACTGCTTACAACGATGGGTTTTAAGACTTCTCAGTATTCTAGCTGAAAAGTAAAAAATCTGCCTTGAAATAATTCTGTTTGCAACTATAATTTATCTTCTGTCTGAATTTCTGGGATGAGGAGTTTTCGTTATTTTAACTATAGTAATTATTAATTTAATCTTTCGGCCAGGTACTGTGTTCTTGAGTTCAGTGAAAAATGCATGGACACTGGAACGAGAACAGTCTATCTCCGTAGATTAAATAAATGGTTCAGTTCAGAATTCCCTATATTATTGAAATCGAGGTACACCTTTATAAGGGTCTGGGGGTACAATGACCGAAACAACAAAGATGAAGATTATAGTCTGAATATAAATAGTGTAAATAATATTTCTAACTGTTATTAAAACTTATATTTCATCTCTCTGTTGTCTACACTGATTATTGGGTAACAGTCAGTCTTAAGAGCCGCATAACAAATTTATCCGGAAAATCGCACAGCAGAATCGGGCCAGAGATAAGTCAAGAACAGTGCGGGTTCATCAAAGAAATTGGCACAGGAAACGCGATAGTTATGCTCAGGATGTTATCAGAAAGACCAATACAAATGCAGAAAGACGTGTACCTGTGTTTTGTAGACTACGCAAAGGCTTTTGACAAAATACACCACAAAAATCTGTTAGAACTGCTCAGCAACATATATACGGAAAAAAACATTAGAATAGTCAAGAACATATACTGGCAGCAAACTGAAAACGGACAGGAAATAAATTGATTCAGCAGATACACAAAAATAGAAAGTGTGTAAGACAAAGGTGTGTCCTCTCACCGAATATATTGAACCTACATAGCAAAGCAATTCTGGGAAAACTAGAAATCCTGCCAGGAGCTATCATTGTCGCCACCATTTCAACAATATAAGATATGCAGATGATACAGTCCTGATAACAGACACTGAAAGGAAACTACAAATCCTCATACAGAATGTAGCGAAGCAATGCGAGAATAGAGAACTAAACATAAACTACAAGAAGACTGAATGTATGATCATCAGCAAAACAAAGGAGCCCAAAATGAAAATTACAGGTCGGGGATACTAAAATCAAGTAAGTATAGAAAGTTAAATACCTGAGGAGTAAGACACTGATATCCGTATACGTACTGGGATGGCCAAAGACGCATTCCAAAAGCTAAGCAGAATATTAAGAGACAGGAAAATTTCGTTGGAAACAAAAAAAAAAAAAAGAAAAAAAAAGGTGTACAGATCTGTTATGTGATATCTGCAATTCTATATGGCAAAGGATGCTGGACAATTTTCTCAAAGATGAAGAAGAGACTCGAATTAACAGAAATGTGGTTCTGCAGAAGGATACTGGGGATACCATCGATGGAACATCTAAGTAGTGTCGAGGTTTTGGAGTTAATAGAAATAAATAGTAAATTTATACTTAATTCCGGGAAGAGGCAGTTGAAATTTCTGGGACGCATAACGAAGATAAAGGGCTTAGAAAACCTGATACTGGCAGGGTGGATAGAGGAAAGAGAGACAAGGGAAAGCAGCGAGTGAAAAACTTGATGGGCTTGAGCAAATGGATGGTAGAACACGGTTTTAGGAGAAATAACAGAAAAGCCAAACTTCTTAAAAGCTACAACAGACATAAAGATGTGGAGGGTCATGATCGCCTACGTCCTGAAAGGACACGGCACATGAAATGTAGCAATAAAAGAGAAAACACTATGAATGCAGTCGAACGTGTCAACAGCAAGCAGGATAGAACAACCATAAGTTTAAAGCTCCAAAGTCTCTTGTCAATAATCTGGTGGATTAAAGTGTTGGTTCCTGAATTTGGAGACATTGTAATTGCGGGTTTAAGCCTTGGGTAGGTCTCTTTCTTTGCTCCCTTATCAGCAGAAATAGGATGAACAAAAACCGAATAAGACTAATTAAGAGAAAATTTAGTTATCTCCTGGCATGTGTAGCGAAAAGTGAAAAATCAACCCTTCATAAATTAAACAAAGGGTTCAGTTTCAAACTACCTGAATGTTAACCGGATGGATAAGCACCTAAAAGATGTTAACAAAGAATGGAAAGCACAACGAAGCCAACCATTTGATAAGATGAAAACAACATTTATAATCTTAGAAATTAAGGTAGAAACTTTTTATTTCATTTACTGTTATTTCAGGTGCATTACTGACTAATGCACCTGATTTTACCCCAAAGTATCTTGATTCAATGTTAATTACTGTCAGTCAATATAGAATATAAATGGGTAGTTTTGACGAAGATGCACAAAATAAAATACTTCTCTAATGCATCAATCCCTAGCTTTGAGCAGGATTAAATTCAGAAACGAATGACTGTCAATATGATTATCTATTTACAGATCTTCATAGTTATTGATTTATAAAGTAAGGCTTTTATGTTAACGAACATCACTTGCATGGACACTGATACAACTTCTCTATTTGTTTAAAATGAGTGCATAACTGATAGATAAATCAATATAGACACTTATTGAAGCCAAATGGGTAAAAAAAAAAATGAAATTGTGTGCATGCACAGACAGAAGAATTCGACATCGCTGTACATTAATACGTACACATATTAGTAATATAGAAGAACTGACTACGCATATCTTTTTGCAACATCAGAACGAGTTTTTACCAAGAGATTGATTCGGGATGAAAGATGGTGATTGAACAGAGTGTAAGTGTAACCGAAAGAGGGTTAAGGAGAGATATGGCAGTAGAAAAGTTCGCATACGAAATAACCTCCCTCGTAAACCTCCGACAGAATGAAAAACTAAATCGCTCTTTTTTCTCTACTGAGTGCGTTGTTATCTCCGAAACTTGACCTGAACCATATTTCTAATTGAACTGTAGAGAGATTCAATGATTTTCGATAAGTTATACTTAGTAATTTTTTATTCAATCTAAGAATATGAAAAAGTATAGTTGGGAACGTCAGTTTTTTCTCATTCTCTCTCTCATCACTCCTCCTCTGCATCTCTATCCTTTCTTTCTCCCTCTTTCTTCACTCTCTTCTTCCTATTTCTAATCAACCTCTCTCATATCTCTATTATGTCCTCTTTTTCTCTTACTCTTTGTTAATAATTTCTTTGTTCGCTTTTCTTATCACTTTCTTCTCTTTTTCTAATTCCACTCAGTTTTCATTCGACTCCCTCAACTTCTATTTTTCTCTAATTCTATTTTAACTTCTATCTCTTATCTGATCATGTTTCTGTTTTTTAGTCTTTTCTCATTTCTCTTATCTGTTATACTTTAGAAGACAAAAATTATTACTAGTTGATTTTTCATACAGGTAAATTCTTTGTTTTTTACTTCTAAATATTTAAAAAATACAAAAGAATTTATTACTTATTTGTATAAAAAACCACCAGTAAGAACTTTTGTCTTCGAAACTATAATAGTAAATGCCCGGAAATATATAAGAAAGCAGCAATAGCCAACTAATATAACTAATATAAATAGAGCACACAAATATTGCCCCCAATAAAGAACATTTTAAGCGAACTAAAACACATAAAACAAACATTAGTCAACAGAAATTTCCTCAAGTAGACCATTGATAAACAAATAGAATTATTCTTACAAAAATGCACGATGCCAGTATTAAGAATAGCATACAATAAAACATCAGCATTTTTACCGCAGTTATATGCACAATAATTATAAGCAAGACGAGTTCTCTATAAGAAAAAATATTAAACACCTTATTTCTGCTGTAATTCCTCAAAAACATGTAAAATTATAATATATTACAGAAAATGAAACACTGCAAACCTTGTTTCTATTAAAAATAACTTCATCAAATCTAAACTAGCGCTGACTAAAATAGTGTATGAATTTCAATGCCAGGTACAAGATTGCGTTTCTTGTCACAAACCAATGACCTCTATTGGACACAGAGAGAGAACACCTTACATGCCACGTATCAAACCAAAGTGTCATAAGAAAATATTAAGAATATTTGCAAGAACCCTTAAGAAAAATTCTGGTCGAAAACACAAGAATACTATTTAAATCACAATATAGAAAGCATCTCGCTATTAGAGGGACACTATATATCAAACAATTACCTCCTACCATCAACCTTACATTAGTTAATAGTAGAAATAGACTATTGAAAAAATTTTCTTTGACTTAGAAAGATGCTCACACGATTTCCACTCGCACGCGGCACGTGAGAGTTTTGAAAGACTGCGCCTTAAAAAAACTTCAGAAAATAAATTACGTTACAGTCAAAATAGTTGAATTTCTTGCATTCACTTATGCGCAAGTACCCTTGGGATAGGTATTAATCCGTCTCTTCCTTCCAGTTATGGGTTAAATAACAGGACAGATTGGGTTCTGTAGCCTGGGCTAGCAACCAGCATATATATATATATATATATATATATATATATATATATATATATATATATATATAAGTAAATCTAGTGAGCCAACAATTTGTTGAAGCCCCTCCTCAAATTATCTGCTGTAGACAACAAGTCTACTGAAGATGCAAATAATTTCCCCCATGCTCCAGGTGTAATTACCTTCATACGAATTACGGGGCGTAACTTGCGGCTCTGGGACCATATTTCCGAGGTAGAAAAGCTCTACCCGAAAATTACAATGTGCCGCAGTGGCACACCAGAACTCAAAAAGATGTCAAAGCTCTGTGCAGGGAGGGTCCCAGTTCTTCTCCACACCTGCTTATACAGGGTCCTACAACTAAATTATTCTAAGGACGTCGGCGGAATTGTCCTAGACGGACGATGTAGGAACTAGCTCCCTAGGACAGTCCGTCGGGGTACCTATTTCCAGAGATTTTTCCCCGTATGTGATTAGAAATAATTGTCTCCTTCTTTTCTACTTTTAGATCTAATGTCAATCAAGTTAGCGAGTTTGAATGCGAAGGGCTTAAAGAATCGGGCTAAGGCAGTCTGCCTGCTTCGTGACCTCTTGTCTTTCGGCGTGGATGTGGCCGCAATCCAAGAGACTCACTTTGTTTGCGACATCGATACCTGCGTGCTGTCTAACGATTTTGTCGTTTATTCAGCATATGGGAACCGATCGACCAGAGGAGGTTTTTTGCTGGTCCGCTTACCCTGGACGCGAAAGTGGACCTTGTTCATGTCGGTGCCGAAGGCTGGTTGATCGTGGCCGATATTGCAGTGAAAACTCGTTTCGTCTGATTGCGGTTGATGCGCCCAATGATCGGGAGGAGTGGGTCTCGTTTTTTAGGCTGTTGGAGCCCTTCCTAGTTGATTCTTCACGACTAGTTCTAATGCGGTACTGGAATGCCATCCTGAACCCCAAATGGGATAGAGGGAGGGGCGCTAGCGGGTGACGTGGTGATCGTAGCCTGGTTGATCTCATTGACGAATTCGGTCTCGTCGATAGATACCGGGTTGATCATCCGGGTGGGAAAATGTGGACGTGGACTCATAGTTGGCCTTCTACCCGGGTATCTAGTTACCTGGATAGAATGTTAGTGAGAGAAGCCGACACAGATTTCCTAGATTGTCCGACGTTCCACTGGTTAGGCTACACGGACCACAAACTTGTTTGTGCCCGTGTAGCGTTAGATTTTAGGCCTAGAATGGCTGATTACTGAAAGTTCAATCAGTCCTTACTGGACAGGCGAAACGTTCGGCGCCAGCTAATTAATGTAGTGCAGCGGGCGTTAACTGGGGGGGGGGGTCATTAGGAATAAGTGGTGGGAGAATCTTAAAAATAGGATTAGGTCTTTCACCACTGAATATAGCCAACAGCTCAAACTAGATAAGGCTAACAAGGTGAAGACGCTTAAAGCTAATTTCTTGCGGGCGGAGGCTGGTGGGGATCCCCTAGAGATAGCCTTAGCTAAGGAGGCTCTGGAGCATTCGACTAGTGAGCGTTACATGGGTCAGGTAATTAGACATAGGTTAAGCAAGATGTCTTCCGAAACTGTGAACATGGGCACAGAACTGCGCAAGAAAGAGATTCGTCAAGGTGGCGACCGGTACATTCGAGAGGTGCGCGACCCGGAGGGACATACTCTTCGGTCGAACGACGGTATGTGCGAGGCGTTTCGGCGGATTTCGAGAACCGGTTTACCAAGGAACCTGGTCTCCGTGATGAGGAGTTTCGCAGATCTTTGGCTGACTTCCCCTGGCTTTTGCCGCTAACTGCGAGGGAGAGATTACGGAGGACGAAGTCTACTCGGCTTTGAAGAAGGTCGGTAGTCGCCAGGTTTGGATGGTTTGCCCTATGAATTGTACTTGAGGCTGTCGCACATTTTTGTCCCAATCTTGACTGTCGTGTTAAACAACTGGTTCCGGCAGGGGTCCATCCCCAACCGGTTCACCAGGGGTGTGGTCACGCTGTTGAGAAAAGCCAAGAATGTTGGGAGGGAACTAGATGGTTACAGGCCCATAACTCTGCTAAACACAGAGTTAAAAATTTTGGCCAAGATCCTGACGAATCCTTTGCAGCTAGTTGCCGAGTCTCTGTTGGGACATGAACAGACTTGTGCTGTGAGGGGACGAACAATTCAGAGCAACCTGCATGAAGCCGCGCTGATCAATTTAGATCAGACCAAGGCATTTGACAGGGTTGAACATGGTTACCTGGCGGATGTCCTGCAGGCCGCCGGATTCGCACCCGACTTCTGCTGCTGGATTAATCTCCTGTATCAATCCCCCACGGCTGTGGTACAGGTGAACGGAAAGTTGTCGAGCGCTTTTGCGCTGTCTTGGTCGGTCCGGCAGGGTTGTCCACTGTCGTCCTTACTTTATGTTTTGGCGTTGGAACCCCTCCTTCGCCTTACGTGAAATCGCTGTCCCAGCTGGAGCTCGAGCCAGGGTTTCTGCGTACGCCAATGATGTCACTACTTCCGTGTCCTCCCGGAGTGACATTGAGGTGGTACAGAAGGCGCTTGAACGATATGAACAGTGACAGGGGCGTGAGAAGGCGATCGAGCGTTTTCTATTCTCCTTTCTGTGGAGAGGACGCAAACATCACGTCGACAAACGTGTCTGTTACCAACGTCCGTCTCATGGGGGTCTAGGAACGCCGCACTTGGCATGTGACAAGCTCGCTTCAAGGGTGGTTTTTCTCAGACGTGAGTTATTAGAAGACTGGTTGCTATAAGGGATAGTGAGGGACATGTTCACTAGCCTTACTATCACTCCCTCGGTCTCGAGGCGGTGCCGTAAGCCTCGGGGTCGATCGAGTTTTCTCCTCGAATGTCTGGTGGCCTTGAGGTCCATTCCTCGATCCAGTGACCATTTCTCAGCCTAGGAAAGTCTTCTATCAAGGAATAGTGGCGGGTGGAGCGAAGGATACACTACGAAAGTGCTCGGCATGTCGGAGGAGGAGTATCGCTCTTATTGGTCTTGAGCGCCAGGTGCCGATTATATCAACATCTCTAAGTTTTCACTTGTCTGGCGATTTGCTCGGAATCGGTTGTCTCTCAATGACGCGGCCTTCATATAGGGCCTGGCGAATTTGCCAGATTGTGAACACTGTGACCTGGTTTAAAGGAGACGTCTGCGCACGCCTTCTACCATTGTTCTAGGGTTCGCCCTCTATGGGACCGTGTCGGCGAGTTAACTGCTTGTATTGCGCCGCGTAAGCTAGTGCTCATTGATCGTGCATACGTCCGTTTTCGGGAGTGAAGCGAATGGTGTTTCTGTCGCTGCTAGCCACGGCTCGAATGGTGTTATGGACGACGCGACTTGAGGAACTCTTGCAAGGTGGCCGACTTTTACATCAGAATCTGATCCGATATTTTGAGCATCAGCTCAAAATTAAGATTAGATCTGATTGCAAACGGTTGACCCTGACAGGCGAAAGGTGGGTAAATGTGGCGAGCCTGGTTCACGTGAACGGGGCTAGCCTTGATTTTCTCTTTTAGATCTACTAGTCACATCGGGGTGGATTCCTTTGGAACCCTCCTCTGTTTAAGGTATTTCCTTTTTGTGTACCTAGTTAATGGCAATTAATGTGATTCCTAGTCTGTCCTCGGCATTATCTTTTGTTATGATCCAGGTCGAGATTCTCAATTTCCCGAGTTTTTATTTTTGTCCCGTTTTATCTCGTCTGGATCAGGATTATATTCTCATCCATATTATTTTCTCCTCTCCACTCCCGTTAAAAAGAGTGCCTCTTGATTTTGTCCTATGGGCAGAATACAGCGGCCTCTTTGTTTTGTGAGTTGATTGGGTCTAACTAACATCATGTTTTCTGTTTGTATCTTTTGTTTAAAATTTTTTGTTTTAGGATTTTATATATTTTTGTATTATATTGCTCATAATAAATTTTTTATGCTCATTTGGGGTGTTTTTAGGTCCCTGGTATGTTTGAGGTATTTTGGTACATGACGGATTAAATGCTGATGGACAAGTTCTTATGGTAGATGAGAAAATTAAAAAAAGTATGTGTGGGACGTGAATCGGATTAGCTAGGTATAGGATAGGTAGGGAAGACCAGCCTGAGTTTTTGTCTCCCACCCAAAACGGCCTTGTGCCATAATTGTAATTTTTACAATAAATAAACAGCATTCCCTCAAGATCCGTTTAGGTGAAACCTTGGTAGGTTTGTTGGCTCACTAGGTTTAATTTAATTATTCTGATCTACTTAAGTATTGGGCGCTTTTTGTTATTGGTTACTCGTCTCGGATTTTTTCTTTGGGCTACGTGCTGGCTCGGTTCAAATCTCTTTCGCTGATGTTCATGTACTTAGCTCTTTCTTTTTTTACAACCATTTTTTCCTTCCACGTATATACGCGGAGGGCATCATCGAAACGTTCAAAATATTAATTTAAAACAGGGCTCTATATAAAAATATACCAATGAATAAAATCATTTCAACTGTCTGATAAGGCAGTTTTTGTTTCAATGTCGAAACAAAATGTACAATTCTGTAGTAGTTTTTAGGTTTTACATGTTCTAACGTAATAATTAACAATATATATATATATATATATATATATATATATATATATATATATATGCAATATTCATAACATGACTGGAAGCTATGCGAGTGGTGTCCACCACTGGGGATAGACATGAATTGCATAACAATTTCAGAGACGATTTATAACAAAGACATTGTTAGTAATACCCTGTAATTTGTTAATTAGCAACTATGCCTATTATTAATAAGCATCTTATAACTAACAATTATTGAATAATTTCCATAAATGCAAATATACAAAAGATGAATAAAAGTACCCTTCTTTAATAACTAAATACACAAAATATTTTTTATTCACTACAAAATAGCAATATTTAGATGTTTTGCAGTAATTATGAGTTAGTTTGAAAATTCTTTGAAAATTAATTGAAGAAAAAAAAAATAAAAAAAGTAAAAAATATGATTGTATACTACGATCCAAAAACAAGTTCAACATTTTACAGATTCCTGTATCAACTAAGTCGGAAATTAAAAAAAAAAAGAACAAAACAAAATTCAAGTAAGAGCATATTTGCTTTGGCTTCTACAGGGAAATCAATTTACAATGAGTTTACATAGCAAACCGAACCCCTATTCACACTATTTACATTGTTCGGACTGTTGACCTCATCTTTATTGTCATATTAACGACGTTTCGGCCGATCTAAAAAAGATATATGTTGGAAGATATACGTTGGAATTTCGAAACCAACACATTATTTATTCCAGTGGTAAAGATTATTCACAATCCACGTGCCATGACTTTTCTGGATATCTCAGTTTCAGCTTTCGATGTAAATAATGTAAACAGAATACATTATGTCATAAATATAGAGAGAAAAGAAACACCTTTTTTAACTTCTAAAATCTAATGATTGTTTTTATATTCGTGATTTTGAGTGCTTCTTCCATAGGAATATGAAAAACAAAATAAGAAATAAATAATTTTCCGTTTGCAGTGGCTATATTAGAACTCCACAGAAGATTTTAATATTATATTTTTAAGTACGACGGTAAAATACAGGATGAGATGTATAGATTGTTGTCTAAATTATGCAAAATGAAAATAACACTGACATCCCATTTTAGCAGATTATTTACCAAAATCACACAAAATATCTTGAAATATTAAAGAGCAAATTTATTCAATAAAATTGCTGTTGGCTTCCAAACACGGCCACCAGACTTTTTCGAAATCTCCTGCAGCTCTTCTGGACGGTCTCCTTGTTTAAGTTAATGACTGCTGCCATAATCCTTACCTTCAGTCCATCTTTGGTGTTACAAGGAATTTTGTTGGTATCTCGCTCAACTGTGTCCTACACATAATAATCAGGTCTGTTCCACTCCGAGAAAAAAATAAAATAGTGACAATTTATTAATCGCACCATTGTTTTAAGTTAAATTTACTAAAATTAATTATGATATTAATTTTATGAAACAAAATTCTCAGTTGATGCAATTTTTAATTAACCTCGCAGTAGAAAATGTTACTTATTTTATATGTTTACGAGAGACAGTAAAATCAATATTTAACCTGCTTTTAAAATAGATTAGAAAGAACAAAAAAGTATTTTCCAAATAATTTATTTTAAATATGCTCAATCTATTACAGAAAAAATATTTACTTCATGTGGCAAAATTCTTAAATCCATTTTTATGAGTCTCGAAATAAATAGGATTTTGCGATATGTTTTTAAAAGACAGTTAAAATATTAAATTTTACTGAATTCAATAACATTAACTGATAAATAAAGTTTTCATTTATTTAGCAGTGGGAAATTTTACATTTTTATTAATGAAGGATGATAAAATTAAAATTTAATATTTTTAAAAATAAGTTATAAAAATACGAATAATTCATAACAAACAATTTATTTTTATGAAAAAATATCACAGAGAAACATTTTAAATTACCTTCGCTAAAATTTTTCATAAAATTATTCTAAATACAATTTTGCATTGAATCTTTTTTACATTAAAGTTAAAATACTGTTAATTAAAAGAAAGTCAGATAGAAGAAACTTATACTTATCCCAGTGTCTTAAATATTAAATTTAAGTTAATCCAAGAGTGAAAGAATCGAATCATCCAGGTTCTAAATGTAAGAAGAGTTTAACTTTGACAATTTTTTCTCAAGAATTATTAGATGGTACTTCCGTGAACACTTTAATCTTAATCTCTTGAAGTCAAAGATCAATCATTATCTCTTCTCCCTAGTTCCACTTCCTACCATATCTTAAACGTCATTAATCATTACCATTTAAACTGTAACCTTTTACATGGAATGACTCTTGGGTGAAATTTGGTAAAATAAAAAAAATAAATAGAAATAAAAAATAAGCTAAAATCATTGATACAATATTTGATAAATCTTTCCTCGACTTCAGGTGTTTTGAATTGTTCAACTCATTTTAATATTTTTCTTTCTACTAATAATCACTTAAACAGACGAAAGAATTGATATAACCATTTTCATGTCCCTGAATGAAACTGATGTCCTGATTCGCATTGTTACGGGTTTTGAACTAATTAGAAAAACAAAATCAATGTGAACAGCGAATGATTGCTATTGATTTTAAATTTTCTTATCACCAGGATCAACAATATTCTAAACGTGGGTCAGTCACTGCAACGTCTAAGAAAATCAGAAACTTTCAGCTATAGACTCTCTTCCTCTTTTTAAAGAAAAATGTTATCCTTCTTAGGAAATAATAGATAAAGTCAGCTTGAGATCAAGGCAATATTCGTTATGGAGAGAGTAAAGAATGAATGTACTAATAATGATTAGCAGCTCTAGTATTGGCCTCACGGCTGGTGTATATTGCACATTTATCTAATATATGTACATAATAAACAAGAAGGTTCGTTTTCACTGTAGTGTTAAAACAGAAAATGATGGTGACTATTAATCCATAGTTCAAAATCTATGCGATGAAAATTCAAGTAAAATATCAGCTAATATATGTATTATATTATTGAATTATTTGTCTAGTGTCATAACATTTAAGATATTCAAAAATTTGAATAGAGCAGATTTAATTTACTTTTCAGTGTAAATAAAACCATATTGAATTTACTTTTCAGTGTAAATAACTAAAATAAATAATAAAAAATATTACGTTTCTAGTTTCTCTCATTTTGTATACAATATGATAAAAACAAAAACATTACACATATAATGATCCATACAAATAATTATGATCGGCACGTGTAAACGCGTACAAACATCAAATCGATTTTTGCCTCAGTTTTAGTATAACGTCTGTATTTAATTATAACTGGTAATTGCACTTTTAACATACATATGTGAATGATCTGTTAACGTCTCCTTAGCAAGCACTGTTATGGCTGTTGGTGATGCTTAGCAAAACAATGCTAGTAATGTGGCTTTTTGATGAGATCAGCACAGATTTTGCTGCTGGTTTTATGTATTGTTTGACATAACCAACGTATTTGTCTCGCTGGCCTGCATTATAATTAAATATATCTATGATCACTTATAAGGTTCATTGGTCAGTGAACAAAATAAAAGCCATTTTTGTGTTGCGATTATTCAACGATTAGTTGTTGAGCGTAAATAATATCGAACTTGGAGGCCTAATTCTTAACATTCACCTTCTTTGTTTTAATTAGAATTTTTACGAGTATGTAAACAGAATTTTGTTGTTTAGACCCTGAAAAGATAATTAGTCATTAACTGGAAATTTTATTGAGAAAATTAATTGTTTAACATATGATCAAATGATTCAAATTTTGAATTATGAGATTTTCTGGTACACTGAACACTACGTTAAAACAACAGTACCCAGTCTGCATTAATATTTAACATTATTGGGCAAAGATAGATTCATGCCGTTTTCTAAGCATGAACAAAACAAAATCGTGCTTAGTACTCTGAATTCCTTTTTTTCAATCTAGTATAAATTAGTATTTGTCTATATTTCTGAGATGAGGTAGTATTTACAGTATTTACATTATTTGGACTATTATCCTCATTTTTGTTGCCATTTGTACGACGTTTCGGCTGTTGTACTTTACAATATTATTTGTAATAAAGGGTTCGGTTCGAAATTCATAGCACCTGAAGAAGGCCTGAGCGTACAACGACCGCAACAAAGATGAGTACAATAGTCCGAATAATGTATATACTGTCTAGTATAAATTATTTTAGATGTAATAAATGTATATTATAATTATTATACGAATAAGCAAACACTCATAACAGTGCGCTTTTTTAACAAGCGCTTTATATATTTTACTAATCAATATAATTTTCTTTTATATGAACTTCTATACATGGTACTTATTCCTTATAGTCATTAAATTTCTGCTGGTTGTACACGACGGAGAATTTGGCTTCCTTACTTTACCGACAATTTTCCTTAAATGCAGTAATTGATCAAAGCTGTGACTTGAGCGAAATTTAAAGAAGCGATTTGTTCTTGAGACACAGCGTGAAACACTGTAACATAAAAGAAAATTACTCACTCAAAAGAAATTGTAGAAAATGGAGTCCATATTTGTTGTTTTTACTTTTATGTTACTCACTCAAAAGGAATTATAGAAAGTGGAGTCTATATTGAAAATGAAGGACAAAACGCTAAATTGGACAATCGATCTACTTGTTACCGATTTTTGCGTTTAACGGAAATCGTTTGGAACGCAAGTTTTCCAATTTTGAAGTTCCAAGGAAAGCTGTTCCAGTAACAATATATACGAGAAAATACACTTTTATGTCATTTGTTAGGTTAACCTCTCCATCAGAAAGGTCCTTTTCTCAATCAATGCATAAATAAATAAATTAAAAAATAACAAAATGAACAAACCAGAACGAGGCAGCAAAAAAGCATTCGACTTTCAGAAATATCAGGTTGGTTTGTGACATCGTAATCATTTAAGCGTTCTCAAAGCAAACTCGAAGAATATAGAACCATTCAGATAGTTACATTATGATAATTTATTTTCATGTTTATCACGGGAATAAGTTTGTTGTGGCTTAGTATTTGTAAATCTTGGCTTCTTGCATCAATAAATTAATACATTTTACTGTCCATCTTATAATATGATCTTCTCATAAAATTTACTATTAGAAAAATTAAAATAAAGTCCGGAATAAAAGGTTTATAAAAATCCAGCATGAATTATTTTTCTGTCTATTACTCATTAATACCTACTATCCCATTTTGAAAATGGTCGGCATTGAAGGGTTAAATCATTGTCCAAATGAATCATTACTTTAATTCATAAACAATTCTAATTGGGTAAAAATCATTCCATAACTTATTGAAAGATTAATAGCATAAACTATAGACTAAATAAAATTCCTACTTAATTATAAGCGCTGTTTTTGCATTTTGAAATATTTAGATTTTCTAATGTAGCGCATTTCATGATAAATTTTAATATATCTAACATATGTAAAAATATACATGGAAAAACGTCCAAATACTAAAACACACACGCACATACGCACTGAATGAGTCTGATGCCCTGATTTGCATTGTTAAGGGTTTTGAACTAATGAACCGTTGTTAGAGAAAAAAAGATAAATGTGAAGAGCAAATGACTGCACGCACCCGCCATACACAAATAACCCAAAACAAGTAAAAGCAAAAACAAAAAAGCAAACAAAAATACAAGAATAAAACATAAACACAGTAAACTACACACAAAAAAATGAAAAGCAATAAAAAAACCTAAAATAATAACAATTCAAAAATACATTATCTATTATACGTATCTATTATTAAATGTGATACCCGTAAATGGATTCAATAGATTTATCTTACCAGCACGAGTGAACGATGTTTCTGCGGAACTTCATGTTGTGAGATAATTTTTGTGAAAATCTCTCTTGACTATGATTGATATATCTATTTATTCCAAAAAATATGTGACAATTTTCATTCGTATTTGTATAAGTTGAAGAAGTTTACTATTTGCTTAAACAACCTCTAACTCTCCTAACTTCATAATATCAAATGTAAATAGAGGGAACTGATATATGATCTAATAAGTAATTCCAGTTTCATTACCCACACACACACACTCAAACAAACTTTTGTATGCTCTATAATATTAAACATCGCCGACAGTAGCAAATTTCCTCCACCTTTCCGATCCGCGTTTCCTCCTGTCTGCAAATTGAAATACTTTTTCCTCCTCTTACTTCTTTTCCACTTTCTGCTCTTCTTCTTTCTTTTTTCTTCTACACACTTCCATCCTTTCTACATTTTCTTTTCTATTCGCTACGATTTTTCTTTTCTTTATTTTTGCAAGCTTACTTCCGGTTATTTTTTTACCCCAACACAGGCTCAAGCAAATTTTTGAAATTTTCCATGCTATTAAAGATCACCGATGAGAGGCGAATTCACTTCGCTGAAAAAATCATAAAAACATTAATTTTGAATTATATATATATATATATATATATATTTGTGTGTGTGTGTGTGTGTGTGTGTGTATGTATTAGTGTTTGTATATGAATATTTTTAACTAAATGGAAATAAAAATAAGCGCAAAACGACTTTGTATAATTCTTATATCTTGAGTCTATATAGAATATATAATTTTATATTCATATATATAATGATTTGGTTTCTAATCACTGATATCTGAAAGTTATAACATATATATATATATATATATATATATATATATATATATTGATGAACTGATTAGTTATGAGAAAATAGACTCACGTAGGGACAAATCATTTATTCATGTCAGCATGTATAAAATGATTATCGATATCTTCACGAAAAAATAAGGCACGCAAAATTATTAAAATTATGCAAAAAGAAAATATCGTTATGAGAAAAAAATCATTGGAAAGGCCCGAGATTATGCAGTAACATACATATTTGAATAATCAAAGAGAAAGCAATAATATGATTTCATCGTTAAATCCAGTCACGATTTAGAACAAATATCAAATTTGGTTCTCGTTTTCCATGCTTCGATGGACAACATTTGTACATAAACAGAGACTGAAGACAGACTTCTACAGTTTCACATATATTGATTCATGAGAACTTTCATTGTGTTTTTATGGCAAAGATTTCAAAAGGATCAAATTCATTTGTTAATATAAATTTAAGTATTATAGTTATCGGGATAAAGGAGTACAATGTAATGGGTTTAGCCATAAATAATTTCCGCTTTTGTTTATCAACTAAATTTTAAAAAATTAAAGCACAGTTACATTTTGGGTGTTAGCACTTGTTGGGGCCCAGCTGTGGGCAAATAGTTAAAACAAAATAAACTATAACAAACAATTACATTTGATTCATTTATGCATACTTGACGGGCCTGAGCAAGTAGATGAGAGAGCGGGGTAACAGGAGAAAGTGTGCTAAGAGCCCCAGGTATAGGGAGACGTGGAGGGGCCATGATTGCCTACGTCCTGAAGGGACATGACACACAGATGAAAATATAGATGCCATTGTTTACAAAAACTTGAGACTACTTATTGATCAGACTTTCGGTATATTTAAATAAAATATTTTGACGAAATCGGGTTTTCATGACACAAACATTCCCTTCCACTTCAAAGCTTTTTATTGAGATCGTAAAAGATAACTCTAGGTTGGTGTAACGTTAAGAGAATATGGTGGGTAGAATAGAGCAGACCGATCGAGATTTTTCACTTGTGTTATTCTTGCTGTATTCATATATTTCATGGGCTGGGGAAGGACAAGATTTTCACAAATAACGAGCACAGAGCGCTTTTCGACTTGACCTTGATAGAGAAGTTACAACTGCTGGACATATAAAATGTATTTAGAAGTTGATTGGGTTTTGAGAATTCTAATACTCCGATATCTGAGGATGTGCGTTGTAGTGCAGTGGATAACCGCTCGGAACAAGAAATCGGAGAGCCGAGTTCGAATTTCAGTTAAAGCTGTTGCATTTATTTACGCGCAAGATATTTGTCCGTCTCTTCTCCCTCCAGCTCTGAGTTAAATAGCAGAACAGATTAGGTTCCACAGCCTTGGATAGCAACCAACCAAACGCAGAAAGTAATGGTAACCTACTGCGGGAAAATCTTATAGTGTATAGCACTTAACTGACTGGATACTACGACAATGCCATCACCCACATAAATTATATCTTTTTCTATAGAGCACAGCTTTTTGGGTCATTTGTGAAGATTTTTCCTTGCCACTCCATTGCTTGCTGTTTTGAACATTCTTGTTTATAATCCATTTTTCGTCGCATGTTATGATATATTTAAGGAACAGTTAGGTCGATAGTCATCGTTACAATTATTTCCCCAAAACAGAAACTACATATGATTAAACCTAATGCCGTGAGGATGCAACTTAAGATATAATCACTTAATATTTTATGAAAGTTTTTATCACTTTTTTCATTTACTTTAACCATCTACTTTTAATATACAAGGATATGCTAAAATGTTATTGTAAAATCAAGAATGGATTCTAGGAAAAGACAATTCAATGTTTGGCCATTTGGTATTTTTTTCCATAAATTGAATTCCATGAAAAACATTTCTTGAATAATTTTCACCCTTAACTTTCCACCTGAAAACTAACTGCGTATCATACTTTTTTCTCGCAACTCCAAGAGTTGAGTTTTACAGTTAAATTCATTTTTTATATATTAATCCTAGTATGATACTATTTGTTGACCTGTAGTTTTGCCCAAATTCATGTTTAACAACAAGTGTTTCGACAGAGTTTTTAAATGACAATCATTACATTCTGGTAGGTATTTCACCTCAGTATATACAGATTAATATACTTGTTTAGACATTTTATAAGAGAAATTTGGATGTATATATAGATTGAGTTATCAACCAAGAAACATTGTCACATTGGTTTTACATTTGCTAGAGAGTTCTGAATGTTAATTTCTCTTCGTCCTATTCTATTTTCAGGAATATGGTCTTTACCGTGTTCTTCCTATTTATAAAGAAACCATAACAGAAAGATTGAAGAATTGTCAAATGTCATTACGCCGCATTAAGCAATGGCTGCATTAAATCCATTAAGAGGGTATCATAGATTTCAATATACTCTTTAATATATTGGTCATACTGAATGATATAAATTCATAATTTCAGGTAAACTAAATCTCCGTTGACCATCCCAGTTGTGTCTGATATTTTTGTAAGATTCGTGACAGTAACATTTTGAGACCAATTTTGCAGATAGGTGAGGTGAAGATGTTTTTATCGTGATTTACTAAGCATAGCTTGGATGTGGTACAAGGAAGAACGAATACACTACTCCGTCGTAATTAATGTGGCGAAACAAGCTTACTAAACATTAAAGCTCGCCGAAGTGCTCCAAAACAATCTTTTTATAGCCTACTGAGTAGAAAAAAATCACTGACGATGTCTCTACAAATGCGCACTATATTAGGATAGACATCAACACATTTCAGACTAACCGTCATTATTTCTATCGGGCACTCCTTGTTACTTCAAGACTCAAATTTAATGCTTTTAGCCTGATCTATAAATACTTCCGGAAATTAATCGATTTCGATTACTAAAGTGAAACCGTCTAGTGCGTCAAGATCAATATCTACTTCTACGTTTTTCTGTGATTTTGTAGAAAATTGTTGAGCGGTGACTGATAAGGTTTGGAATTTAAAATTTCCGGTTACTACCCGGGGGTCTCAAGTGATTTCTTTTTATCAAACTATAATAAAAACACATTCACCAATTTCTTTCTGTAATCTTCCATACACTGTGCTCGTGTTAGTGTTTTTGAGAATATAGAATCAATTCAGCTTCAAATTCTGTCAACTTGCTTATGTTTATAACACGAAAACAAGTAATGTCTTATCATTACTTTTTATGTCACAATTTTTATAATTTCATCAATTATAAAAGCTCTTGTAGTATTTTACTTACCAAAAATCATTAGTTTAATTTTAATTATCGCCGAAAAATGAAAAATTGATGAGAAATTCCCTTTTTATTAATTAATACAAGAATAGGTGTTTTTTTTTTCAAATTTTAATTCATGTATCGGTTAGCGTAAATGTTATCTGCATGGAATCACCGGACCGAGTTGAAATTCTAGTTTAGTTGCATTAATTCGTTTGGAAAAGGCATGAATCCATACTTTTTGCTACTTGGCTATGGGGCAAATATCAGTGCAATCAGGTAGGTCGTTTAGGAGAAGGAAAACACTTAAATGCGTGCAATGCGAAAATCAACATGAAACTATCCTGATATATTTCTCCCAAAGTCGAAATAATTCAAACATTATAAAGAAAAGGAACATGAGACGAACCATGATTAGCTACGTCATGAAGCTCCAGCGTTAAAACCAAAACTATAATACGGATATTAAAAACCTCTTTTAACTGACGATATAGAGAATTGATAAGTCATTTGAATTCAAGATCAAGTTTATTCATGTTTAAGTTACGTAGAGAAATTATTTGCTCATGTTTAAAACGATCGATTTTAGTGGTCGAAATATATTTGATGGGATAAAAAGCAAGAAATAAACAAAACAAAAACACGAGAAACTGAGTAATAAAATTACTTAAAGTTTGAAAAACTGTTTTGATTACCGATTTTGAGAGACACCATTTCCAGCATTAATATTTTGGCGCTCTTTTCTTTGTTTAGTTGTTTTTTATCACACTTTTCTCAAGTGAATTACATATAGAATTTGAAATCTTCATCTTCATCATTATTTGAAATTTTAGGTATACTTCAGGCGTTGGCTGAAGTATGTCGCGATGTTTAACTACCTATTCGCTTATCAGGCAAACCTGGCTACTGCTCTTGAAAAGGACCTCCAATCAGTGGTTAACTGGGCAGGAAATGGCTTGTAAATGTTAATGCCTTCAAAACAAAACAGCTCTCCTTTAACTATCATAGACAAACTTGCCTGCCGGCCATCAGCATGGCTGATGAAAATCTCCTTGAGAGCAACACATTGCGCCTCCTTGTCCTCACTTTTCAACCGACCTGAAGTGGGATGAATATATAGCTGCATCTACTTCTAGGAAGATTGGTTCTCTGAGTCGGTCCAGAAAGTTGTTCTTGTCAGAATCCATCTTGCATATATATGAATCTACCATTTGATCGTGCATTGCATATTGTTGCCATATCTGGTCGGGTGCTCCTGATATTCATCTAGATGTTCTCGACAAAATCCCAAGAAAGATCTGCAATGTAATCGGTCTTGACTTGGCATCTCGTTTTTAGTCGCTCGCTCATCGACGTGACGTGGTTTCTCTATGTCTTTTCTACAAAAATTTGTAGCAACTGCTCTGACCAGCTTTTTTTTCTGGTGCCCCATCTACATGTATTTAAGCGTGTTACTAGATTGGTATCTATGTTCTACCTTTTGTTGTTGAAATAGTTAAATGTAACCACCACTTTCTCACGAAGAGTGGTTTTTCGCGCACTTCCAGCTTGTGGAACCCCTTTCATCGGCTAGAAAGGGGAAATTACGGGATGTACACTCTCAGTAACATTATTCAACTTAACTGTGAACTGTTAGTAAAATTAGCAGAAATTCTGTTTCGCGGTCCCTCTATGAGAAACGGAGTACGACAACCTCCTATCCGTGCTTATATGAGTGTCCTGACAGCCACTACATCTTATGTTTCTAGATGTCGGTGGATATTACAGGGTTTAGAAAAGATAATGACATGGACAGGAATGCAGTTTAAATCGACAAAATCGATGTCATTAGTATAGAAAAGAGGGATTGCGATAGAAGTTCCGTTTCAAGATGGCAAGAACAATTATCCCGTCGTTAAAAGAAAAAAAAACAGTTAAGTGTCTGGAGAAATCATTCAGTGCTAATTTAAAAGATTAAAGTACTACCCAGAAGCAATGCAGAGCAAAGTGGACAAGGAAGGATGCTAGACCATTTTAAGGCATGTATATCTCAATGTACCATTTTGATAAAGATTCGTTGACTACTGACGTAATGAAATGGCATTAACAACAGTTGAGAATATGGAGAAGAAAGTATTTGGGAAAATGACTGGGCTTGCTGAAGAGTTTGAGTAGTACAACTCTCTATGGAGTATCGAACGCATTGCAACTCCCCTTCAAAAGATTGATGAGTTTAAAGTGGCGACGACTATAGAGGTAATACTATATATGTATTAAAAAATTGCGGAAGCGAGGATAGATGTTTGAACTGGGAGAAAGTGGAAGGCATTGCACAAACTCAGTAGAGCAAACCAAGGGTTGAAACAGAAGGTGATATCAGGAACAGTGGCAGTAAGCAGACCAGGCCTAGGTTACTGTTCGAATCTCCGACGAAGAGAGAAAAAAAGGAAAGCTCGGAACCACTGTCCTCAATATGAAGTGAGAGCATGTGTGGGGAAATTACAGCCAGTAAAATAGTGTCCTTAGGTCAATAGGGAGGGACAAAATGGAGAAAACTGGAAAAAGAAAGAGTTCCTGGACAGATCTCTGGTATACTAATTCCAGTAACACAAGCATACTTGTGCAGCCACTGTATGACACATTACCCAGAAAACCTCCACATATGGGAAAGTGTTAGTCTCCAGTTCGTTCCTTGTGCCAGAACAGATGATTCCTCCCGAATATATTGAGCAGTTGCTCTAAGATATTCAGTGATGGGTGTTATCAGTAGCGCAATGATAAAGTTGTAGGGGCCATTCTCAAAGAGTCTCAAAACAAATCGATATGAAACTAATAAGATGTTGAATTTCGTTAGAGCCGGGTAAATGTTATGCTTACCTAGTTCTGAATCTCGACGAACAACGATGACCGACAAATGAGGAACACGTATCTATAAAAGTATAAAACTATATTTTAATTCCTCGTCGGTGACGGGTGTGTGAAAAAGGAGGGTAGCCAGAGAGATATCGTGCACACGCAGGAGTTTTCGGGAAATCATTAATCAGCGGAAGTTGTCGGGAAATCGTTAATCAGCAGTGAGTTCGATCCTCACTAGGTGCTCCGTAATTTTGGCTTCATTTCACATCTAAGCTACACTTAGAAAATGACCGTTTCGAGACGCGTGATTACATAAGTTATTTAACAAGAGAATTTATCTCCCACGTATTTTTGTCAACCTCAAAAGTTTTTTGCAGATCTCAGACTCTTATAGAGATATCTCCACCATTTCAGTTTGGCATTAACTCTATTTTTTATCCTTCTCTTTCTTCTTTTATTCTTTATTTATTTTTTCTATTTTATTTATTTATTCATTCATTCGAATGCTTACTCAATCTACTCTGAGCCGTTACTACTTCCAACTAAAGGATTGGTTTGCTTCAGGTATCCTTTGCTATTTTTAACGAGCTTGTTATCGACCAACTTCTTTGTGATACCCTGAAGACAATGTTTTACAAAAAAAAAACAAAAAAAAAACAGAAAAGAAAAAGTAACGTACACTGCAATAGAAGAGAAAAGTGAGAGAGCACCTACTTTTTTCTGTTATTATTATGTTATTATTTTTATTTTTTGTTCTTTTCTTTCAAGGTTATCACATTTAGAGTCTATCAATTCTTTGCTGCTTTTTCTTTGTACTTGATTCTCTTTTTTCTTATTTATTTTAAGAACACACACATCAGAAGAAAGTTTCTTTCTTTTTGCTTTTTAAAAACACACTGAAAATTCTGTAATTTTTCAAATGTTCATTTTTCTCCGCGTTGTATCATATCAATAGACATCTGGACGCACGACCACACAATCATAGGCGGCAACCGCGCCTTTATTTAAAAACACATGTAATTTCCTTAATTTCAACCATACTATGTTTGAACACTGAAATATGACATTATCTGCAGTACATGTCATTCAAAATGTGACCGAGATAAACAAAAAAACAAAACAAAAAGGAAAGAGAACGAAGAAAAATTACCTAATGTTCTTATTGTATTTGTTGATTATGAGCATTTGGTTTGGTTGGAGGATTAGTTGTATCACCTACAGTTTCTAACTCCTAACTAACTTAGGCTAAAAATGGGTCTATTATTCTCTAAATACTATTTAACTTAATATTTTTGCACGAACTGCAACGTCTGCATGCATTGTTACAAGGAAGCTAATCTAACTCTCCATCTCAAGCGTCCTCATTTCTCCTGCAGTTTTATTTTCTAACATATTTTACAGCATATCTGCTAGCGCATGTCCAACTTCCTTTTCTTATGGTGTTTCTTATAGTACTCTACTCACCAACCTCAATATCTACATGCTTAGTTTTGCTAAGGGACTTATCTATCTCGGCTTTCCTCGCTTTTTTATGTTATTCTTAACAAAGCGGCAGTTTTTATGTTATTCCCAACAAAGCGACAATTCTAATGAAGGCCCTCACTTGCCTAACATTATTTGGAGTCGATATTGATCGCAAAGCCAAGTCCATATCAAAATCTGACTGTTTTCCTCTTCACCAATTCCGAAGTCCAGGTCAGAGAAATTGCTTTCAACTTGAGATTATGCCTACGCAAACCACGCAAGACTGTATCCACGTGCACCAAGTTGGTCTCTACCATATTCGAAATCATCAAAATATTATTCAATAACTGGAAGAGGTCGAAAATATCTCTTCGCTTTGCAACGACTTCATGTCCCCCGTCAACGTCTTTTGTCTCGCCAACCCCTCGAATGGGTTTTTGCTTTTTACCAGGCGTACTACCCTGCTTAATGTGTTCGAACAAACCAAATTTCTTAACTCTAGGGTCAGACCCTGCACGGAATTGAAAAATATGCTGTTCCATCTTAAGTTTTTTCGAAACTAGCAACTTATAAAATGAGCACAAAAGAAAAGTACTCATAATGTAAAACGAAATTTACTTGTCCTTGGTGTCGTTTCTTACTACGATCGTCCAGACTCCTCGCAGATGGCAAATAGGTTCTTAATCAATCTATATTAAAAATAAATAAAAGAGAAAGAACATTAAGTCACTGCAAACAAAATCGTCAATGTATAATGCATGGTTCTGGATCTCGACGAATAATGATCGTCTTGACCGACAACGGACGGACACGTATATATAAAAATGTAAATGTAATATTTTTATTCTTCGTCGGTGACAGTTGTGTAGAGTAGAAGGATAGACAGAAATCATTAACCAGCGGGTGTTCTCTGTTCTCTCTATCTCTCTGTGTTCTATTCACTTTTGTCTTTTCTGTTCTTTCTTCGGCCAGAAAACCCCGACTTATATAACCCAACATTCCTATGCATTTTTTCGGGTTGTCGCTTAATTGACGTCAATCATATGTTTGTCGGGTTTTGCTTTTGAAGCCTATGATGTTGCCTGTGTTTTCTGTCTTTGATGTTAATCATATATTTTGTTGGCTTTCAAGCTTTTTTATCACATGTGTTTTCTGCCTTAATGTCAAACATATCTTTACGGGCTATTCCCTGTATATTTGTCTTAGATGTTGCACCCCGTCGTTACTATCCATGACCGGAATATATTTTTGTCAATCAAATTTTTGCCGGTCAAGGTAATATATTACATAAAGACAATACAAAAGAAGAATTCCCAGTAATAACACATACAGACTAAGCTACGTTTAAGCAGAATTATTTATTCGAAAAAAAAAAAACATGAACTAAGCCCACGAAAGGAAGTATTTGCATATCGTAGAAGGATGCAAAAAACATGGTTGATAAGCTAAGTGCAAACCAATTGAAATCGGATACAGAGGCTTTGATGGGTGGTCACTATATAAGATGCTAGCAAAATTAGTTGTAACAGGACTGGAAAAGAACAAAGCCATTCGCTCTGTAACAATGGCAACAAAAGAAGCCTCGGGATGGTTTTGGCTTAAAAGATAAAGTGATTGGCACTCAATAAAGAAAATGACGAAAAGTTGCGGTTGATATTATTTTTTTTTCGAGGGAACTGTAATGTAGATATTAGGTATGGCCTAAAATTACACCCGATAATGGAGCCACAACTAGAGGAGAAAATTAGGGTATCCATAACCATTGTTTCCAACGGGTGATCTGTGGTTAAGAGCTAGAACTTGTTTTCTCCCTTACTATGGTTACTGTTATATATATATATATATATATATATATATATAGAGAGAGAGAGAGAGAGAGAGAGAAAGAGAGAGAGAGGCGAGAAAAATGGATGGTTGAAATATCATAAACATATATTTATTGGGCGAAGAAAAAAAAATAAAATGCTTGTACAGTTTTGTCACCTTCCATAAGCGGAATGATATAATCTTTAAAGTTTCAGCGTCCACTCTCATTCATGCGCATGTGTAATTACATCAACGTAAAGATTTCATTAATCCGACAAAGCGCTAAAAACCGAACCGTGTGACACGAAAACATTTTCTCTTTTTTTCATAGATTCTTAAAATTGCTCTTGATATATTAAAATTTTGGTATATATTTTTTCAACATGGACATACAGCATTTTATGTGCACACACACACACACACACACACACACACACACACACACACACACACACACACACACACACATATATATATATATATATATATATATATATATACCGCTCATTCGATAATGAATTGGAGCACGCTAGCTATTGGGCGTGTTTATATGCACTAAAAAGCCTACATCCTTCTACTGGACGCTCGTAGCCTAGGGGTAGAACCGCCGACTGACGCACAATGCGGTTGGGTTTCGATCCTGGGTTAGAAAGCGACAGGAGTCAAAGCCGTAACTGATGAGCTGTAATAAAGCAAAACAGATCTGTCTGCGGATGACTATATATATATATATACACACATGGTAATATTAGCTTTTCCCTAGAAAGAAACATTTAGTATTCATTGATCAGGCAGCCAATGCTGCTTTGAGTTGAAATTTATATCTTTTTCTGGAAAAATAAATTTTTCAAGTCCAGTAGCTGTTATAGCTTTTTCTTGTATTGATGGAGATTTCTTTCCCAACCTTTTATTTGAAGTAGTGTAAAATGTCGACATTTTTGTTATGTCATTTTCTCTTCGAGTTGTTGCTGCGATTGATAGTTCTCAAGTTATATGGTTTCTGCATTGCACAATGTTAAAAGAAGAATGATCTTTTTCCAAAACCCTTAGGCTTCACTGACTCAAAGCCTGTTTTAGCCATTGATCTTATCAGTACATTAACTTCGGAAGAGGAAGCAGGAGCGTTTTTTTCTATTGATAGATAAAAATATTTTGTTGATTAACACAATGTCCATATACTTGAATAAATCACTAATTTATATATTAATACGTACTCATTCAATAACTTAATCCCTTTTCAACGCCTAAATTTGTTAAAGTTTTAACCGTTTCAATTTTAACACTACTTGTACAACATCCGTTTTTATTACTTCTTAGGTATATTGTTTGCTTAAATATTTTCATATATTCAATTTTTGAAAGCTTTTTTGAGCAAACCCTGCAATATTTATCTTTATGGAATGAAGAAGCATATTTTTTGTGTAACTATACCCTTTAGCAAAGAAAACAAATTTATACAAAAAATTACAATATCTCTCTCCATTTATTTTGGCACTATCATCAACTTTGAAAAGAACTATAGTTCTACTCCTTACAATACAAGCCAAAAACATTATTCCGCGTCCTTTGACCTTTTCCTCTTCTTTTTTAACTATTTCCATAAAGAATCCAGCCTATAGCCCATTTATCAGTTCATTCGGTTCCATGGAGTTCAACATTCTTCAGTAAAATTACTGCTGAGTAATCAGTTTACACGTACTTCTTCATCCAACTTAGCATACCTTTGTCACGTTTATTTAAAGTCTGTAGTTGGCTTTCATATTTTTCGTCAACGTCTTTAGTATTGTGAATTTTTCCCACTATTTAAATTCGCAATAACAAATTCTTCCAAGATTTTCTTTCTGGTCAGTTCACTTTTTCTGCTTATTGATCTTTAACTCCAAACTCTATTTTGTGATATCATGAAAGACAGTTTCCTCTTGTTCTTAACTTTTTACTCTTTTTTATTTCATTTTTTATAGTGCTCTAATTTCTGTTTTTTTTTTGTTTTGTTGCAATTTCCAACAATTCGTTTCCATCATTTCCGTGACTTAACAATAACTTCTTTCATTTTCACTTTCACTTATTTTATTCAGGTCTTGGCAGTCAGGGATAATATTAAATCAAAACATGACACATACTGTATATACGTGGGGGTGTGTGAGTGTGTGTGTATGTGTGTGTGTGTGTGTGTGAGAGAGAGAGAGAGAGCGAAAGTGAGAGAAGGGCATGGAAATCATGATTACTGGGAAAGGTATTAAAGAATGTTTGACATTATTTTACTAATCTGTGCATTCACGTAAATTTACCGTTTATCATATCTATATATGTATTTGTGAGCGCATATAGACATAAATACATATGAGTGTGTACGTGTATACATATTTTATGTTACCAACCTGGAGAAGAGCCAAAAGTACTTAAATAACATATATATGTATTGAGAGAGAGAGAGAGAGAGAGAGAGAGAGAGAGAGAGAGAGAGAGAGATTTTAATGGAATAAGAAATAGTAAGAAAGAAACGGCCAATATATTTTCCATTATTTCATAAAACATCGAATCCGGCAGATCGGATATTTATAGAAAACTAATTACTTTTGGATACTTGGACAGTCAACGGCCGATTGATTGACGTCTAATTAAGAATATTAGGAACTTAGAGTTTATTTTTATGAATACATTGAATCCTGATTTCTAATTATGAAGAAGTCGCAATGTCTCTTCAAGTGAAATTTTTAATTCCTCAAGAATGTATTTAAATAAATAATGTGAACAAGTTCTTTGAATCGATCATCTAGTACATCACAAAGCAAGATAAGAATTTGGCGGAGATGTTCGTGATGCTGTTTTAAAGAGTGCTCATAGAAAATCAAAATCATTTTCAATGACATGAGTTTAATATGTGCTTGACTTTATTTTATTTCGTAATGTTATGAAACGAATTATGACGGTCAATGAAAAGCAGATTTAGTGCCACAACAATACATGAGAAGAGTAGAAGAATGAAATGCCACTTTATCATACAAAACTCCGTACTTATTTAAAAGGTGATCTTTTGTTTAATGGTCAAAATGAATGTATTCATCGTCTATGAAACTCTTTCAGAGAGAAGTTAATTATTGATACAAATTATTACTGATTATGGTTAGACCAACAAAGCAGCAGAAATTAACGTAAAATTTTTGTAATATTCCATACCGAGGACGCTAGACAAAATAGTTAGATATATCAGGACATTTTCTATTTTCCGTCATATTCACCAATTATTAAACTTTAGGATTAAAATTTACTGAATTCTATAAATTAAAAAATTATAGAAAACTATAAAAGATATTATTTCTTGTAAAATATAAAAACGATCTAGAAGATGAAAATATAAAGCTGCCTGATTGACACCGGAAGAAAATGATGAATAAGGTTCAATACACTTAATATCAAATATTTCAAATTTAACATTTAAAACAATAACTTTTATCTGTATTTAATAAACTGAGTTACCTTTGCGTCGTAAAATAGATCCTTTCTATGCCATTTTATTATAAAATAAGAACTATAGTTATAGAAAATCACAAGCATATCACTCGTTTCATTACTTTTTCCCCATTTCATGTTTCTTGGTGTCATTTGCATTTTATAGAAACTATGTTTCTTCATGTCATAAATAAATCCCTTAATATTTAAGGTTATTAGCTATCCGAGAGGGACCCAGATATTGACGGTTTCCGTGGGTACTCGGCGACACAGTTTTTACTGCTTCGTTTTTACCATTTATCATCTGAAGAACGCTAATAAAAGTTTCAAAAATATATATCTGTTTTGGGAAATATGTCATAACTATCGCATTTTATAGATGATAAAAAACATTTAGTACCAAATATTTTGTACAGTATTTACACTATTCGGACTATTGTCCTCATCTTTGTTGCCATTTGTACGATATTTCAGCTGTTGTACGCCCCGACCTTCTTCAGTGATAGGAATTTCGAAATGAACCCTTTATTACAATCACTGGGGTATATGATCTTCATTCCTTGCGTAGTCGTACAAATGGCAACAAAGATGAGGACAATAGTTCGAATAATGTAAATACTGTAAATACTACCTCATTTCAGAAATAGAGACAAATACCAAATATGTTTTATTTGAAGTTTGGGGATGCGAGGTTAACATTATTTACACTATTTACAAGTGAGCTTTTGTCCCAATCTTTGTTATTGTTATGTTAAAGTTTCAGTAGTTGTGCCTTCATCAATCAGGTGTACGTCGATCCAAATAATCTACAGAGAATTCTAAACTGAACTGTGTAGGTTACTCGAGTCGACAAACACCTAATGAAGGTCGGAGAGCACAAAGACTGAAACGTTGTGATAGCAACAAAAACGATGAGAACAATCTGCATGTAAGTAATGTAAATAACCAAACGTTCTTTTTAACAGTTATCTCCTCATGTGAAATTGTTATTGGTCACCATTAAAAAGATACGCTTCTGTTGCACTTTTTATAGAGAGTAAAAATTCCTCTTTTTAACCAACATGAAGTAAAAAGACAAAATCCATGATAGTATCAAGCATGCATTTCTGGGTATTGTCTTAATTCTTTGTCAAATTATAAAGAGAGTAGATCAGAACAAGATTGACATGTTAAGTTCTTACCATGTTTTCTCAAAACGAAATCATAACTAATCACATCGATTTAGTTCATTATTATGTATGAAAATAACACGCAAGACAGATTAACGAACATCTGAAGTCCCCAGACTAAGTTATTGACAGAAACTGTGAAAAACGAAACATCCAGTTTTTCATCACCCTTCGGTTTCTTGCATGTGACAATAGTAAAGCATAAGATTAAAATTGACAGTTGTTAAATTTCAATATTTGTAACCTATAGAAAGGATAGTTTAAACGTTCATTTAAATGCAAATGGGCTGCACTAATATCTTAACAGTAGGTTATGAATGTTACAACGGCAAATTCTCAGTTTGTGCCTGATGATTGCCACATGCGTGAAGCTCAGAGTTTCACCAAACGGTGTTATTTTACATAAAACATTGCCACTAGTCTTCGCTAGCCTGATGACTCCGTTCAAACATGGAACACTGTGTTAACCTCAATGTCCAGTTAAAATAATTATTGATAATGGCTAAGAGAATAGCCGAAAGCATTTAGATATATAGAACATACAGACAGTTTTTACAAACGGTATTTTTTTCTGAAAATAAATCATTTGTACGAACACAATAAAATTAATAAAATACTTAATTGCAGTACCTTGTCAGTCGTACTTAACGAAGCTTGAATAAAAGAGACAGTTCTGTTCAATTACACAATTCTATCTATCTATCTATCTATCTATCTATCTATCTATCTATCTATCTATCTATCTATCTATCTATCTATCTATCTATCTCAATGACATTGATGAAGTTTAAAAGAATAAGCGTGGTAATTTTTCCAACGTAACTGAAAAGATAGAAAAATCCACAATATTAACTTTTATGTAGCGTCATTGTTTTCGTTCGGAATTATGAAAAAATATTCCCTTTCTTTTTGTGAGTTTGTCAAATTTTCTTAAAGTTAAAATTAAATTCATGAATATTTTATATTTTCTCATTTTTGAAAATGTTGTCGCATTACTCTTCCTGCAGGGAACTCATTAATATAAAGTATTAAAAACATTCTTTACCATTTTCAGTGAAACGCATTTAGAAGGGATGTTTTTAGTTGCTTTTTATCGCAAATTTACGAAGACCGTCGTCTTATGACAGGGAATAAACAGCACAAGATCAGAAATGAAGAATATCAAATAAAGCCTTGTGAGATTAATATAGGCACGTATTTACTTTCATCTTATTTTTTGTTTTTGTTTATCATTTTAGTCAAACAGTTAGTTTATGTTACAGCATCTAAAATGTAACTACAAAAGTTTGACAGCTTGAATAAAGTTGTAATAAATTACATCTTAAATTTCAGATCAAAATAACTACATGTAAAAATGAATAATGGAAGAGATCTATTTGGTTGGCTCTTTATAAAGTAACCCACAGTTATTTTCTAATTTTTACAGTTAGAAAACATCATGCTACTTAAACATGTTCAAAACAGCCCTCATTTTCTACGTGTTTCAAATACAAAAAAATTCCCTCCGCTTTTTTTCTGCTATATTCAGAGGCCGGCCGTGGTGCAATGGTGCGCAAGGTTACTGATTCGATCCCCAGACGGGTCACACAAAAAGACTTTAAAAATGGTAATCGACGCCTCTTTGCTTAGCACTCAGAAACAAAGATAAGGATCGAGGGTAAGTGGAGAAATCGGTAAGGTAGCAACGAAAAAAATGTGGGGGGAGCCTTCGGGTAACCTTTGACCTAGCTGTCACCTACTTATTTACTTAGTTAAGCGAAGCACAACACAGGTCTTTGCCCCGATCTTTACAATCGTAACCAGTTCAATTGTCCATCTTTATTTCCTTATTCTCATAATCTTAACTTTTTGACACCCCACCTTTCAATCATACGATAAACTCATTCAGTAACTCCCTTCCTTGAGTCTTTCTTGATACTTGTATTATAGGAATTCTCCTATTAAAAAAAATTAACTGATCAAATTGAACTATTTGGTAGCTCCAGTTTATATATAATTTTAGTATGATTACAAGTGAGAATTTAATTTTAGTTTTTCTAAACGAGAAAATAAAAAAGTAAAAGTTTTTATGTAGGAATTCCTCCTTTTAATGCCCAAATACCTTTGAGCAAAGAGTGTTAATGTGTTATGAGATACTAAGATCACATTACTGTTTGACACAATTGTTTCATACGTAGACATAATTATAATTTTTCATCTTCATAAATCATAAATTCTCAGGTTTACACTTCTGTTAAAGAAAAGTTTTATAAAATAAATTATAATTCATCACAAATATAACAGATGTCACCAACATAAGTGAAAGAATTAAAAGTAAATCGAATATTGATTTGTAAAAAAAGAAAATGATAAAAGGGTGATGTGTCGTATACAATAGTCATAACCAAACATTTTGATATTGTGGGCGATTTCTTTCTAAAGTTGTTTATTCATCTGTGAGTTGTCTTCAGCTCTTAGTTTTCACTTGGAATTGGAAATAGTTTAAACGTTTTCAAAATTACGCGCAACTATTTCGTACTTCTGACTAAAGGAAATGTTTAAACATACAGAATAAAAAACAAATGTTTGAATCACTTGAAGATATTAGAAAGAAGATGAGAAAGAAAAAAATTAAAATAAACACGAAGAACTATCAATCCAATGTAGTTAAATTATATTGGATGAGGTATTAATTTGGCTAACTTCATAGCTAGAACCAGCATTTTTCGGAAACATCAATCAAGCTACCAACTAAGAAATAGAGATGTATGAAGTGAATCTGGGTCTGATCAGCCATGATTAGGTATAATTGAGAAGAGGTCTGATGCTGAAAAAGACAGGGGGATATATGGAGAAGTTGATAAGACTTAAACAGGTTAAGACTGTAATGATCGAGGAAGCATCTTCTTGGAAGTCGATACCACAAAACAATTCGTGAGAAGAAACTACTTGAGTGGAGCTTACATCTAATCTATGGAATACGAAGAGAATAAGGGTGGTTCGTCTTAGCTGTGAAGATTAGAACTGATATGACTAAAAGATATAGTTCGTCTGGACACTTTCCATGAAATAGCGATGGAGTGGAAAGAGTCTTGTGACGTTTAATCTATGGGGAAAAGAATTGTAGGATGGAAAATAATTCATCAACCACAAGGACTCTGAGACGCTTTTGAAAATGCTGTAAAGTGAAGACTGGGCAGCTCCTATCCATATAGAATACTCAGTTTTCTGCCTGATCTGACCCTTGTAAAGTAGAGGATAGCAGGAAGGGTCAAGTATTTACTAACAATGTACAGGGAACCGACCAGAAATTTCTGCGAGGTCTCAGTTGAGCTTAAATTTCAGTAAGCGCTCAAACCACGGGGCCTTCCCGAGAGAACATGCTATCATTGCAATAGGCAAAAATCCAGGGTTAACTAGGTTTTCGAAGCATTGAATGTGATCAGCTAGTCACCCCACACTAAGTTGTTAATGGCGTGTAAGATCAACACTCGAAGTGTTAAATTAAGCTGGTTTGATATGTTGCTTTGTTTTTTTTACTGGTTATCAATCTTTAGCAGGTTTTTTTATGATAGAAAATATTTACAGATTGTGAGATATTTTTTGAGAGAATAATGATTTACTGATAAAAATCTTTCCTTGGCTGGAAAAAGAAGAAGTGAACTCTTTCCCTTAACTTCGGTCTTCATACGAGAATCGGTGTTTCAACGAAGACTTGGCCGTAAGCTTCTTTTCAGCTGGGTTTTCAAATGAAAGAAAAAACAACTGAAACAAGAGTTTTGTCCAAAATTCAAAGAAAGAGAGAACAAATAAAAGAAAATGGAATGGCTGAGGGCCAAAATGTCTTGATTCTGCCTGACAACATTGCATCGATTATAACTTTTGGAATGATTGCAGTTTGGTCGATAGATAATAAATGAAATCTTTTCCAGTGGAACGATTTTGTTACTAAGCAACAGGAACGTAACAGAAACATACAAGAAAAATGAATAAAAAAGAAACAATAATTTCTTTTTTTAAACAATAACATCTGAAGAAGTATATCCTTTATCCACTGTAGCTTTTGTATTAATCCAAGATTTTCAATGATTAGCTGATTTTATTTGCAATAATGTGTTATTTATTTTATTTCCTCTTTTCTGTTGTTTCTTTTATTCATTCTTTCTTACGAATTCTCACCTTCCGTTACACATTTTCACTTTGCTTTTTCTTTTTTCATTTCTTTCTCTCTCTCTCTTTTTCTTCTTTCTTTCTTATCATCGTCATTTTTGTCTTTCTTCTTTCCCAACTTTATCTCTCTCCATTCCTTTCTTCCTAACTACGCCCCCATTATTTCTTTTCTTTGCAGCTGCCTTCATCCATCCTTTTCTTCCTTTCCTCCTTCTTTTTTTAGTCTGCTAACAAACAGATAATTAGAATATCTTGTTTATTTATTAATATCCATCCAATTTTTTCTATTCTTGAAGTATCATTTCTTTGAGAAACATGATCCTCCGAAATTTTAAATACTTTGGATCCGTATTTGTTTTTTTATGTATGAAATTGATTAAATATCTGTAGTACTCTATACTTACAAAATTTTCTTATTTTAATATCATATCCTTTTGATTTAAATTATTTCCACGGGGTTAAAAGAGTCAGCTGTTTTAGAACCAACTGCCTGTTCGGTAAGGAGAGAAACGTGAGATAGGTATCGTACTGACTTTCATCCACCAAGAGAGGTAAAAACATTATGGTGACGAGGAATGTGATGACACTTTATCAACATAGGAAGTTATAACATATAAACTGGAGAATATGAAGCAAGATATAAACACAATGGTGGTAATAGGATAGAGAAAATGAAAGAGGAACCGGACTAATAATAGATAAAGACAAAAGAGTGTGCGGTTTCGTGTGCAAAGCAAGTGTCAGACAATTTTCTGAAAGGGAAATTATTTAATATGACCATGCATCCAAGATATAAGAAGAAAGATGCTTTTTCACAATTACACTAGAAAATGACAAATAAGAACGAGTCTCAATGCAAATAGAAAATAAAAAAAATACCCTTGAGGAATGGAGAAAAAAAGATTAAGGTATTATGAGAAATAAAGTAAAGTGTTCTGAAATGCTACATGACGTCTTTTTTTACGAAATTCGGCTGAAAAGACATCATGGAATAAGATAGAATGTGATTTATTTTTCCACATAACCGTTCTTTTAGTCCTCACACTTCTTCCATCGATATTGCAGTTCTTGTATCTCATTAGTGAAGAAGTTTACATCCTGTTGGAAAAAATCATTAACTGAAAATATGATGTCACCATTACTGCAATACTGGTTCCAAGCTAATTGTTTTCCATGTTGGAGAACAGCTCATAGCCATATGAGACTAAATTAGGATACTATGGAGGGCAATGAAATCCTGATCACTCACAGCATCCATTATAACTAAGGACTTATGTACTAAAGAATTGATAAAACCAGACTTCTTTCGTCAGTTTTCTTGAAAGTTTGCTTTAGATATCTTTTCGTAAATGCCTCAACAAGTTAACATAGTACTTTTATTGATGATGCTGCTTTTTTCAAAATAGACAATAAATATCCTCTTGCATCTCCAAAATCTGTGGTAATCACTTTCCCTGAAAATAAAACAGTTTTGGAATAAGTGAAGAGGGGTGTTTCCACTGCATGGATTGTCTCTAACTCAAAAGGATAAATCCAACACTCATTGTTCAAGGAGACCAGCTAGATATGATTCAAACAATTAGATTTTCCCATGATGTCAGGTGCGCTTTTGACCAAGTGTCAAAAGACGTGGCACTCACTGACCAGAAACATTAATCATGCCAAGATATTCTCAACTCTCTCACGGGAAATGCTGATAGCATTGGCTATTTGGGGTATAGTCAAATGCCTGCCATCCATCATCATTTGGTGAACACAATCAATGTTTTTATTGGTGGCGACAGTTGCAGGACGTCCAGACCATAACCTCTTAATTTCAGTTACCCACTTTTGCACTGTTTATAAAACTCAGGATTTATCCCCTAATGTAGCAACAATGTCAGTAAGAATATTCTTAGGGGCTAAACACTTTTTCTGCATGTACTTGATAACGTGGGCATGCGCTGTGGTTCAATGGCTCGGAACTTAAAATCGGTTATATCCGTGTTCGAATTCCAGTTAAATTCGTTGCATTCATCTTTTTACAAATATCTTTGGGAAAGGTATGAATACATCTCTTCTCTCCAAGCTATGGTTTAAATAGTAGAACAGATCGGATTCTATAGTATTGGATCGAAACCTGTCTACTGTAGAAAGTAATGACAATCTACCGCGAGAAAATCTTCTCCCCAGTCAGTGATGTCTCTTTCAGGACATGATCACCCAAGCGGGTATCAAGTATTGCATTTAAGTGACTTGATAACACCGCTATGCCAAATTTTGTCCTTTTTCAAGAGAAGTCGTTGCTAGTTACTAGTTGAACAGATTCACGTGAAAATAAACAAAGCAGTTATTAATAAGAGTTAAAATAAATGCATGCAAGATTTACCAGATCCAACATCACTATTTCATAATCAGCTTATGAACGTTTCAGTCATTCTCGTATATGAAAACAAAAGTTAGACAGATGAAGAAGATGCTTCAGGCTACTGACAAGTGGTTCTATTGATTAATGTTGAGAATACATTTCGTCAATTCTCCTGAAAACGTCTGTCACTTAAATGGTTTGTGTTGAAAAAGAGAATAGGAAATGCAAAGACATTGATGTTACCAGTTTTCTTTTATCTGTTTTCTTGACAAATGATGAAGAAATGAAAAAAATAACATAACCCTGAATAGAAATTTAGAGAGTCGGTAGAAAACTGAGTAATCGACTTAATAAGTCTAAGTAAATGGATGGTAGAACAAAGACTAAAAAGGTAAAAATGAAAAATATGGTAGGGGGATGAGAAGGGCGATATTCTTCTATGTTTACATTCAATGGAGACACATTTTATTTTTATATTCGAAGATATACTAAAAAATACTAAAAAATACTAAAAACTGCTCAATCTAACAAAGAAACATTTAAAAATATTTACTAATATTTCTCTGTCATATTTATTGCGAGCATTCAATTTGACACAGGAAATAAAAAGGCTGACATAGTCGTGTTACTGAACAAGCACAGTAATTCTGAGAAAATCATCTTTTTGAAGATAACTTGGTAAATAGACTGGTTTACAGTTAGGGCTGAGCAGACATTATATAGGTAATTATTGTAAAACTCACTAAGTTACCTTCGTCTTCCATGACTTGAAAGCCGCGTGTAAAAAATAACCGTCCTATTTCTTCTCGTAAAATAACAGGAGCGATGCCATTAATAACATCGAGATGCTGGACAAGGTCTTCTATCGAGGAAGTGGCCATACGTGCTCTACCAGCGTACATGGCTCACAACCCAGGGGCAGCAAGTCTAAAATTCTCACGATCGAGTCACCTCCAACGCTGGTTCGAATCTCTTTTAGTACTGCGTCGATAGAAAGATTGGTCGGTGCTCCTACAATGCAAAGATCTTGATGAAGGCTGCCATCATATATGGGATAATTGTGGCTATAATTACCTAGAAGCATTCACTACTTTTTATCTAGTAGTTTAGTCTTCAATAAAAGGACTAGTTTATTTACCAGCTGTATTGACTGAAATATATATGGTAGAGATTTACATATGAATACAACATTCTTCCTTATTTTATCTGATAATGCATTTTTTGAATACTTTATTTCATTAAAAGAAAAGAAATGCAGTTTCAAAAACAACCAATTAAACTTTTTTTTAGTTTTCGATACAGAGTCGTTTAGGTTCTTTGCTGATACGGTTAGAGCGGTTTGGGTTATTGAGGCGGGGGCAATTTTGCAGTGTTTGAGCTAAGGACATTGTATGTTTCTGGTTCAATCCCTTCAGTTAAATCACTGGATACTAGTTGTGGTACAGAATCCTGTTTCTGGTATGTTATTTGTATTCGAATTCGATAAAACAGTTTCCCATTGATGCAAAGGGAAACCTCTCGATTTCAAGGCTAATTTGAGCGTTCTCATCCATTTAACCGATTCCCCGTGGGTAGATCTACTTGTAGCTATTCCTTTTTCTTGAAAAAATTTCCTTCACATCTCAGATATAAAACTAGGTCCTCTATCAGAGTGTATATAACTTGACAAACTAATTATGCAAAATAATTTAGTTAGACAAGTCAATACAGTTGTAGTGAACATGTAGAAACATGCAAAATCAAAAGGGAAACGACTATATTCATCAATGAAAGTCAATAAATATTTCCTCGTTGATTTGAAGGAAGCGGTTCCTTGAAATATTTAAAAAAATTGAGTGGATTTGATTAGTTTGCTTCCATTCACAAATCTTGTTTTTTCTATGGCACAAACATTACATTTTGCACTCTTTAATTTCGCTGTTGAGTAGGGCAATTTTCTCATCCTGATAATGTGCCTCATTCCTAATACTTCAGGATGACATAGATTATTTCTTAAGGTTGATATTTACGACAGAAGCGCAATTTAATCCCGATCATACATCTGATGACTGGTCACTGACACAATTTTTGTAAGGACATTTAGTCGATCCCGAGGATCTATAGAGACCATTTTAAAGGTTAACAGTGTTTTTATTGAACTAACTTTCTTCATGATTTTTCTATAAAAACGTGTGTAATCAATTTTTAAAAGATCTACTCCCTTTCTTTTGAATATATGTTTTTCTTTATATTATAATTTGTTTTAAATAGCTTAGAACTTCTTTCACATTTCTCTGTATAATTTTCTCTGTCTCTCTCTCTCTCGTCAGCTTTATCTAGTATCCCAGAATTTAATTTATTTGCTAATAGCTTTGATGACGTTGATGACTAAATTCGCCTCCAACGTTCTGTTTTAGAATGGAATGTTTCAAATTTTACCAAAACCAGCTCCCATCATCCATTCTTTATCGGCGTTGGGGTTTGCAAGAATTGGTTGGAGGTGAAAGAAAATCACTGTAGAAGAAAGTGCCAATAGCATGAATTTGTTTAAAATACCCTCCTCACACAACTTTCCAGGAAGTGCCCCACACACTTGATTTCATGATCTTATTCTGTGGCACACATGGAATGAGACATGGAGAATTGAGTTATAAAACTGCAACAGACAGCCGATGACTCTGTTATAATTTCGTGTGGCACCTTCTGTAATATGTCCATCATACGTAGACCTCTTCGTCCGTGATCTGTTGTAACCGTTACCCGCTTGTTCCACAGTTGGGGTCTTTGGGGTTTGGTTGCGCTTAGTCTGGGTCCTCGTTTTTTATCTTGCCGCCAAGGTTCACCCTACTAGAAGTTTAGAACTCCTGATGGTATCACCCTCAAAGTCACTGGACCACGCAAGCTTCTTTATTATATATATATATATATATATATACTGCTAACAGGTAATACGCTTACTGTAACATATTAGAAGTGATAAGAAAAAACTTTTTATTACAGAGCGTCGGATAGAAAACAAAGTCTGACTGCAGGTTCACGTATATTGTCAGTCACGTATACGTTTATTAATCCGTTTTTCACCATATACATATATTTATATTGTTTAAAATTTAATATATTCATAGAGAAAGAGTTGTCTTTATCAAATATAGAGATTTTCTAGATATAAATAAAGTGAGCATACAAATAAAGTGTAAAGTGGCTGTAAGTTTAACGCCTTAAGCGATCATGAAAGCATAGAACTGGCTGTTGTTTTGCAGCATTGATTTCTAGCTAGTATGAATTAACGCGTAGAGGTAAATGAGTCCACACAAACAGACTCTCAGTCTGCAGGCGGAAAAGCAGCCTAGACGAGACTATGCCGAAGAGCACAGCCTCGTCTGGAGAAAAGTAGACAAGTACCGATCACGCGGTCTACAGGGAACTTTTGCTCGAGCCTACGCGTTCAAAATGCCCCACGTAAAAAATAACCTTATGTTACATTCCGCGTTTTGTATGGGGGGGGGGGTCTCGGGTAAATACCCAGAAGTAAATGGTTTATATCATGAACATTAAAAATCGCCATTTGTAAATTGGTAAAACGCACATAAAGTAACAATATCACAGGAATTTATGCGCATGTCCAATCAAGCAGAATATGGCACGAGGTCAGTAGGATAAATCTGTAATATCATTGAGTTAAATTTCCTATGACAATAATTCAACAAAGTCTCAACTTTCTCTTGATATTTTTACATTATAATTCCTTCACATTATTCATCATAATAAGCTTTCATTTTTTTCTTCTGTAAGATATTCCAATAAAAATTAAAATGAATAAACAAAACTTTCAGAAGAAATTTCAAATCATTGTTTAGTAAGTCTTTTCCTATCCTCTTTAAATAAATGTGTTATTATTATGTGTTATTATTTTTGTACTACGATTCTTTGAAAATTTCTGGAATTTTTGCCACCATTTTGTTTACTTAAAGATATATTTTTCAAGATTAGTTTCACACAGCGAAATACGAGCAGACATCTTTCTAAATACGTAGGTAAGATTAGAAAAATGATAAAAGCGAAAAATTTTCAATGCGAGTTTAAAAACAACAAAATGAATGTTTTGAATGTTTAAGTTACTTTCATTTGCAAGAAAACATTGAAAAACTTTTTTGCTTTGTCACTTTGTATCTTATTTTATTTATGCACTAAAGATCACTTACATTATATTTCAATCCTCTTTAAACGCATATACACTGTAGACCGTTTATGATCGTCTGGATGAAGTGAAAAGTAAATCATTTATTCACTTTCCATAAAAATATAGAAAGGTTTCAATTTCAAAGCAAAAATAATGAAATCAAAGAAATTCACCCCGAATAAGACGACAAAAGTCACTAAGACGCAAGAATTTACTGAGATTAACAAAAACAGAAATGTCAATAATAGAACAAGTTTCAAAGATTGAAAGGTTGAATTTAAAGATTCAAAGGTTGGATTTAAATTTTTGAAGATCGTAACTGACAAGAGAGCAAGAATCCGGTAAAGAAGCAATTAGCATAAAACTTACGATTACATCTAGTAATTTAAAGACTGAAATTATGAAACCTAATTGCAAATCTAGTTCTACGATAAAATTCACGTGGTTGATATATGAAAAAAGAAAGAGGATCTTAGCAATTACCGTGAAAATATTTATAGAAAAGGCACAGGTAAGCTACATTATAGAAGGTGAAAATTGAAATGGATGATAAATAAATTATTTTGAATTCACATTGTTACTATTTCTAAATAATCAAGTAAATGTACAAGTGAAAGGTTAGAAATATTTCTATCAATAATAGTGATTGGCATTTCTTTTAGAGAAGACTGTGATTCATGTTACTAGTGCCTAACGACGTTTTCATATCTTTAAAAAATCAACTTTGCCATTGAGTTTGATTATTGGAAAAATATATCTATAAAATAAAAGAGATCACGCGCAAAGGACGATAAGATTTCCTATCGTATAGTTAAATCATGAATTACAAAAAGAATTAGTTGAAGATGATCACATGATACAGTGGTTACATATATGAAAAAACTATTAACTATTCGTTAAGTTGCATTCAACAACTGATTGCAGCTTTCACTTGTAGAATTGTTAGATTCATCAACCACATTTTCTGCAAAAGTTCAATTTTTTAATCATGTCATATAGGTGACATTCAGATTGTATCACTCGTGCACACACACGTACTAATATTTAAATTCATCGGTATTTATCTAGAAGTAATGACATACAGCTTTTATTAAATAAAGCTTTTGACGCATAACCGATGCCAGTCAAACCTAATAAAATAATTTATATCTGTCGTTCTTGATTATAGTCAAAACATTTATCTTTATAACAAATCTTCATACTTTGAATTAATCTTATTTTATATAACTCACAAAATTTCGTTTTCATTAGTTTTTTCATTAGTTTTCATTGCGGCACACATGTTAGTGCTAGAACACGAATATTATCACCTTTCATGAATGACTTTGCCTCGTCTATCTTTCATTTATTCCACTTCAAACGAATATTGTTTTTAAATTGTTTTATTAAGACTGACACCGAGAAGCTCAAACACAACCGTTAATCCCTCGAAATTACTACATTTATAATATTCTTTCATTGAAGATATTTCTTTCTTTTCTTTTTCTGTTAAGTAAAATCTGCGTATGAACTACACCAGCAAGCCTCTTTACTTTTGTAAAGCATCGTACCGCATGTCCTATAAAGTTACTCCCGTTCCATTTATCTAAACATTCTCATGTACATGGAGAAAAACACGCGGAAGAAACTTTATATTTTGCTTTGTGTTTCATTTAAATATAACCAATGATTTTAATTTATTTTTTTCCTGTGAGATACTGTAATAAAGCAGAAAAACTTAGTCTTTTCATGAACTTTACTTTTGATCAAAATTGTATTTTTTATCTTTAAGGTCAACAGTTTTATTACTAAGCCTATAAAAACAAGGAGTTGCGTCTACGTTGCTGATCTGACACTGTGGATGGTCGTTTTTTCTCAGTCTGACGTATTTGTGAAAGTTTATAACTTCCATCAACGTGGCTGATTCTAGCCTTCAATATCTTGCCTTATTGCGACTTCTCGGACAAACGTTTTCCGCTAATATGAGGTGAACAAAATAATATGTATCAATTGCTAAATTTACAGCCAGAAGAGTTGGTTCAGAACTAGACGATTTTTCTCGTCATAATCCATCTTACATATTTATAAGACTATCATTCGTCCATGCTTAGAATATTGTTGCCATATCTGATCTGGTGTTCTTTCTATATATTTAAAGATTCTTGATAAAATCCAACGAATCTGTAATGTTATTGGTCCGGACCTGGCATCTCGGTTTCAGTCACTTTCCTACCGCTTTAACGTAGCTTCTCTGTGCCTTTTCTATAAATATTTAATGGGAATTGCTCTGATGAACTTTCTAATATGGTATCTAGGCTTTATGAAATTAAGTGCAGTACTAGATTGGCAGCAATGTCTCACATTTTACAGTTAAAATGGCTAAATGTAACAGTTTCTTCTATCGCACTTCTTGCTTGTGCTTGTGCAATCTTCCAGCTTCTTGTTCCCTGACAACTTTGATCTTCAAACATTGAAATGCAATGTCAGTCGTTAACGTCTGTCCTAATTCTTCCTCTTTTATTGTCTTAATTCCTTAATAGTATATTTTTCTCTAATACCTAGTAAATCCTTGCGTCTTAGTGTATTTTTGATTGAGGTGAAATGATTAAACGAAATGTATTTTTTTTTTAATGTGCAACTTTAGTCTTTTGTCTCAACATACATTTCCTAGTCTTAGAACGAGAACACCAGTTCACAGTTGCTTTAAAAATCTTTGCTTTTATCTGGGTCTGTTTTTGCACACTTAATTGCTAGATTTCTACACCAGTTCTGGTAACTGTATAAACAATTGTCACGGTTTTCATTCACCCATTCTTATAAATTTCTAATTCAGGCTAATGAAAGATCCCGGATTTTGCAACACATTATTTCTAAGGCATCTTCTTTAGAGAGGCATCTTTTCCCTTCCAGTGACGCACTAGCATTTTATTTACTTCCTTGCTGCAACAATGTTGTTTGAAGAGATTGCAAGTGCAACAACTTTGCAACAACTAGCGTTACATTTCATTCTTTTTGTAGTTACTGCCATGGTGATAAAATATTTTCAGTTATAGTAAGAACTGAGTATCCCGTATGTAGAACATTTACAACAGAGGAGAAGCTCGTCCCACCAACGTTGTTGTCAGTCTGGCGTGGAAGTAATAACTGGATAATGAATAAATGCATACAAAAAGCATGAAGACTCCAATGGTCTACCCGGTTTTTATCGGTAACTACCTTGATGGTCCGTTCAGTGTCATAGAAACTTATTAAAATAATGATAGTCTGATCTAAATGCCGATATTGAAACAGACCTACAGTTTTGCTGTTCACCGTTTACACCATTGAAGCTAATGACGGATGAATGACACTGTGTTTTACAATAACATACGATACGTATCAGTACTAAAAAAAACTACCTGGTGTGCTATGTAATCTACGGTATTAATATTTTATAGAAATTTCTCTTGAAATTAATGTGTTTATTAAGAGACCTAATGACTTTTAAATCTTCATTGAATTATAACGCTACAACATGCATTGCATACCAGTGTGTGCTGTAGGTAGTTTGCTATACAACACGTATAGAAATATATTAAGGTTAGTGATTTAATATTCAGTTAAGTGGAGTGATTTTATATAGTTTTGGCAAAAGGTATAGTATACTCTAACCTAAATTAATTTACTGATGGGCCTAAGATTCGAGCCATTAAAAGCCTACCGTATATTTGGAGGTCGGCCGATACAGCAGGTATAAACCTAACTTAAAAATTTGTGATAAAAATATTGGGGTCGACTTTTATGCTACAATAAATTATTAAATTCTTATTAATAGGTTAATAATAATAATCTGTAAATTTATATTAAATAAGCGCATATGTTACCAAAAAATGATATAACAATATTAATTTATGTGTGTATGTTACCCGTTTAATACGCATGCTTTTCTATCTACGTGCGTACTGTATCGCAGTAACGTTTTCTTTTCTTAAAGTTGTTGCTACATGAAATGTTTTATGTAATCCAATCAGAAAGGAATTCTTTGCAGCATTGTTTTAATCATCTTTTGCATTGCAATGTTTTCGTAATTCACCAGAAAATGTTATTCTGTACACAAATTACATATATTAAATAACAGTATTGATTAATATTGATAAAAGTGTATCGATTGAGAAATCAATATACTAATTTTAATGAGGAAATCATCAATCAACCTATTTCTTAGGTTCAGATATTCTAATTGGGCTCGATAAATTATTGGAAAGTATAGAAATAGTGATCTCGCACTGTGTGGGTAATTCTTGTCATAGAGATAAAAATATATTGTCAGAGATTGAATCTAAAATATTTATACTGGAATAACTGACAGGTTGTTTGCGAGCTGAGGAAAGATTGTCATTGAATTCTAAGAAAAATATAGATCAATTATGGAAAATACTTTTCTCATTAAAATTGGATGCCCTTCAATACCTAACCAAACTTATTCTCTTAAATCGCAACATGAGTTATGTCACTTTCTTATATACAATATCACCGGTAACATTTATAGCAGTGGATTACTCTTAGAATCGATTCACTTCTTCTTGTTATGTGTTCTTTGATGTTCTGAAAGCAATATTTTGATGTTTACGTCCATATTGTCATAGAATCCTTCAAATTTAATCTTTTACATTAGTTAGTTTCCCATCCAAGATTGTCAATTTTTTGTATTCGTGATACGCTGGGTTGTCCTGTTGGAAACGACCATTAAAAGATGAATGCACCGCCGTTTATAAATTGAGGCACATGGTCAACCGCAATACCGAAATAAGCTGTGGTATTTTTTGCTAAGTGTTACATGCCAAGAATATATTTCCCTTACCATTACATCCCCATCATTATGACCAGCCTCAACCATTGATACAAGGCAAGATGAATCCGAATATCTCAGCATAAATCAAGACACATCAAGGTGTGTTCTGCCGATGTTCCTGTGGCTCATCTGCTTCAAGGTTCATCGTATTGTAAGTTCATTGGCTTCTATATTCTTATGTTGTCAAGAGCTTTCTATAAGCTTGAATCAGTTTGGCCATCCGTCTCTGACCTCTTTCATCAACAGTAGATTTCTCACCTTTCCACTAGAAATTCTAAAAGTGGAATATGTTTCTTTTAAGATCATTATCATCAAACCACGTTTGGGTATAGAAATATCTGCAGAATAGCATATTTTGAAATACTCAGACGTACCTGTTTGGAACCAACGACCATGGCGACTTCAAAGATATATAAA
>JBBBDQ010000894.1:5705000-5730000 GCA_037127315.1 Ascarosepion bandense | reverse complement strand
AGTTCAGGAACTTTTGTCCTAGCTTGGTGTTTATCATTTGGTTGAAAGGAGGTGTGTACCAAATGGTTTTTCTATTTCTATTTTTCCTGTTATGGTTATAGTTTGTTATGTATTGGATGTCTTGGTTTTTGTAGCCGCTTCTTTTAGAGACTTATTGTAGAGGCTTTTGTGTTTGTTAAATATTTCTTCACTTGACGAGTTTTGACTAATTCTATATTCTGTGGAGGAGGGTATATGTTTGATTATACTAGGGGGGTGGTTTGACTTTGGTGGATGTGTAGCAGGTATTCGTTGGGTTTTATGTATGGTTGGTAATTATTGTTAACTAAATCTAGTGTTACATCGAGGAAGTTAACTACTTTTAAATTTGTGTTGACTATTACTTTTAGGCTTAAGTCTTTAAATACTACGTGGATAAGTTTTCTTATTTTGTCTGTTTTAAACTGTGTGGTGTTTTGTACTATCATGAGACCGTCGTCTCTGTATAGCCCTATGTCTTGTGTGTTTATGTCTTGGTGTGCAGTAAGATTATATAGACAACAAACCACACACCAACACCAACAATAATGGTAGAAAAATAAAAGAAACTATCGACATTGCAAAAAAAAAACATATATCCCAATACAAAATCACCTAAACTAAACGAAAAAGTAACCTACGCAAAACTAAATAACACATATCCTCCTCCAAACCAAATAGTAGCACCTTAAGAACCATAAACGAAAAACTAGACCATCCTAAAATCACACACCACTCATATCATTAACAACGACGCCAATAATACTACATCCAGACAAGATAAATAGGAAACCTGTCCTGAACTAAGCCACCTCTTCCAACCCCTAACTCTAAAACTACAATATGGCCAACAGAATCAAAATAAGCTCCCAACCCCACTTTCACTTAAAAAGCATATTCACCATAAATAAACCGTTTTTTACCAGACAATTTTCATTCCAACTTCATCACCCGATGAGAAGCACTTAAAAAAGGGGGTTAGCTTCGAAACGCGAAAACTTTTGTGTAGTGATACTTTTGTGATGAATTTATAAACAATCGTAACAACTATTACAATATAATGCTCTACGTTTGTATCGAGCACTCTTTATAAAAGTAAACAACATACGCGTTACACAACTTTGTTACAATATATATATATATATATATATATATATATATATATATATATATATATTCTTCATTTGCAAACGAGCCACTACGTGGCCTAGGTCCCCACCATGTAGTGTCGTCAGGCAATTTGCAACAACATAATAATAATAATAATAATAATAATTATTGCAAATCGCCTGAAGACACCGCATGGTGGTTACGTAGGTCGCGTAATGGCTCGTTTACAAATGAAGAATGCAAAAAGTTCTACAATATAGTTGTATTGAGCACATTTTGATGCAACTCTGTACTGGTCTAATTTTATTTGTGACCAAAGACCAAGTAATTATATATATATATATATTACTCTCTCAAATTTTAAAGAACTTTTACAAAAAACTGCTTCGAAATATATTTATCATATATCTAATGACTATTGCTATTAATAATTGTAATTTAAAGCACATTCATTATTATAATCATTTATTATAATCATTATGATTATTTATTTTACTACTAATAGGAATAATAATACAAATTTGAGATCAACGACTCGTGGCAATTTTACGGCGCACTCAACTTCAACATTAATTACTTTAAATATTATAATGATATAAAAGAATCAAATACAGAAATTACGGTCAGAATTGCTAAAGCATTGTTGCTGCTGCACATTATGGTAATAATAAAAATAATAAAAAATATAGGATCGTAACGAATCAAACCAAACCTATTGGAATGATATCAAAAGACAATCAACTGCATGTAGTGAATAAATTCAATTATTTCAATCAATTGAGAATTTCAGATATCAGTTAATTATCAAATGTAATTAAGTTAAGTTATGATATTTTTAAAAGCTTTTACGCATTTTAGGTTGCAGTTCAATAAAAATGCTATTTTTTAAAGAAAAGGTGACGTCACACCTTCAACGTAGCAAATTGTAAAATTTGTTAAACCTGTTTTTGCACCCGAGCACACGTTCAATTTAGCTAGAAAATTTTACTAAACATTAAATATCTTTTTTCTTTTTATGGGAATAGAAAATGACTAACTAGAAATATTCTATCGAATCAAATTTCAATATGTCTTTATATGTGTTTGTTCAACTAACTACAGAAAATTCAGTATCAGAAAAGTAGGTTGGCGCCTATGCAAAATGATGACTTTTTGTCTTCAATGTGCTGTGTTTTTACAAAGCTAGAGTGATCATGGCTCTCCATAATTTCTTGTTCTTTTTGGTCTTTTCTTTAACTCGCTTAATCCCTGTTCTGTCAATCATTTACATAAGCTCGTTAGGTAGCGTTCTCTCAACTCATTATATGCATTATAAATTTCAACTTCTCTCTCTGATATTTATCACAAATGTCCTTTTTGTTTCGATTTTCTCTAAAACTTTGTCATTGCTAATATTTTTTGTTCAGGTTTATTCATGCTTTTCTGTAGAAGAGACATTGAGTGGCTTTACATCGCTAGTAAATGCAAATCTGAATGACCTTGCGTTAGAAATATGAAGTACATTACATTAGGTGACCTCGTAAAACTAAAGGGTCAACTAATAAGATGTTCTTGATATTTGAAAGTAAAAACGAATGTTAAGGATACGAAGAAAAAATGAGAATTCTTTATTTCGGACAAATAGAAAATACTTAAACCGTTTTTTGTCTAAAAAGTAATTTGAAGTTTTTGGATGAATTTCAATTCTCTGACTGATTACCTTCATATTTTCTTGTATCTGTTATAACGTTATCATGAAGCTCTACTTCGTTGTCAGTTGCTTCTCTTACCTTGTAAAAAACCTTTTCGGCTCTCATTGGTTAACCTTATCTAGTTCCTTTTTAAGAAGAGAAAGTGTAAAGTTGTTAAGAAGGCGAATATGCAAGCTGCGAATTGGAGACGACCGAATTAAACAAGGATAGAAATTTAACAATCTGGGAATTATTTCAGAAGACAACAAAATAGATATTCAAAGTTGTATTGCAATATCGAAAGATGACTTCTAAAATTTCAGTACAACATTGAGAAACAGGTACTTTTGTTAGGAAAAAAGAAATGAGAGTTGATTTTATATGTTACATAAATCCTCTAATGTGGTAGTGAATGTTGACTCTATAGAGGGATGCTGAGAATACCATGGACAGATTATGTGGACAATGAGGACGTTTTAAAAAATAGGAAACAAAAAAGAAGCATTAGAATCAGGAAAAAACAAATAATGAGGAAAGAAAGTTTAGAGGATTAGATAGTCACATGTCATATGGTAGTCAAGAGAGGGAAACAGTAAATGGATGGGAGAATAGGAACAATAAAAAGACTAAGCTTACTAAGTGCTAGAAAGGATAGTAAGCTGTGATGAGCCAATATCACCTATATCCTATAAAGATACCGCACAGAAAAGAATACTGTTTTATTTAATTTCTTATCACCAGTTAACAATTACGTAAATGGAATTAAAGAAGCTTTTTTCATTGTCCTTAACTTACATTGATAATGATTACATAACTCCATTGTCTGATGTACTTTCCTTTAACTTAGACACTTTAACCAATGTTTCAGATAAAATCTTCCAGCAGGTATTTCATAATCTCAATTTAATAGGCTTACATTTCGATACAGCGACTCAGTGTTTACCCGACAGGACAATATCATGTGATAGGTACTTTTGCCTGTATTTGAAAAAATTGCAGATTCGGCAAACCAAAATTCATCTTAAGTAAGTGAATATATAAGACCTTAGGAGATGCCACTAGAAAAAATTAGTTTTATTTATTAATTATTCAGTGCAAATTGTAGAAAATTTTTAATGAAAATTCATTTTTTTATCAATTCATCCCAAGCAAGGTAATGATACCCCTAAGACACAAGGGGCTACTGGTAATGAAAAAGAATGAAAAGACTTTAAAAGGAACCGGAAACACAATTCTAACAGGAAACAATAACCATTATTGTTGTTCAAAAGATCGGGGAGGAGTGTGAATCGGACGATAGGAGAACCTATCCAAACTGACTGAGGAGAAAAACATGAATGGTGAATAAAATTCACTATTAGACGTATGGAATTTAAATTTAATCTTTAGAAGGAACCAGAAACCCAATCCAGAACAAGGGATAAATATCTTCTCTTGTTTAAAAGATAAGAGAGGAATGTTTTATGCCTTTTGAATTCTTTATATATTTTTATTGATTTTAATGTCTTAAAATGTTTTTTCTATATTTTGAAAGAATAAATATCTGTAAAAACAATGTTTCTCATTTCACGACCTTAGCCTTCTACACACAGTAGCATAAAATATTTCTAAGGATCATCAGTTTTTAATAGTAAAATAATTAAAAACTCCCTTATTAAAAATCAAACTAAGAACCTGATGAATTTATCATATAAAATATTACTTTACTTTTGCATCCTTCACTATTGTGCGGACAAGCAATTCTTGGTTTGAATTTACGAATGTGATAAACTACAAAGTCATTTCCAGAATTATAACAAGATCAAAATCGAACTGGTGTTGATTGGATATTGACTCGGAACAAGAAATCGGAGAGTCATATTTGAATTTCAGTTGAATTCGTTAGGAAAAGAATTAAATAGCAGGGCAGATTGAATTCTATAGCCTTGGTTGGGAACCAGTCACCTGTAGAAAGTAATGACAACCTACTGCGGAAAAATCTTCTGCCTAGTCAATTACGCCTTTTTCGAAACATGATCACCCAAGCGTGAATCGCGTATAGAATTTAGCTGACTTTATTGGTAAGATTGGATGCTTCGAATCTCAGAAATTCTGCTTAAAGTGGATTCTATTCAACATTAACAACTCGACAAAGGTTTCCATGTCAAAAGCGCTTAAGAATTAAATGCACTTTTCAATACAAAAATATTTTTTCTGATAAAACTTAACATTTTCTATTTGGTTAAAGTATAATTTTGTCAGACGTTTTAGTTCGATACCCTTTTTTCAAAAGCGTTATTTTTTTCTTTCTTTATTTCGAAACGTACAGCAGCTGAAATACTGAAACTGTCAAGAAAATTATTGACAGAGATGTCAGATTCTGTGTAAGATATTTAAGCAATTTCTATTCCTAAGTTATAAGATAGAGACGTGGACGTGGTGTTTAGGATGTGCGTGTGGCATAATGGTTAGAAACTACAGTAAGAATTTGCTGGAATTCGTTATCTTAAATTTTTCAGAAATCCTTTTGCAACAGGTATGAATCTATCTATTCTACATCCATGTACAGATTAAATAACGACAAAGTTTAATATCTTTAGCCGTGGTTTGAGACGGCTACAGAGAAGGAAAAAACCTGGTATGTATGATTTCAAAATTGTATGTAGCCATGACGAAGCACATATGTTCAGTATAACACTATGATCCCGACTGAGGTCAGTTTGATCGCGGTATGGAATTAGTCGGTAATATATGTTCTTATTTTGTAATCCTTCGTTAGTGACGATAAATCAGTTGACTTTTCTTTTGTCATCAGAAAAGACAAAAAGCTTCTATTTTTTCTTTTTTACGTTTACGTGTATATGTTGGATATATTCAAAACAGACGACATGTCGATAGTGACATGATACAATATTCTAAATTGGTATTTTTTATTAACATCTTTGAAATTTTATTTTTATATCAATCGTTGTCAAGGATTTTGAAAAGAAAAAATTCTATGATAAATGATTAAAAATGAACACACTCAAATTTTATGTTTCAATTAAAATACATTGATGAAAGTGGTAACTAGCAATATTTTAATGTCTTATTTGTCACTAATATATAAAACGTTTGCAAAATACTCTACAGAAAACTGGATCGAATTATTTTTTCTGAAAATAATTATCTATGATTTTTTTATCGCAAGAAAATGCTCTTTTTTTTTGCATGATTGTCTGTTTCCTTTACTTGCAGAAATTATTGAGCAAAGAAAAATGTTTCGATAATTAATAAATCGGAAAAATAAAATCTCCAAAAAGTAAACGCACTTACCTATGATCTGAGGCATCTTGTGATGCAAAATATTATATATACCTGAGTATTTTGGATCCTCCACCAACAGCTTTCAATTTCTGCAAGCTAACGACAGAAAGAAGCATTTTTTAAAATTAACTTTAATAAAATGCAAATTCAATTTGCATTTTACTTTGTCGACGGTAAACTAGCCGAATGAAAACTGAACTGGTATTTAGGATTAACGATTGGTAGGCTCTATTAACCAATTCACATGCAAAGTGCGATATTCACATGCTTAGTGTAAGAAAAAGATAAAACAAGAAAAATGGTTTCGGTTAAAAAAAAGATATTTTTACAGAAAAAGAAAATACCATGTACAATTTTTTTTTTAATTACGAAGGACAGACAATAAAAGATTTGTTGGCACGAAGCAAAAGAAAAAGCTAAAAAAAAGAAACTGAAAAAAAAACGAATTGAATGGATGATAATTACCTTTTCTTGTTCCATTGAAAAATAGAGCGTTGTAATTAGAAAGCAGTTTTGTTAATTAAAGGGGGTTAAGCAGATTAGATTGGCAAAAAGAGATGAAAATGATTTTCTTGTTCAAAAGTTACTGTCCTCCGCAGGGTTGGGTTTCAAATTTTAGGTTTTTTCCTAATGGGCATGATTGTAACGTATGCACGCGGTTAGAATATACACGTACACATTTTCATTTAGAAACACACCCAACAGATATTAGAACGCTTATTTTGTTATAAACAAAGAACATATACACGCACTCACTTATTTCTCAGATTTCGTACTTGCTGGTTAAATGAAAAAATCATTCATTTGTATCAAGCACTGATACTTCTTTACAATGAAAGCAATTTTATTTAGTTTCAAGTGAAATCAATATTTTGTTAATAATATTAGAGGGATTTTAAACAAGAACTAATAAAATTACACATTCACATCACAAGCATACGGGTATTATTCAATAATCTTCTTCATGTCAATGTTAGTCATGATCAAGAATATTTGTATTTCTTCATCCCTCACAAACCAAATTGTGCTTTATACTGCAAATATGCTTAGTAGATCATAGTTATATTTTCTGGGAGAGAAAGAGAGAGAGAGAGAAAAAGGAAGTGGAAAATAGAGAAAAAGAGAAAGAAAGAGATAGAGAGAAAGAAAGAGAAAGAAAGAAAAGCGAGAAAGAAAGAAAAGCGAGAAAGTAAGAAAGAAAGAAAGAAATATTTCCTGGTATGATCAGTTGATGAAGAAAGCAAATAAGTTCGGTGTCTTGTGAATTTGACAATGTTGTATGAGTGTAAGAAAACTGATTGATTGATTGATTCATTTTCTACGGTTTATCACCCCTTTAAAAGCTATTTAAAGCTATACAATATTTTAGCTTGTAAATTAATTTTAATTATTTAGTGATGTACATTTGTCTAATTAACCTATAATTGCGGGGGTACGGTGGATGCTTAACTATTCCAAGAGTATTTTCTTGTAAGTGAATATAATGAACCCAACTGGGATTAGAACTCAGCTCTTCTATTAACATTTCCGAGCCATTATCTATTACACCACTCGTACAATGTTACAAATCCTGGTATTTCCGAGGGGCCACCTATCTAGGTACTGATAAGGAGCGTAAGAAAATGGAAGAAGTAAAATTAATGAGGTTTAGTAGGAAAGATTACGGTTAAGTCAAGGTTTAACCGTTATATATCCATATCAAACCTCATGAACTTCATTTATTGCCTTCTCTTATTCAAACAACATCAGATATCTATCTTGAGTGCCTCTTGGAGCTTGTAAGGGTTAACATTAGTATAAACAAAGAAAAAATATTCCGAACTGTTTTAGGCTGTTGTTCTGTGCTATAGTTTTCAGGCATTTTTCAACGGTATCACACGATCATGTTTAAAAAGATTGAACGCGGTTTAAACCAAACCTTCCTCAATAGTCACTAGCGAGTCTTCTACCTACACAGTTGTTTTATTGTTAATTTATTATTATTATTATTATGTTGCCATTTTTCATCATATTTTGATTTCTGCTAAGGTCGCACTACCTACCAAGTCTACGAGAAGACCTAAGACAGGTCCTGGTGTGTTGTTATGAATCCATTTCATGATTTTTTCTATCTTCTCTGACATCCCTAACGTTACATAGATAAAGTTCTTCTTAGTGTGTGAGCTGTACTTAACAAGACAATTTTTTGTATATCTCTTAAGCTGGGATTTCTAGGGATTCTTTAAATGTGTTGTTTTGTTCCATTTTTCATCATTCTAAGTGCACCTACTATCACTGGCATGATTCTTGTTTTCAATTTCCACATTTTTTCTATTTCAATTTCCAGGTTTATATATTTTGACACTATTTCGAATTCTTTGGTTGCTATGTTACAATCCGCTGGACAAGCCATATCAATTAATAGGCAAGTTTTTTCTTTTTGGTTTTGAACAATAATGACCGGTTTATTTGCTTCAATTTTTCTGTCTGTGTAAATGGCGTAATCCCATAGAATGGTGACATCTATTTCTGTAACCGGTGCTGAGTGATATTCATACCAGTGTTTGTTCACATATTTTCCATAGTGTTTGCACATTGCCCAATGTAAATATTGCCCACTCTATCGTGACGAGTTTTATATTAATTTGGGGCAAGTACAGAACATCCTGAGATTAGATGGTCTATTGTTTCTTGGTATTTATCACAGAACCTGCGTTTTAGATCCACATTATTATGTATAATATTTGCCGAAAAGTTTCTAGTAAAAAGACTTCTTCTTCTTCTTCTTCTTCTTCTTCTTCTTCTTATTATTATTATTATTATTATTATTATTATTATTATTATTATTATTATTATTATTATTCATACTAAAGTAATATTTTCAATATAAGATTGCCAACGAAATGATTCCCCTTTTTCTGATTTTCATTAATCTGTTATGTTAATTGCTACATTTTGAACTATATGTGATAATACAGCTTTGTTTTGCAAGTATATTTCAAAACATGGTAAAATTTACCATTCATTGACTGATTTCACTTTAGTTGTCAAGTGAAAAAGACTTATAGATAACGATATAAAATGTTCTGCAAATTATTATTGCGATAATGTCTAAAGATCCATTTAATAATTAAAAAAATAACTTTGGTGTAAATTTGTAGGAAATCTAAGTTCACATTTTGAGTATTATGGTGTGCAAAGATCATATCATTTATTATCTAAAAACAAAGTACACATCTGTGCAGAGTTTAGTCTAGTACTTTTCCATCTGATCAAATCATCTCCAATCAACACAGACAGAAAAGAAAAAATATCAAGAAATTTCCGTCTGAATATTTTGTTGCAATGGCTTTGAGTTTAACTGAGAAATTTGGATTTGGTATTTAAAGTTATTTTTTTGTGACTGACATTTAAACCTAATAACAGAATTCAGTAACTCTTACTTTCTTTATGTTTACGAACTAAACTGCTGTTCGGTCAAACGTCTGTATCAAGCATGACATTATTATTTTATACAGGTGCAAAAAAAAAACATCACTATTTTCCAGTGTGTTGAGAAGCGAATCAAAGGAAAAAATATAATATTGCGCCTTTTGAGTGAAGACATTTTATTCCTATTATTTTTCTAGTCAAAATATCTATGTTTCGGGCATTTATTATAGATTTCGTTCTTTTTTTATTGCGTCCTATGCTTCATATATTACGCAAAAGCATTTGATAATATACGACACAAAAAGCTATTTGAAGTACTATGAAAACTCTTATTTTATTATTAGTACTAGTATGTCATGCTAAAATAATATTTTAAGATATATAAGATTCCCAATTTAAATGATTTCTTCTTTTCTGATCTGCTAATTATAATTGCTACATTTGAAAATATATGCGATAAATATTATTTTACTTTCAAGTATATTTCAGTACATGGTAAAATTTATCATTCATTGACCAATTTTACAATTGCTTATCATTTGGAAGAGACTATGGATAAAGATAAAAAATATCTGACATATGGGTCAAGATATAAAAAGTTCTGCAAATTATTATTGAGGAAATGTCTAAATTTATGAATAACCCTTTTAAAAATAACATTGGTGTAAATTTGTTGGAAAATCTAAGTTCCCATTTTGAGTATTACGGTGTATAAAGAGTATATATTAAATGATATTATGAAATATGATATTTCCTAGCAAATGGCTAGGAAATATATTTCATGACGACGTTCGTTATCAACTAAAAGTTGAACATGGGTCATTTGATGATCAGTGGGTTAGTAGTTTGCCAACTCTCGACCAGTAAGTCATAGGGAAGGGCGAGTGGAGGTAAAAAAGAATGTAACATAAGTAGTGACATTGTGTGAATGAATATCAGAGCGAGAACAAAGGAATCTTTAAGAGTCAAAAGTTGCTTTGAACTAAAAATGAAAGGAAATTAGGGAGAGCTATGAACGACTAATTCGTACGAGATGCGAAACATGAAATACGAATATTTTATACTTTTATCTGTGTTGCTTCCTTCTTTCTATTTTCCGTTTCTTCGTATGCTTGCGATGTTCATTGCATTTTTCCTTTTTGCTTTACATTCTCCATTTCCAATTCCCTTTCATTTTACTTCAGTAATATGAAGAATTAATGATGATGGTCACTTCCCACCCACCTCTTGATTGACAGCTTCATCTTTAATTATATTTGTCTATTTTTTGGGATCCAATGGATTTTCACACCAATTGTCAAACAGATGACATTCACGAGAAACCAAGAGAAAGAACATCTACTAAATTCTCCAGCATTCTATTCAGTCTTAATAGACATAGGCAAATAATTATGTTCTTTAGATACTTTAAGTATTTATGCAGATTTTCAATACTTACAATGTTGATGTAAGTTTCTTTAATTTACACCAAGCATGCCGTTAATGATGTGAACAACTTTATTGTGTCATAATAGTTTTGATTACTCATAGAGAAGACCAATTATCTTTTCAGTTTCTTGTTCTTTGTAAACTTCTTTTTTCACGAATGATCTTGGGAAATTGGGATATTTGATAGATCTTTCTTCATTTTTTGCGATGAGGTGTTCTTTGACAGTGTCTGTAAAACATTTTGTCCTGGATATGACAATAAAATGCATTCTAGCAACAAGACTTCTGACCAGGAGGTTTTGAGGAGCGTGGAACCAATTCCTAATTTCTGTTGTTTCCAGGTACACCCTGGCAAATGGTGGGAGCACCTGTTACGGTCCCAGCTATAGTCAAATAGTGAATTTCCGAACTAGTGACAAAAACTGAAAGTATAGGTTAAAAGAAATTAAAGGAAACATTTCCCGTTTACATTTTATTGTAAACAACAGCTTGCTTAATTCAAATTACATCAAGTCAATTTTAGTAACATTAACTAAGGAAATATATTGCCCCGATATAGTGAAAGTAGGAATATATAGGAATACGCTAATCTTTCCATTATATTTATTGCATTGTAAATACCCAATAATTGATTAGGAATATAAAAAACAATTCTGACTGGCTAGATTTCGAAAGTGTTTTTCATTTCATTATACAGCTGAGAAACACATTCCTTAAGCACGTAATTATTAATGTTTACATCAATATCAATAGTTGAATTTGCCAACTGTCAGTTTGTATCAATGTCAATCTGTCAATTTATCAAATATAACGGTACAGTTATAATACTTATATCTTTGTTTTTTTTAAAATATCAGAATTTACAAAATAAAAATTAAGTATGGTGCAGTTAAACCAATTAGACAATGCTTTCGAGATTTGATCCATAAAAAGGATTATTGAGAACTAAAATTATTCCGTGGTTTATTTTGTTGTATTGTGTTAAAAAATAGAAAAGTTCAAGTGGAACTCAGCTATTTTGTATCAATAATCTTAATTCATCAGTTCAACTATTCCGATATAATAATCTTGAAATAACAGTTAAGGAAAGACGAGATTACAATGGAGGAGAAAAGGTCTTGAAAAAATTGAAAAGGAAGAATGAATAAATAATAAGAAACAATTTGACGATAATGTACCGAGAAAGAGCTCGGTTTAAAATTCTACAAATATTATCGACAGGCAACTGAAGATGGCCGGAAGCCCTATCTGGCCATCGTAAGCTCTTTGTTTTCAGCAATGGACAAAACGTTGTGAATATAACGAGATGAGAATACTATATAAAATGGAAAGACATTTCAAGATAATAAATAAAAGCGTTTAAACTTACATTTGTATTTGTAGTTTTGTAGATTTTATCAACGTTGATTTCTATGAATACTTTTTTATTTTAAAATTTTTATATTCCTTTTTTAATCATTTGATATATATTACTTGAATTTAATGACATTCCTTGTGTAATCCACTGTCATTCTTTTTCCGTCCCGTGCAGATATTCAAATATGTTATCGAAATAAACAAGAAATACAGTAATAGTATTAATTCTGCGTGCATAGCTTTAAAATGGAACGACGAATATTAGCTGATCGTTTAATCTTCAAATATCAAAATAGATTTTGAAGTTTGATAGGAAAGGTTTGTACGAGTGGGAATGGACTATTCCCTGTCAAGTAAATATGTAGAGGTTAATTTTAGGCAGTTTTGATTATCGGATAATGTATCTATTTAAATGACAAATTTCAAGAAATCGATGTTAATCGATTTAACAAAGTAAAGTTGACTATCGTGGAAGAATTATTAAGTGACAGAATATTTGTCAAGTTATGGAGGAGTTGCCATCTGATAAAATGGTCAAATGGTCTTAGAATAGGGTGGTGTATTAATTTAAAAACCGGGGGATACATGAGGGAAACATTCAATGCAAAGTTGAAATAGAGCATATGACTAAAAGGCTTGAAGAAAAAAGTAGTGAAATTACGTCAAAGAGAAGTTTGAACAGGGAAAAATTGTTCAAAGTGAAAGTTTAAGAAAATAGAAAATATATAATCATAAAATAGAAAATAAGAAAATAAGAAAATATATAATCAAGAGAAAAATTATGAAAGAAGGAAAAATATTGTAGATTGATGGTAAATGAAAATGGATCGAGAAAGAAACGAGGAAATATGACAATAAAAAATGAGGAAACAGATAATTATATTTGAGAAAACTTCACCTGCGATATAAACGTTTGTTGTTCAAGGCGCAGTTCCTAACTGCTAAAAAGGTTTTAAAAATTCCTCCCTTCTCAGGTGAAAAATAACGCGTTAATATAAGAGGATGAAAGACATTTTTCAGAAATGCAGCAATTGAATTTGATGGTGATAACACAAAGATCGAACAAAGAAGGTTCATCGCTTGTTTGATCCACGCCTATTATACACTTATTCAGCAAATAAAAATCGAATACACAACTCGCGGACAACGAAAGTTTTTTTTTAAATAGGTATAGAAGGATTTTTCTTTTCGGTTTTTCTCATCCATGCAACCATAATCGGTCTCACAAAATGATTTATGGCTTATTTTCTTTTACGGCATATCAATATCAATGGGTTATGAAATTCTGAAAACATTTTTAGGATAGATTTGTATGAATACAATATGTATTCTTTGTAAGAAATCAGTTTTTAGGTCAGGTTGCATTGATGTATATTTCTAAAGAATTTTTTTCAAAGATATTGCTGCTTTTTTTAATGTATTTTTTGACAATTTTTACTGTAAAAGCTATTTTATACTTTCATAATATTTCTACCTCATTTGAGAGGTTAACTATTTGCCCATAGGTGGGACCCTAACCGGTGCTACAACTCCGGTTCAAGATAGACCTGAAAACAACAGTAATTAAGAGGTAGTTCAATGTGAAGGTTTAAGAAAATAGAAATGCAAACTCAAGTTGTCTTGACAGAAACTATGAAGGAATGAAGTAAATAAATATTGTAAATTGGTGGTAAATGAAAAAGGATTGAGAATAAACGGTTCTATTATCCATAGAAATTGAAGAAAATAGATAATTATATTTGAGAAAACGTCATCTGTGATTTAAAACGTTTGTTGCTTGAAGGCTATGGCTTTCATTTTCATTAGGGACTTTTTGCATATAACCGTTAAAAATGCATTTATTATGGGAAAATTTGTCAAATTTCACTATAGTATAAATTAGCACAATGTAACAAATAAGCATAACCTCTTGAAAATACAACTTCCTTAATAATTTTAACTGGTACACCACAAGGCACAGAGAAATTGTAATGTAGTTAAAATTTCTGTGTTGTGATTTAAAATATAGCAAATTTACAACAGAGTGATTAATTGTATTGGTGGGGGGGGGGGTTACTCTGCACTGCTACACCTGTAACATGAGTAGATATCGAGCTCATCAGAAATAAAAAAATAATAATAAGCATAAGATGCATCATCCAAAGGCTGATGTAGACAGTCTATACATACCCCGTAAAGAAGATGGAAGAGGTCTTATTCAGCTAGAATTGTCATACAAGACAACAACTATTGGTTTACTAACATACATAGAAACAACAAAGGACTGAATGATACAATTAGTCAAGTAATATGAAGAAAGAAAGAAAAATATTTAATAATAAAAGAAGGCAGTAAATATAAACAAGATTTACATTTAGTAGATTCTGTAGAAAAACAAAAAAGAAGTAAAGAACCAACTATTGAGGCAAAAAATATGAAAATGAAAGCCAAAGACAAAGCTCTTGAACAGATGAAACAACGCAGGCAAGACAAACTTCTGCATGGCCAATATCCAGTAGCTGCCAATAAATCTAATATTGATAAAGTTAATACTCATCGATGGTTAGTTGCATCTGGATTAAAGTCTGAGACTAAAGGCTTTATTCTTGCAGCGCAAGACCAAAGTCTTTTCACTAGGAACTTTCAGGCAAATATTATACATAATAATGTGGATCTAAAATGCAGGTTTTGTGATAAATACCAAGAAACAATAGACCATCTGATCTTTTTCTGTACTTGCTCCAAATTAATATAAATATCGTCACGATAGAATAGGGCAATATTTACACTGGACAGTGTGCAAACACTATGGAAAATCTGTAAACAAACACTGGTATGAACATCACCCAGCACCGGTTACTGAAATAGAAGATGTCACCATTCTTTGAGATTACACCATCTATAGAGACAGAAAAATTAAAGCGAATAAGCCGGACATTATTGTTAAAAACCAAAAAGAAAAAACTTGCCTATTAATTGATATGGCTTGTCCAGCGGATTGTAACATAGCAACCAAGGAATTCGAAATATTGTCAAAATATAAAAACCTGGAAATTGAAGTAGAGAAAATGTGGAAATTGAAAACAAGAATCGTGCCAGTGATAGTAGGTGTAGTTGGAATGATAAGAAATGGAACAAAACAACACATTGAAAGAATCCCTTGAAACCCCAGCTTAAGAGATATACCATAGTTTGTCTGATTAAGTACAGCCCACAAACTAAGGAGAATTTTGTCGATGTAACGCTAGGGATAAAAAGGGAGATAGAAAAAACATGAAATGGAGCCATAACAACATACCACGCCCTGCCTTAGGTCTTCCCTCAGACTTGGTTGGTAGTGCGACCATGGCAGAAATCGAAATATGATGAAAAATGGCAACATTATAATAACAACGGTGAGGAAGACAGTGAATATTATTCTAAAAGAACGAATGGACATTATAAATGTATTTTTCGTATATTATAGAATCTAGAATCTAGAGAGAATTGGCGTGAGGTGATAAGTCAGTGAATCCCAACTCTTGTATTATCCCGAAATGCCGCCCTACATATATAACTATCATGTTCACCCCTTTAATTAAAAATAATCATTTACTAAATTCATGCAAACTTCTAACAACTTATCATTCAATGATTGTAGTTGAAGAATCGAATTATATAGTGATTGATACATTTAAGAACTTCACTCCCAAAATATTTTTTAGAAATTGGAAAATGAATGGGTGTTTTTAAATCAAAACTCACTGAGTCTTCTGGGATTGATTTAAAAGCTTGAAATTTCTTTCAATGGCATCAGATAATTAGAAGATTTGAATATTAGAGCATTTATTTATAAGATTTGTTTGAAGTTAGTGAGATTTTAATATTACATAATTAAAGGACACAATACTGTTTGTACAACAAGCTTTAACTTTTCCGAATATGTAAATTCCAATTTGAATGATTAATTTTTGAAAAATTCTTAACCATGAAAGACGGAATGAGAACAATCAACCTGGCTAGATTTAAGAAATGGTTCGGTAATGAATTTCAAGAACAGTTATCGAAGGATGTCAGAAACCAAGCCGAAATGCTGGGAATATAATAAACAGTTATGTTGATTCGAATAGTAAAACATATAAAAATCATTTAGTATTATAACTCTTAATGTTATAAAATATAATAAAATTACGGTAAAAAAACACTAATAAAGAAGCATTTTAAAATGCTAAAAAGTATGAAACATTATTAATAAACACTCAACAATAATTTTACTCAGTTTGTTGACATTATTACTGTCATTTGTTTTTAATAATTGAACTTTGAACTTTTAATAACGACTTTTCTCATTCAAAAGGTGCAAGCATAAGAGAAGCTCAAAGGAGACATTTTGTCACATGGCAAAAGTGATAATATATAGAAATTCTACTAACAAAAGTTTTATATTTGGTGCCATCAATTTTGGCGACAAACCATCTGCCAATTCCACGTTCAATTTATCTAATATTTTCTAATAGAAATAAAAAAAAGGTCTGACGTTATCTATGTTTCGTTGAAAAGACTAGTTTTCTGAGAGGAACTGAAAACAAATTTTTATGTCTTTTGAATATTTTCCGCTAAGAAGATGGGAAAAATCGACAGGCTGAAAAAATCTAATCTGTCTGTCAATGTGTTTACATCTATTTTGAAAAAGCAGTGAAAATTTCCAAATGATTTCCTTTCCAAGCTGATGTTTTCAGGCGGTTGCGTCCATTTTCGACGTCAAATTCAATTTAAAATGGAAGACGGAGTTTAAGCTGCAAGAAGTTTACTCTGTTCTTTTTCAAAATATTTAGGCGGTAAAAACCATAAACACATGAATATGTATTCCCTAATGTGAAGCATTACAATTTTAAGTGCAAAACTGAGAATATTGCATTTTAGGATAAATTATTTGTGCTGTTAGCACTGAAAGCCTTCATTCTAGAAGATAAATATTTGTTCTCTCTTGATATGTTTGATAACAAACAGACTCTAAAAATTTGAATATCCATAGAATATGTATATATAAACAATGTACATAAAAGTGATGATATATTATTTACAGCATTTTTACATAAAAAGGAAGACAAGATAAAACTGCAAATGTATACATATTTTATATACAAATATACTGATAAAAATAGATGTTTATAAATATAACATTAAGAACAAATTCAAAATTAACGCAGCATTGTATATAATGTTAATTAAGTCTAAATTTGTTTATTTGTTTAAATTAGTGCTATTTTACACTTTTGCAAGATACATAAATAGAGAATAAGGCTCATAAAATGAAATGATTTTATTAATGGAATCAATTTTCTATATGAAAAGTACAGCATCGTTATGGTGAGATAAATCGAACAAATGTCACTTCCATGTTTTTTAATCATTTCACCACAAGTAAGGCAATAAAATTATTCAAACGCAAGAGGTTACTGATTGTAAGAGAATATAAGGAAAAACATTAAGGAGAGAAATTACAGTAAAAATAGGAATTAAGAAGACAAAAGATAAGGATTAATCTTAGATTTAAAATTTTCAAGACCGACCTTGAGTGGAAATCAATAAGTCCAAAGATAAGTGCAAGAGAAGAAACTGTTAGCGTAGAACTGACGTTTACCTATAGACATTTCAAATTTCAAATGATAATATCTCTCTACTCAACTAGTACTGCATCCATAAATGTCAAAGAACAAATGTCACGAACATATTTACAGAAACGACACAGGGAAGTTATGTTAAGGGAGTAGAATGAAGCCGAGGTGAAAAGTCAGGAGCAATAAATTGTTCTTTTTATTTTTTAAACATACAGTAGAAGAACCAGACCAGATATGACAACAATATCCCATACAAGGACAAAAGGTAGACCTATCATTGTGTAAGATAGATTTTCGCGAAAACAATTGTACAGCGAAGTGAACCAACTTTTCTAGCAGTAATATATATATATATATATATATATATATATATATATATATATATATTATACAGACATCCTAACTGTAACCATATTAAACAGACTAGTCTAGTGATCCTCAATTGAGATAAGGCTAAAGTCTCTGTTTTAGATCATGTTACTTGTTTTCCATTTCATTTTAAAGAAATGTTTATTCCGTAAAAATATTTATACTGAATGGAACGAATATATTGTGGTCTGATGAAACGAGACAATTTAGCTCATAGAAATGAATTATAATTAATAACCAATCTAAATGGTGTGCTGAGTTTTTCTTTATAAATATAATAGTGATCTGGATAACATACATTGAGCTCTCTATATAGATATAACATTTAATATTTTATATGAAGTATGTCTTGGATTATCCTCGCCACTCACGGATTGACATCATTACGTATATATATATATATATATATATATTGAAAACAGAAGTAGAGGTTGTTTTAGCGAGAGAAATTGGTATAGATGAAATAGTGTGAGAGCCCATGAACGTTCTGTTTAAAGTGTAGATTAATTGTTATTATTATGTTGTCATTTTTCATCATATTTCGATTTCTGCTATGGTCGCACTACCAACCAAGTTTGCAGAAAAATAAAAAGTAGGTCTTGGCGTGTTGTTATGGCTCCATTTTATGTTTTTTCTATCTCCCTTTTTATCCCTAGCGTTACATAGACAAAATTATCCTTCTACAGTGTGGGCTGTACTTAATCAGACAATCTTTGGTATATCTCTTAAGCTGGGGTTTCAAGGGATTCTTTCAATGTGTTGTTTTTGCCATTTTTTATCATTCCAAGTGCACCTATTATCACTGGCACGATTCTTGTTTTCAATTTCCAGATTTTTTCTATTTCAATTTCCAGGTTTTTATATTTGGAAAGTATTTCGAATTCCTTGGTTGCTATGTTACAATCCGCTGGACAAGTCATATCAATTAATAGGCAAGTTTTTTCTTTTTGGTTTTGAACAATAATGACCGGTCTATTTGCTTCAATGTTTCTGTTTGTGTAGAAGGTGTAATCCCATAGAATGGTGACATCTTCTATTTCTGTAACCGGTGCTGGGTGATGTTCATACCAGCGTTTGTTTACAGATTTACCATAGTGTTTGCACATTGCCCAATGTAAATATTGCCCAACTCTATCGTGGCGATGTTTATATTCCTTTGGGGTAAGAACAGAAGAGATGGTCTATTGTTTCTTGGTGTTTATCACAAAACCTGCATTTTGGATCCATATTATTATGCATAATATTTAAGTTTCTAGTGAAAACATTTTGGTCTTGCGCTGCAAAAATAAAGCCTTTAGTCTCAGACTTTAATCCAGATGCACATAACCATCGATGATTATTAACTTTATCAACATTGGATTTATTGGCAGCTACTGGATATTGGCCATGTAGAAGTTTGTATTGCCAGCGTTGTTTGATCTGGTCAAGAACTTTATCTTTGGCTTTCATTTTCATATTTTTTCCGAAACAGTTGGTTATTGGCTTCTGTTTTGCTTTTCTACAGAATCTACTAAATATAAATCTTGTTTGTATTTACTGCCTTCTTTTATTATTAAATATTTTTCTTTCTTTTTTCATGTTACTTGACTAATTGTATTATCCAGTCCTTTGTTGTTTCTATGTATGTTACTAAGCCAATAGCTGTTGTCTTGTATGACAATTCTAGCTGAATAAGACCTCTTCCATCTTCTTTACGGGGTATGTATAGACGGTCTACATCAGCCTTTGGATGATGCATCTTATACTTAGAAAGAAGCTTTCTTGTTTCAGAATCCATTCACCTGATGTCATTTAGAGTCCAGTTTAAGATGTTGAAACTATATTGGACAAATGGGATTGCAAGGCTATTAATGGCCATAATTCCGTTCTGAGAATTCAGTTCAGTTTTTAATATCAGTCGTAGCCTTCTATAGTACTCTTTACGCACTATTTATTTTATTTTTTATGATTAATTTTGTTACTCTCATTTACATCTAGGTATTTATAAGCTTCTGGCTTTAATTCTTTTATTGTTACAGCAGGATCTCAGATAATTGAGGATGTTTGTTGTAGCGATCCACGTAAAACTGTAGCTTTAGCACATTTATTCAAATTGAATTTGATTTCAATGTCTTCGCTGAAGCGTTTTACAGTTTGCAAAAAACCTTCCAGCTCGTTATCATTCTTAGCATACAACATTAAGTCATCCATGTAAAATAGATGGTTTATTTTCTTTTGGCCTATTTTATAATCACTTTCTGTCTTATTAAGTTGACTGGTTAGTGCTATTAATTATATGCAGAATAGTAAGGGAGACAAACAGTCACCTTAAAATATACCACTTTTGATATTTATTTCCCCAGACTTATAGGTTCCATTTATATGATTGAGGTAAAGAGTTGTTTTCCATATCGACATGAATTGTTTGATGAAATTGATGATGACGGGTGATATCTTGTATATATTTAATGTCTTTAAGATCCAGGAATGTGGTACACTATAGAATACCTTACCATTATCTATCCAGGTAGTACTAAGATTTTTCTTTGCATTGTAGCAGTTTTCCAGGATCATTCTTTTAATAAGCAATTGGACTTTATATCCGTAACAGCCACGTTGGCACCCTTTTTGTTCAAACGGTAACATGTCATTTCTTTCCAAGGAGAAATATGTCTGTTTTGTTAAAATAGATGTTAATAGTTTGTATGTCGTCGGAAGACGTAATTGGTCTGTAGTTTTTATGGTTGTTTGTGTCATTATTCTTGGGTAGAAGAAATGTAATTCCCTTGGTCATCCATGCAGGAATTTTAGTTGGATCGTTCACCATTTCTTGAAGTTCTTTGGCTAGTTTTTTATGTGCTGCATTTAAATAATATAGCCAAAAGTTAGGAATTTTATCTATACCTGGAAATTTCCAATCGTGTGCTTTTTTTAGTGCACATTTAACATCCTCTTCTGTGATTCCAGATAATACCTGTTCTGGTTTATTTTTGATTCGTTCTATCTTCTTTGTTATATTCTTTAGGGCAAGCCCTTATTTTTGTCTTCTTCATCCAAAATTAATTTGAGTGCTGCATTGTAGAGCTTAATAGTTTCGAGGTCATACTTTGTTGGTTGTAATTTTGGGAGCTGTTCTCTTCCTCCGTTGCAATATTTTGTATTTGACCTATATAGTTCTTGATTCCTTCCTTGGCTTCTTGTTCACTGTTCTTGTTTTCCGTTTATTATTATTATTATTATGTCATTTTTCATCATATTTCGATTTCTGCATTGGTCTCACTACCAACCAAGTCTGCGGGGAGACCTAAGGCAGGTAGTGGCGTGTTGTTATGACTCCATTTCATGTTTTTCTATCCTCCCTATCATCCCCAGCATTACATAGATAACGTTTTCCTTAGTGTGTGGGCTGTACTTAATAAGACAATTTTTTGTATATCTCTTAAGCTGGGGTTTCCAGGGATTCTTTCAATGTGTTGTTTTGTTCCATTTTTTATCATTCCAAGTGCACCTACTATCACTGGCACAACTCTTGTTTTCAATTTCCACATTTTTTCTATTTCAATTTCCAGGTCTTTATATTTTGACAGTTTTTCAAATTCCTTGATTGCTATGTTACAATCCGCTGGACAAGCCATATCAATTAATAGACAAGTTTTCTCCTTCTGGTTTTTAACAATAATGTCTGGCCTGTTTGCTTCAATTTTTCTGTCTGTGTAGATGGTGTAATCCCATAGAATGGTTACATCTTCTATTTCTGTAACCGGTGCTGGATGATGTTCATACCAGTGTTTGTTTACAGCTTTTCCATAATGTTTGCACATTGCCCAATGTAAATATTGCCCAACTCTATCGTGGCGATTTTTATATTCGTTTGGGGCAAGCACAGAACAGCCTGAGATTAGGTGGTCTATTGTTTCTTGGTGTTTATCACAAAACCTGCATTTTGGATCCATATTATTATGCATAATATTTGCCTGAAAGTTTCTCGTGAAAAGACTTTGGTCTTGTGCTGCAAGTATAAATCCTTCAGTTTCAGACTTTAATCCAGATGCACGTAACCATCGATGAGTATTAACTTTGTCAACATTGGATTTATTGGCACGTACTGGATATTGGCCATGCAGAGGTTTGTCTTGCCAGCGCTGTTTCATCTTTTCAAGAGCTTTATCTTTGGCTTTCATTTTCATATTTTTTGCCGCAATAGTTGGTTCTTGGCTACTGTTTTGCTTTTCTACAGAATCTACTAACTGTAATTCTTGTTTCTATTTACTGCCTTCTTTTATTATTGAATATTTTTTCTTTCTTTCTTCATGTTGCCTTACTAATTGTATCATCCAATCCTTTGTTGTTTCTATGTATGTTAGTAAGCCAATAGTTGTTGTCTTGTATGACAATTCCAGCTGAATAAGACCCCTTCCACCTTCTTTACGGGGTATGTATAGACGGTCTACATCAGCCTTTGGGTGATGCATCCTATGCTTAGAAAGAAGCTTTCTTGTTTTAGCATCCATTCGCCTGATGTCGTTTAGAGTCCAGTTTAAGATGTTAAGATGTTATTATTATTATTATTATTATTATTATTATTATTATTATTATTATTATTACTTGCTTTTTTATAACACATTAAGTGTCCATAATGGTATTTATGTCGCTATGTTTTGAGTCCAAAGCTGAGTCTTTTCAGGTGAATAAATTTCTGACCGTACATATCGAGACCCGTTTGTCTTTCTGACGGTGAAAAACACTTTGTATATATCAATAAGTGGTCGGTGAACAATAAGAAAATTCATATTCGTGCGTGTTCATTTCTTGGCTATTTTCTCACCGGCTTGTTATTTTATTTCAGTTTTGAGAATCACTTATTTTCATTGTCCAGATTTTTTTTTACACAGACTCGCGAAATTTGATTTCGTCTTTTTTCTTCAAAATTGTTTCCAGCGATTTTGATCCAATTTTGTGTGTGTGCAATTATACTTTTTAGCGATAAGAAATATGATACGGGTCATCATGTTTTGTTTGCAATGGCTCCGGAATTTTTTTCAACATTTAGAGTGCGATTGAATTTAGTGTGCTTGTATGTATGTGTGTATGTGTGTTGTGTTGTGTTGTGTTGTGTGTGTGTGTGTGTGTGTGTGTGTGTGTGTGTGTGTGTGTGTGTGTGTGTGTGTGTGTGTGTAGGTGTGTGCCCTAGTTTTTGCATGGTGTTTTTATGAGGGAAGACTTGAAATGTTAAATAGTTCTTCCTGTATTTTGGTAGATGGGCATTACTCTAATTTACCTCCTTTTGTTTTATTTCGAATGTTGATGTGTTTTCGAATGTGAAATGGTTTCCTTGTATTATTGTGTTGCAGACCCACATCTTTTTTTGTTGAATTTTGTGTACCCCGTGTTGTGTGTTGCACGTATTTTGATGAGGTTAGTAAGTTTTTTTTAAAAATTTTGAACTTGGCGTTTGCTCTTAATTGTTTTAGTTGTCTTTAGGATTTCTTTTCTTATATTATTTTGTTTAATAATTCTAAGTATCTTTCTATATTTGTAAATAATTCTGGGCTGATTTTGTTGTATGTGGAGATGTATGCGAAAATGTTTTCTTCTTTTTCAGTTTTGTTTTTATTCCAAAGAGATTATAATGATATTTTTCTGCCAGTTCAAAACCCGTGTGGGATATCCTCTCATATTTGTAGTGTTTTTTGTAGTTCTTCCAGGCGTTTTTTATGAAGGAATTTGTCTACAATTGTGCAAATTCGTCTTTCACACAAAGGATAGATTTTAGACAGTATATAGGGAAGTGATTTTGAAAGTTCAAAAGGCAAGTAATATTAATAATAATAATAATAATAACAATAAATCTACCGTTTAAAAAATGTTCACGGTTTCTCACACTTTTTTATACGCTCTCACACCCTGATTGAGCACTCTGGAAGAATTGTAGATAAAAAAAAAACCACTAGATTCTCTAGCATCTACGCATTGTTCATTCAGTAATGAATTAGAAAACACTTAGCTACTGATGCTGTTTACATCATATACCACACGCTAAGATTTTGCCTTCTAACGAGCGCCCATAGCTCAGAGCTAGAATCGTCCACTGATGAACATTTGGTCGAGTTTCAATAGTGGTTAAACGCAATCGAATGTCTAGCATTACTGAGGAGCTGTGATACAGCGAAACAGATCTATCTACGGATGACTATATATATAATTTTTTTATTAAATAACATATATATATGTATATATATATGTTATTTGGATGTACATATATATATATATATATATAGTATGTGATTATATATAATATATTTATTTGATTATATATATATAACATAGTTATTTGATTATAAATATATAATGTAGTTAATTGATATTATATATATATATATATATATATATATACATATATATATATATATATATATATAATATAGTTATTTGCTTATATTTAATATAGTTATTTCATTATAAATATTTATTTGAATATATATAATTTGGCCAATTGATGATTTATGAAATGTAGGTATATGAGTATATATTCTAGCACACATAAATTTACTACATCTCTATATAGGAAACCAACTAGCATAAATTCGTGTCTTCTTAATTATAATAGTGAATTCCCCCAACGATATAAGTTAGCTGTTATAAAAAACTTACTTCAACGCACACAAATGATACCTTCTTTCAAATCTATATTTTATAAAGAATTACACAACATTAAGTAACACTAGTCAATAATGGATTTCCTAACTCCGTTATTGATCAACAAATTAAAATGTATCTCAACAAAATTAACAATAG